>CM053764.1:117127815-117151579 GCA_028658305.1 Pachyuromys duprasi
GGATGCAAAGTACCTAACCTGTGATTGATATAAAAATAAATAAATTAAAAAAATAAGTGGATATAAGCCATATAATATAGGATAAACATAATAAAATCTATAGTCCTAAAGAAGGTAAACACCAAGGAGGAACCTAGGGAAGAGGCTTAAGCCTCATTCAGAAGGGCAAACAGGATAGATATCAGAAGTGGGGGAAGACAGGGATCAGGACAGGAGCCTTCCACAGAGGGCCTCTGAAAGACTCTACCCAACAGGATATCAAAGCAGATGCTGAGACTCATAGCCAAACTGGGCAGAATGCAGAGAATCTTCAGGAAGATGGGGGAACCAGAAAGACCTGGAGGGAACAGGAGCTCCACAAAGAGACCAACAGAGCCAAAAATCTGGCTACAGGGGTCCTGTAGAGACCGATGAGTCAACCAAAGACTATGTATGGAGAGGACCTAGACCTCCTGCTCAGATGTAGCGCATGAGCATCTCAGTCTCCTTGTGGGTTCCCTAGTAAGGGTAGCAGGGGCAGTCACTGCTATGAACTATGTTGCCTGCTCTTTGATCACCTCCCCCTGGTGAAGTGGCATTAGTAGAATGCAGAGAAAGAGTATGCAGCCAGTCCTAATGAGCGCTGATAGGCTAGGGTAAATAGTAGGGGAGGAGGACCTGCCTTGTCAGTGGACTAGGGGAGGAATGTAGGGGAGGAAGAAGGAGGGAGGATGAGAGTAGGAAGAGATGAAGGAGGGGGCTACAGCTGGAATAAAAAGTGAATGAATTGTAATAAATAATAATAAAGGAAAAGAGTATAAAAAAGAAATATGATTAATGTTGGAGTGAAATGCTTATTATGCCCTTATGAAAATTTTCAGCTTTATTTTTTACAGACCAATATATGTATAAACTTTTAAGAAAGAGGAGAATGAATTATCATCTTTGATCTTTTTAATCTTATTTTTAGGGGTATGGGCTTAGTCCTGAGTAAGTCAAGTGTTTTATTTTTTTCTTTTCTTTTCTTTTCCTGTCAGAAGTCAGCTATGTCAGCATAAATATGTATGTTGTAAAAATAGACATGTTGATATTCATTTCTTTAAATTCATGTTTAAGGAAGTCACTCTCAACTTATTTCAATCATGTACCTTCAAGTTGATATACTATTTTTTTCAAACTTGAAAAAGTATAAGAATGAATAATTAAACATATAAATAACTTAAATGCATATTCTCAGAGTACAAATCAACAGAAATTGCTCAAAGAAATCTAGTATGTTTTATATGTATCATGAACTTATTTGTTCCTTATTTTCTAATCTGCATTTTCTTCTTTCTTATATTATTATTTAGTTGCCAATTATTAACCCCAGTCTCAAACTGAGTGGGAAACTACCTACCTATTAGCTAGCTTTCGCAGTTGTGGAAGGAGCTAGGCAGACATCACTGTATTACCCAGTATTGGACACTGTTGGCTACGATACCAACCTGCCCCCCCCCACACACACACACACAATGCATCAAATGTGGCTTACCTGCCTCGAGGGTAACCAGCTGCTTTGTCACTGGATTTGAGACAGGCTCCACAGACTGAAAATCATGCCCAGTACTATAAATCTGGCCAAAACCCATGGCTAGAGAGCTCATAGTCCCTAGAGTCAAAACCGCTGTTGTTACTGTACTAATTGATCATCTTTTAAAACGCTAATGATAGAGGAGTCTACATGGTGGACCTTTTCGGATATTTTAAGTAATAGTCATAGTTACTACTACATATAACATACTACAGTATGTTAAATAACATATTGTTATTTAAAATTAATATTATCTCAAACATGAAAGTCTGGGAATACTTTTGTATAAAAGAAGAGGATTTTCTTGAAAAAAAATTTCAGTTGCTCAAACCTAAGTGTTTTCTAGGGCCTCTATGAATACTATAGTCATGTCGACTTTGAGCCTCCCTAATAGTCCTAAGTATGCCATAAAAAACAAAATGTATTAGATTGTGGGAGGGCTACTCCAAGCTTCTGGCTAAAACTTATACTAGAAATAACTGGTGTTAGAACAGGAGAAAATAACACTTGTAGTGACTATTTTGTCTAATCTGGTATATTTCTGTGCATTTTTTCTTTTTTATTATTTTCATTTACCATAGTTCATTCAATTTGTATCCTAGCTGTGGCTCCCTCCCTCATTTCCTCCCAATCTCACTTTCCCTCCCTCTTCTCTCCCTATTCCCCTCTCCTAGTCCACTGATAGGGACGGTCCTCCTCCTCTTCTATTTTACTTCTATCAAGTCTCATTAAGACTGGTTGCATTGTCTTCCTCTGTGGCCTGGAAAGCCTGCACAAGTTCATGTGGGAGACACCCCCTGCTCCCATTACTAGGGACTGCACTTGGAGACTGAATTTATGGGCTACATCTAAGCCAGTGTTTTAGGTCTTCTCCGTGCATTGTCCTTGGTTGGGGTATCATTCTGTTCAGAGGCCCCAGTGGTCAATGCTATATCTAACAGAGAATATATAAAGAATTTAAGAAATTAACCACCAACAAACCAAGTAATCCAATTTAAAAAAAATTGGTGCAAAGCTAAACAGAAAGTTCTCAATAGAGGAATAACAAATAGCAGAGAAACATTTAAGGAAATGATCAATGTCCCTAGTCATCAGGGAGATACAAATCAAAACAATCCTGAAATTTCACCATACATGCATCAGAATGGCTAAGAACCCTCCTCCACTGCTGGTGGGAATGTAAATTTATACAACCACTTTGGAAATCAATCTGGCACTTTCTCAGACAATTAGGAATAGTGTTAACTCAAGATCCAGTTATACCACTACTAGGCACATATCAACAATATGCTCAAGAATATAACAAGGACATTTGCTTAACCATGTTTGTAGCAGCTTTATTTGCAATAGCCGGAAGCTGGAAACAACCAAGATGCCCCTCAGCTGAGTAATGGATACAGAAATTGTGGTATATTTATACAATGGAATACTACTCAGCAAATAAAACCAAGAAAATCATGAAATTTGAAGGCAAATGGTGGGATCTAAAAAAGATCATCCTGAGTGAGGAATCCCATAAGCAGAAAGACACACAGGGTATATACTCACTCATAAGTGGGTATGAGACCCATAATATACAATAAACATACTAAAATCTGTACACCTAAAGAAGCTAAACAAGGAGGACTCTGGGTAAGATGCTCAATACTCATTCAGAAAGGCAAAGAGGATGGACATGAGAAGATGGAGAAAACAGGGAACAGGACAGGAGCCTGCCACAGAGGGCCTTTGAAAGACTCTACCCTGCAGGGTATCAAAGCAGATGCTGAGACCTGCAGAGTGCAGGGAATCTTATGAAAGAAGTGGGAAATAGTAAGACCTGGAAAGGACAGGAGCTCTGCAAGGAGAGCAATAAAACCAAAAAATCTGGGCACAGAGATCTTTTCTGAGACTGATACCCCAATCAACAACCATTTATGGAGATAACCTAGAACCCCAGCACAGATGTAGCCCATGGCAGTTCAGTGTCCAAGTGGCTTTCTTAGTAATGGGAACCAGGACTATTTCTGACAGGAACTGATTGGCTTGCTCTTTGATCACCTCTCCCTCAGAGGGGTGCAGCCTTATCAGGCCACAGAGAAAGACAATGCAACCACTTCAGATGATACCTGATAGACTGGGATCAGAAGGGGAGGAAGACCTCCCATATCAGTGGACTGGGGGAGGGGTATGAATGGGGAAGAAGGAAGGAGGGTGGGTTTGGGAGGGGAGGAGTGAGGGAGCTACAGGTGAATACAAACTGATTAAACTGTAATTAATGAAAAAAAGAAAAAATCAAAAACTCAAGTGACAACATGTGCTAGAGAGGATGTGGAGAAAGAGGAACCCTCCTCCATTGCTGGTGGGAATGTAAACTTGTACAACCACTTTGGAAATCAATCTTTTGCTTTCTCAGAAAATTAGGACTAATTTTACCTCAAGATCCATGTATATCACTCCTAGGCAAATATCCAAAATATGCTCACCAATACAAGTGCATTTGCTCAACCATGTTTGTAGCAACTCTATTCATAGTAGCGGGAAGCTGGAAACAACCTAATATTTGTGTGAATTTTTGAAAGTTTCTTCAACAGTAGTAAAAGGTTGGACTCACATTCAAAATTTCATAATCTAAGAGGCTGTTTAAAGAGAAAATAATTAGATTGAGTTGTGGAGCACTCTCTATATAATTAAGAGTGTTGCGTAATGTCCTAAAGTGAATACAATGACTATATATGTGAAATGTTAAGCTGTCAGCACAAAGAGGGGGGTGTCTTTTTTTTAACTTTTCTCTAGTCCTTGTAAGTTTGTGAAACATCAGTGGCATTTGCAGTCTTTCAATTTTTTTTTCTGCTGTTGCTTTTTTTTCTCTCATCTATTTATTTATTTATTTATTTATTTATTTATTTATTTGTTTGTTTGTTTGTTTATTGACTTTACAGCCTGATCCCTCCTTGTAGACTCTCATTAAGAGAGAGATTTTCAGAGAAATGGATCCAGAGATGCAGGGGAAAGAGAGGATTGATCTTGCGGTTTAGGAAGATCTCTAGGAAGACCTGAGGGTTTGTCTTAAGGGTATAAACCTGGTAACCCCCTTGGGACTTAAGGATAATTTGTGGGGAATTATTTCCAGCTCCACCCCCCGAGCTATTACCCACAACGTTTAGATTATTATGTGTCTATCAAATGTTTGTGATTTGCTTTAGACAAAGTGTTTCATCCTGTAGCTCAAACTGGCCTCAAACTCATTTAAATTCTCCTCTAGTTCCCTAAGGGCTAGGAGAGTGGGATTAGCCTCCACACCAGGCTTTAGCCTTCTCTGCTACTCCTGAAGGCAAAATGCGAAGAGCTGTAAATGTCAAGACCCTACAAGAGATGCCATTTTAGAATCATGTATCTACCAAGAAGTAGAAAAGGCTATTTTTTGACAGGCTGTTACATGATGCTTTCTGCAACTACACTGAAAATCCGTCCTGACTGATATTCTCTTATTTCAATAACTTTCTATTTTACCTCTTCACAGTAGACATAGCACTCCAGGTTGATTAAGGCATAGATAAGAAGTCAAAGCTTTTTTTTAAAACAGATAAAATTGTTGCTTTATGGAATTGATGTTCTGAAGTCTGAATAACTGGAACAGAAATATACTCAGTGCATTTCATACAACAGGCACAATATTGAAGGTGCTTGAATGATCATGGTCATTTAAAGGAGAAAATCAAAGTGAGAAAATAAAATTAGGAGAATCTTAATACAGCATTTTAATCCTGTCCATCAGATGCAGTATTTATCCGTATATATGCAGTATATGCAGTATACTGCCCCGTGAACGAGTGAAGGACAGACCACTTTGTTGTCTTCTGACATGCCACTGAAGTTCCCAATGGAAAATCCAGTTTCAGGAAAGCAGTAATCCCTGCCTTGGGTTTCAATATTTTCAGCGACACAGTTCCAAGTCGTTTTTAATGATTTACCTGGGATTTTGCCACTGGGAAATGTCATCAAACCGATGGAGAGCATGGCTTTTTATCTTGTGCTAAATCAGGCTCCCTGTGGGAGGCAGCTGTGCTATAATGGGAAGGGGGATGTCTGGCTGTTTGGGGTGTGGGCATTGCTTTTATAATTGCAACGATGTGCTGGCTTGGCACAGCTTCAAATATTCTGTTTGAACCTATCTGATCACTTCCAGAATGGAGAGTTTCTGTTTGGTTATGGTTCATGAACAGTCATTTCAGAAAGGGCAAGCATTTCAGCGGTGTAACATGGGGTGGGGTGCTGTTCCCATATCTCTTTCTGAACATAGACAGCGCTGAAAGCCAGTTTTAATACAATAATAATGTCAAAAAATTGACATTTTGGGGTAGAAACTGCTTTTGGAGTGACGTTGGCAGGAGTTTCGTACAGAGGAACGAGACTCAAAATGTCATCCCTCTGTGTGTCTGACCATTGGTTTCCCTACAGCAGGTTCATGCTCAGGGTCATTTTTCCCACCCTTTCTTCCTATCAGTATTTATGTATCACCCTATTTTTAATCTGAAAATTCTGCTTGGTCATATATAATGCTACTGTTGAAAGCACTTGACATATAATGTCCTACTACATGAAAATTCTTATTTTCAATCTTTCTTGCTGAAAGATAAATATATCCAATTGTACAGCATTTGACAGTTGGGCATTAAGGGAAACTGATAGAGTATCTATTCTTCACACTTTGAAGCTGAGATTGAAAAGAACATTAGTGTGTGTCTATCAAGTATTCCTTGGTGCAAAAAGTACTGAAATGTGGTGAGAACGTTAAGCAGAGTCACTTGTCTGAGTCTCCCAGCCTCTTCATATCATCTTGCGCTGGAATCAAGGGGCTGCTAGATTTAGAGACACACTACTCATTACCATCTACAAAGCGTTAATTAGTACTTCTGCTCTCTTTCTTTGTATCACATAAAATTTCACTTATTACCTACCTATAGAAGGCACTAGTCCAGAGTGATTTGCATAAAGGCAGATCTGTTCTTTTCCTCATGTGAAATAAAATACAGATGTAGATCAAGCAGCTCCATGTGACAACTTCGGGATATCAGCAAGGATGTTGATGCCTAATTCTCACATCAGCAGCATGAGTTCTTTATCTTAAGGCATGATGATTGTGTTGTAGAAAAAAAATCAGCATCATAGGCTTTGAAATACACTGACACGTGTAGCCAGAGATGCATATGTGGCTATACCACAGTGTAGATAGGGCCTCCATCACATTTTGGGAGAGTGATGATTTTATCAAAGCTGAGTGTCTTCAGGAAGGAGCAAATATATTTGAGTTGTCTTTGACCGGAAACTGGAAGTGACACCCACAAACCTTCAAGGTGAATATATATTGCTTGTTACCTGAACTGTAAAGAATGGCTGGATAGTATTTACACAGCTCAGAAAGATAAAAAAAAAAAACAAAAACAAAAAACAAACAAAAAAAAACAATGAAAAACAAGTTTTAAGAGGCTATGGAAAGAATGTTGCTAATAATTGTGCTTGTTCCTTTATTTTCCTGACTGTATGTTGCTTTGCTTTGTTTAGATTTTATCAATAAACAATGCTTTGTGTCATGGCTCCATTTTTTAAAGTGGACAGGTTCATATGAATATGTAGGAATAGTAAAAGCTACTACTCTATAGGAAATTTTAAAAGCCTATCACGTTGTATAGCATGTGTGTAATCTTAGTAACATAAATAGCTGCACACCAGAAAACAACAGTGCTTCTCAGAAGTCTGCAGAGAAACATGCGAGTCTCTATATATCTCTCATTTCTATTATAAGTTCTTTGTAAAAGAAAATTAATTTAAAACCCTGAACATCTAAATTCTTCCAACACATAGTTATCATGACAAAATGTTGCCCAAATGTATACCACTTTTCCCTATATTTTCTAAATGCTTTTAAAATTCTTGTAGCTTTATTGGAAGAGAAAATAATCGATTAATATTTTGTTAATTATTTATGTATAGGAAGTGGTTATAAAATGTCTAAATAAGAAAACTGAAAATTTGTTTTCTTAAAATAACTTTTTTTTACTTGTTACATTATTTAATTTTGTAATCCATCTTCTTTTAGACCTCACAGGCTAAATCCTAAGTCTTCAAAAACTCTTGGCCTATATTATCAATATATAACAATATATGCTTGAAGTATCCTCCAAATACTACCTCACTGTGTGGAGTTTGGTTCTTCAAAAGACTGGAGAAGTTAGAAAAGAGGTGATTTGAAGGCTGGTCACCGTATCCACCTGCAGTCATCTAGAATCCTTGACATCTCTTCTTTCATTTTTTCTTTTTATTCATCCTTCTCTCATACAATACATTCTAACTACATGCTCTACTCCCTCTTCTCCTCCCAATCAGCCCCACCTTCCTTCTCTCCCAGATCCATTGCTCCTCCATTTCTCTTTAGAAAGGAGCAGGCCTCTCACGACATCCTCTGAATACAGCATAGCAAGATGCAATGAGTGTAAAGATGGAATGAAAAGGAGAGCCCCATATGACTGTCCACAGATACAGAATAAACTTGATGTCATTGATATGCTTTTTAGGCTCTTGTAGAATAATCGACACTAAGATTGTTTTTTTTTTTCCTAGTCACACTTCCCTGTGCTTAGAATTTACACTATGTGAACTTCTTCTCAGTTCTGTTTTTGTGGAAGAATCAAGGAAAACCCAATACTTAATACACAGCGAACTGTGAGGCTGACATGGAAGGTAATAGAAAAGGGGCTTATGTAAGTCTGCCCTGTCTGCTAAAATGGTATTGGAAAATAAGACTGTGTCTCTATGATGGTGCTAAACTGCTAATTCATGTCTCTGCAGCTAGCCAGGCATCCCCATTTATTCCAGGCTCTTCTGGAGCACAGCCATTCCACAATATTTACCAGATGCAAAAAAGCAGATCTGATCATCCTTGCCTGGAGACCTCCTGCTGAGCTGTGCTAGCTAAGAGCAGATGGCTGTACCATCTACCAAGCACTGGTCCATATAGAAGATGGCAACTTGTCTCTGCAAAAGACAGAAAAATGTGTTCCCCAGTAGGACCCCTGGACAGAACATTTTATTTCCTTCAGATACATTTTCCACAGATTAAACTAAGAATAACATTATCATAGTATTATATAGATTTAATAATTCAATTGATTAAATGTATCTTTAATTAAAACTAGTATGTTTCCAATGCATTTGATTCAGTCAATCTGTTAATTTTTATTTGAAATAGAACTAAATGATCAATAACAGCACAAGTCATGCATATTCTGCATCCTGAGTTGTATGTTATTTTCCATATCCATCATATTTTCTTTGGCATTCTTCCTTCTAATGGCCCTACAGCTGATTCTGTATCTTGGTTGTTGTGACTCATACTGAAGGGAGCATGGAAGGATAGACAACTCTTCCACAAACTGATGGCCTTTTTTCCTTTGATTCATACTCAGTGGTGAGGTTTTGTTATTTCCTATAGTAATTCTGTTTCTAGTTTCATGAGGAAACACCACACTCTTTTCTATAACGACTACGCTAATTCTGGTCCTCCCTACAATGCTCAGGAGTTCTTCATCGTATATATAAATCTCTTACTCTTTTTCATAATAGCTATCCTAACAGAGATGAAGTCATATCTCAAATGGGGTAAAGCGACATTTCCTTGATAATTA
The DNA here is from genome assembly GCA_028658305.1 of Pachyuromys duprasi. Taxonomy (NCBI): domain Eukaryota; kingdom Metazoa; phylum Chordata; class Mammalia; order Rodentia; family Muridae; genus Pachyuromys; species Pachyuromys duprasi. Next base: position 117,137,032 of record CM053764.1, read on the forward strand.
GTCATATTGAGTATTTATTCATACAGTGGTTGAACTGTTGTAGACCTTCTTTTCAAAATACATATTCTTAATCTCTTACCAACAGTAAATGAGACTGCACTGTTTCTTTCCATTGAGCTGTGATGTTTATATAATGTGGGTACTCTGAGCCTTATTATAAGTGTGATTTGTAGGCATGCTTTTCTGTTTTAAAGGCTCTTTATTGTTTGTTTCCTTTGAAGAACAGTACCTTGTTAGTCTTGATGCAATCTCAGACATTTATTTCTCTGATACCATGATTTTAATTTTGCATTACCCCAAAATATTCTGGAACCTAACATCATGATATTTCATGGAATTTTTACAGTTTTTTATTTTTTATGAGCCTTTACTTGTTGTTGAGCTGATATTTTCAATACAGTGTGTGACAGCAGAAAATTTTACTCTTTTGTATCCAGATATGCACTTCAACTAAAATTATATTTTGATGAGTCTCTTCTTTCTCTTAACATGTTCTTATAATTGCAAACTCGAGCATAAATATGTGGATTATATCCGGGTTCTTTATTTCTTAACGATAGTTTATTCAGCTGGTTCTATGTTGTATAAGTTTTTGCTGATTAATTTTGTAATGGAGTTAGAAGTTAGAGGGGTGGGTGGCTCCGTGTTTGCTTTTCTTTCTGAAGATTACTTTGCTCATTCAGTGAGTTTTGAATATTAATTTATTTTTAAGTTTAACATGCCATTTCTGAAAAACAACTGTAGCAATAGGTATTATATTGACTCTGAAGAGTATTTGGGGGCAATGTAAAATTTTTTTTAATATTTATGTGTTATAGCACACATATATAGCTCATTTTTTGTTATTTGTGCTCATAAGTATTAAGTTTCATAGTGTAAATTTTGATTTTATTTCTTTGATAATATACTTTCAGTGCATAAAAATGTTAATGAATTGTGCATGTTGATTTTGTAGTCTAACATTTTATAGAGATTATTTAATAGACTTTTAGTAGATTCCTTCAGATTTTCTACATATTAAATGATGCCATCTGTGTCCAGGCTTTTGGGCTCACTCACAGCTGTAACCTCATTAGTTGAGACACTGAGACAAAAAAAGTTTCAAATTTAAGGTCACGCTGGGGTACATAATGAGTTCCAGGTCAGCCTGATGGATACAGTCAGATCTTGTCTCAAAGATACAAACAACTAGAAATGGGAGCCCACATGGAAAGAAGGGACATACGAGAAGAAACAACTGAAGAAAATGTGGTTTGGAAATGTCATATTGATATTTCTTTCTATGCTAATAGACACTGGAAGTAGTAGAAGAGAGGGAACAGGATGGGAGCCTACCACAGATGTTCTCTAAAAGACTCCATCCAGCAGAGGATCAAAGCAAAGACTCACAGCCAAACTTTGGACAGAGCAAGGGGAGTCTTATGGAAGAAGTGGGGTGGGGGCAGGTAAAAGGGCCTGAAGGGGACAGGTGCTCCACAAGAAACCAGCAAAGAAAAAAATATCAGGGCCCAGGGGAGACTACAAAGGCTGATGCATCAACCAAGGACTATGCATAGAGCAGACCTAGACCCCTACTCAGATGTAGCCCGTACACATCTCAGTCTCTATTTGGGTACTCTAGTAAAGAGAGAAGAGACAGTCTCTGACATGAGCTCTGTTGCCTGCTCCTTGATCACTTCTTTCTGGTGGGGAAACTTAGTCAGTCCACAGAGGTAGAGGATATGCACAGTCCTGATAGGACCTGATAGACTAGAGTCAGAGAGTAGAAGAGGACTTCCCCTATCAGTGGACTAGGGAGAGGGATAGGGAAGGAAGAGAGAGGAAGGGGGGGGACCAGGAGAAGATGAGGGAGGAGGCTACACTGGGACACAAAGTGAATAAACTGCAAATAATTATAATAATATTTATTATTTTAAAAGAAATAAGAAAGAATAGGATTTACAATTAGAAAAATAAAACAAATAACAATAGCAAAACAGAAAAAACAAAACACACATGTCACCTGTATGGCGCCAGTCTATCCACCAATGTTTCCATTGTCTATTTTTTTTTAATGGCTAGAGCTTCCAGCTATGTACTAAATAAAATTTCTGAGAATGGTGGGTATTTATGTTTATGCTTGTCTTTTAACCTTAGTTTGTCTTCTACAGGAAATGTTGTGGTAAGTGACCTGGTGAGTATTCCCCAAGTGCTTCAGACTCCAAGCTGTCAGAATGCCTGGTTGCCAATGCACTGTGTTCTCCCCGATGAGGTCCTTCATCTCCTCATGTGGATTTGCATGCCTCAACTACACTGAGAAACATGAAGCAGTGGAGGCTCTGGCACGTGCATGTGTAACACATTCTTGTGCAGTCATGTAATAAGTTGAAAGATTTAAGTTCAGAAAACCAAGATTCAGGGAGAGAGACTGGAAGGGGGATTATATACTGAAAACAGCTGATGACAGATGACCTGCTATGTAATTTAACCTCTTGATTGAGCACCAGAGATTAGAGCTGACTGGGTCTGCATATTAAAAGTCCCCCAAGCCAGCAAATGCTAATCTACATGGTGAAAAATGAAATAACTATCTTGGGTGCAAAGTTCATTGCTTTAGTGCAGTCTGAATCACCTTGAGGAGATCATACAACACATTACAAATGAGTAAAAATAGCATTTGTCCTCACTTGTTCAAGCACAATTTGCTGTAAACATAGTTTGTATAACACAATTAGCACAGAAATTAAAAACCAATTCTTAATCTATCAGCATTATAAACAAATTTTACACAATTACTTTTCATTCCCTCACTTTGTTAGGAGGCCATGTTTAGCAACACAACAAACAGAATGACTTTCTTTTCTGGAATAAAATTAATGATAGACTTTATTCCTCTAACTTTGTGTGTGATCTTCACTAGGGAAACTGATTTTAATGAGTTCCTGTGATGCTAGCTTATCATGAGAATTCTTCACATTGCTTTCCCAAAGGTGAATGGTGCTGAAATTGGACCCTTTCTAATCTTAACTCTGCCCTGTCTGCTCCGACTTCTATTTGTTACATTTACCCATTGCTTTCTTTTCTTATCCCTGGTCTAGACCCTGGTTAACTAATACATTTAGATTAATGGAATGTCTCTCTTGTAGTGCTCCAACTTCTGGCTTCCAGCCTCTCTGACTTTTAGCTAATCCTACTCTTATGTGTGATCCAATCCAGGATCTATGTGCTAAGTGCTCACAAAAAGGTTCTCTTTTATTCCTTGGGACTTCATATCACTTGACTCCTAAGACATCTACACCACTGCCTTATTTCTGACTCAAATAACTCACTTTAAAGAAGCCAGGCCAATCGTTACTCATCCTTAAGTCATGATCCCATTTTAAGACCCTCACACAGAGGATCGTGGTCACACCCCCTCCCCTAACCTATGCAGACCCCAAAGAGTTTCTACAAGAGGCTTCCTTCATTTAATAGTCTTTAAAGATATAAAGTGGCTTCCTGTACAACAAATATTGATCTGCTGCCTTCCCACAGATCCTGGTTGTAGATTTCACTGTCTGTAAAGCTGCTTTTTATAATGTGCAAAAGCCACATGACCATCATTTTCTATCTTTGGAAGTAGTAGCTCTTCAAAGATCCTGGCTAGGCACATAGGATCACAAGGTAGGGAGAATAAGCCTTTATACCCCTCATTGCAGTATTTATTATCTTTCTAAACATGAGAACTAAGTTTATTATTTTAAACTCTAGTTCCTTAAGCACAAGATGTTTCTAGCAAAGCTCATATTTTATTATTTCCTTTAAATATAAATTAAAATAATCATTTTCAACTGCTTAGTATTGTTTCGTACATTGTGAGCTCTTAATACTACATGAAACTTATGTTTGTTGCTAAAAATGTGCAGTAGAGTTGTAAGAAAATGGAACTAATGGTTTGAAAGCTCTGAGCCTGGTTCATTTTGTTCTTATGACTTAGAGAAGCAGGGTTTGGCCAGATAACCTAAGGGACTTGTCTAATGAAAAGTTTGTTGAGCATAACACACAATTTGTGTAACTAGGGAATGAGTTCTTAGAAAAATGTCTCATAAACTGTATTCACATGAAAGCTTATTCTGAAAACAGGGTCATCACCGTTATTGAGAAGAGAATATGCTTTTTTAAAGTAAAAGTTTTTACACGAACTTTATATTTTAATGGTAAGGAGTAAAAATTGCCACTAAAAATTTAAGTAAGAGAGGGTAGGTAGATATTTAACAAGGAGTTATTGACAGTATGAGAAAAATAGTATTCAAAGTCCTTTTATGCTTTATTTTTTGTTTCATTTTGCATTTTGTTTATTTTTTTCATTTTGTTGTTTCGTGACCAGTAACTAAATCTTGAGAATATAGTACCAAATCATAGTATTTCAGTAAAATTACCTTAGTGTAACCTATATATTCATGCTCCTGGCTCATTATAAAATGGCTTACCATTTCTGCATGCATTTATAAGAAACATAGCAGTTGCTTCTCTGAGGTTCCTATAGTGCAGAAAGCCCTAAAGGACATTTGCCATATTGTGATAAAAATTAAAATAAAATTGGATTCTTTCAATATTACTTTTGGGTTTTATGTACCTTCTTGATTTCAAAGCCAGACAAAAATTATTTAATATCCTTTAAATTAATTTTGATTCTGTTTTTGCTTGTGTGCTTGTCTAAGTGTGTGTGTATGTGTGTGTGTGCACAAGTGTTTGCACAACCATTCTCCAGATTATTTCTTGAGACAAAAATCTCTCACTGATCCTAGAGCCCACCAATTTGGTTACATTGGCTTACTTGAAAGCCAAGAGTCCTTCTGCCCATCTCCCGGTGCTGATATGTGCTTTTCATGTGGGTCCTGGGGACCTGAACTCAAGACCTCATAGGTAATAACACTTAAGTTCATCCAAAAGTATTCATGAATAAGCGGGCTTTGATTCTAGTATATAAACACACAGAAATAATGCCAAAATTGCTTTAGCGAGCAATGAATAGCCACATTTGGTAATTTATAACTACTTGTTTCAAAATTATTTCCTTGTTATGGAATTGAACATACATACATATATATATATATATAAATTAAAATTATAATTAAATTTAAGACAAGGAATAGTATAATCAGCACTGAATTTAAAATTTTATTGCTATTTTTCAGTCATGCAGGAAAACTGCATTCCTTCTAGTAAATAATCATTTTGATGGCCACAGTTATGATTTGTAGACAAATGGCAACTATTTGTAAATGCATGTTTAATTAGAACTGCTGAAAACGATGTATGTGATACATACCGTAAAATTTTTCAAATAATCAAATATAGAAACTTCTTTGTTTCTTATCACTCAGATGGAGAAATTTAGGAACAAAGACATTAAACAAGAAATTGACAGGGGCTGTGTCCTAATTCAGTTTGAACAAATAATCCACATTTACAAAGAACCATCCACACCAAATTTCATAAATTTTTATATTAAATTACTATTATACTCGTGAGTAGATTTTTAAAATAAAGATACTTGTAGAAGAGTTGTTACTTAATATCTATCTATTATTCTGCTTAAAAGAAAGTGGTTAGAGATACTAGAATGTTGGGTGCCAAAGACAGGCATTAAGAGTTTAAGAGAGGAAATGAGTAGAATGAAGGCATCTGACTCAAAATGTATTATTTCACCCATATTATTTATATATAATCATACCAATTTATGAAAATAAAGGCTAAGGAAAAACATGCATTAGCAGAAAACAAAAGACACCTAAGTGGCCCACAGCTTGCTCCCATGTGGAGGACACATGGGCACAGAAGTGCAGTAGCAGGTTTGTGTGGAGCCTTGAATATTGCTGGAAAGTGCCATCATGGAAAAAATAAAGAGCTCAAGGTGAGCACAGACATTGAAATTCTAAAACTTGGAGCGTCTAATGGTTTAGTTTGTAGGTCCATAATTTTCACAAGACAAAATAAGTAACATGGCAAGTTTGTATGTGGAGATACCCAAAACAGTAAAAATAAATTCCTGTGTGTGGACACACATGTTTATGTTTTAGTGGAATATGCATGGATATGAGCACATTTTGGTTTTGAATTTGAATCTTTCATTCCAGCCATTGAGTTTGTCTCTCATAGGAATACTCGGATTCAAACTTTAAATTATAAAAGTAAGTTCCTCATGGTCTTCTCTTTTCGGGCAGTAATTCCTGTGGACATATGGAAAATGGTTTTTGAGTCATATAAGTCAATATCTGATAAAATGGCTTTAGCAGAAACTTTCCAAATATTCACCTTTTGGCTGAAGTTAAGCCTAGAGAGTTAAAAGCCCAGAAGGGGAATCTTGGGGGAAAGTTATGAATGAATGGGTTCTAGTTTATTATGGAAACTCAATTGTAACCGAGTACTGTGGCGTGTCTAGACTGACACGGCGTGGTTGCCAGTGATGCAGTGCTCAAGTTTCACAAGGACCCTGTCTGGAAAGTGTGCAAGATGTTGGCTGGTGAGAACTTACGGAAGGCAAATGTGTGCTGTGGCCACTGTTGAGAAGGCAGCCCGTTCCTCTTTCCAGAAGGGCCCTTATGGAAAATGAGAAGCTATTCACTGGACTCAGCAAAAGGCTAAGGGAGAAAAATACTAGGAAGAAACAATGATTTTTAAGAGTTTAAAAATGCAATCTTTCAATTGTCTTACTTCAATTATTATTTTGTTTTCTTTCATTATTTTTATCACTGTTGTTTTGTTTAAGGCATTTGACCATGTTATTTGTCTATGATGATTTCATAAGAATTTTGTCCATGATAAAATAAGCAGGTGATTGCTTCTCCTGACATACTCACCAAAAGACTGAATTATAAGTGTTTAGATTATAAGAGGCTGTGGAACAGGTTGGAGTGGGGAGTGGATCCAAACAGAAATCAAACATAGTTCTGTCATCAAAAGATTCCTTACAGTTAGAAAAGAAATATATTTTAAGGACCCAGTTTCTAGTAGAATAACAAACACAAAGTTTAATGCTTATATTGGAGATTAATGTCTGTCTAATTTAGGGAGCACATGCAAGATCATAATTTGACATAGCCTGACTTTCTAGCAACTCAATGAGACAGCAGTTTATTAATGATCTCTGCATGTACACATGCACATCTGCATGTATGTGTGCAAGGTCTTCAAAAGTCCAGGCATCTTACAAGCACTTATTTCATAAATGACTTTATAAATCCTGAAAGAAAAATCATTCACCAGCGTTTGGAGAACCACTTCCAGCAGCACGTCTCCAGAGTCAAATAGAGCTGTCTTCATCATTTTTACGTATAGACTTCCTCAAACACTAAAAAGAATGATAATCGCCTAATTATAAATTCACTGTTAATACAGCCTTGGAGCTGAGAACATTTCACTCCAGTAGTTAATTTAGTCTGTGGTAACTTCTCACTGTTATTTAATGTCGTTTATCACCTGCTGTTTTGTCTTTCTGAGAACATCCTGCCTGCCCTGTGCTGTCTACAGTACATGGCCCTTCTGTGACTTTAATGTACTCTGAACAAAGGCTCCAAAGTGCTGCTATCGGGAGGATTTTGGCAACTTGCCTCAGATATGTTCAAGCCATTTTACTGCCTGTCACTCAGTGCTGTACAAATTGAACTCGGAGGAGAGGTAAAAAGGGTCTATCAGGCACTTTTTTTTCTGGGAAAAATATGCTAATAAAGCGCCCTCAGCAGGAAGCAGGCCATGTCTGAAAGAGTTTTGTCAACTCTGAATTAATTTTGTGTGTTAAGAAACACGGGGTGCTTCTAGAGCTGGTCTGTGGTAATTAATCCTTCCTGTTTCTGGAAGAACAGAACTGTAATAAATGCAGCCCAGATTTAACAGATGTGTGCACACAATGTCTGCTTTATGAGGAGGAAAACAAAATGATGGGTACAGAACAAAAAAATGTTGATTTGGAAAAAAAAAAAAGGAAAGAAAAGAAACTCAAACAGTATGGAAAGCACGAAGCTCGGAAGCTCGGAATTCCCAGAGTTTATGCAAATATACTCTTCCTTTAAATGTTCACAGACAATGTGGTTCTGAAAACATCTGTCCATAGGATTGAATGCTGTGAAGAGACTGAAAAAGACAGATGTTTCGTATTCCTTAGAAATTTACGTTAAAAAGAAAAGGCATGCAGACATTGGGAACAGGCTGGCGCTTGTGCTTTGTAGGTATGGTTGATATTTGAGTCTAGTAATTACATGGCGACTTAATACTGGAATAAATTTTTTATTATCTTACTTTTCGGAATTTTTTCTTCCAAACTTTATTATCAAGGACAAAGTCAAATTATCTTATCTGTAAATACACAAACAAGACTTGTGTGATGATTTGCATGCTTTTGCTCTGGGCACAAGTGTTTGACTGTCAAAGCAAGGCATGCAAATTGTGCTACCAACTTAGATATTCATATATTCAGATACCACTTTCACAATAAGATGAATAGGGACAGGTCAACATGCAACTCATTAAGACAACTCCATGTTAGGAAAAGTGATTTCAGTTTTAGGAGTAACAGAGAAGTCTAAACAATTCCTTTTTTTTCTTCTTCTTTTTCAGCTATAACTACCTTTTTATCTTACTAGGCAAATTCTGCATACATGGCTGGGAGTGAAGAGCTGTAGACATATAATACACTGGAATAAGAGTAGGAATGTCCAGACAATAGCAATCATTCTTGATAGGGCTTTAAGCAGATATTAGCACCCCTCTCTTGTTTGTCTAGATTACTTTTGCTAGGATGGCCATTTTCACTACATTAATCCTATCCATCCATGAGCATGGGAAATCTTTCCATCTGATATCTTCTTCAGTTTATTTCTTCAGAGACTTGAGAAGTTTTTGTTTGTTTGGTTGGTTGGTTGGTTTTTTTGTTTTCTTTTGTTTTTATACAGGTCTTTTACTTGCTTGGATAGAGTCACACCAAGGTACTTTATGTTATTTGTGGCTATTGTTAAGGGTTTTGATTCCCTAATTTCTTTTTCAGCCCTTTTATCTTTTGTATACAGGAAGACTACTGATATTTTTTATTTTAGTTAATTTTGTATCCAGTCACTTTGCTGAACGTTTTTATCAGCTGAAGGGGTTCTCTGGTAGAATTTTTGGGATCACTCATGTATAGTATCATATTATCTGTGAATAGTGATACTTTGACATCTTCCTTTATTATTTGTAACCCCTTGATCTCCTTTAAGTTGTCTTATTGCTCTAGTTAGAACTTCAAGAATTATGTTGAAAAGATATGGAGAGAGTGAGCTGTCTTACATTGTCCCTGATATCAGTGGGATTGATTTAAGTTTCTCTCCATTTAGTTTGATGTTGGCTATAGGCTTGCTGTATATTGTCTTTACTATGTTCAGGTATGTGCCTTGTATCCCAGATCACTCCAACACTTTAAACATGAACGGATGTTGAATTTTGTCAAATGCTTTTTCGGCATCTAAGGATGTGATCATGTCGGTTTTTTTTTTCCTTCAGTTTGGTTACATGGTGGACTACATTGATTTATTTCCGTATATTGAACCACCCCTGCATACCTGGGATGAAGCTTACTTGGTCAAGGTGAATGATACTTTTATATGTTCTTGGATTTGGTTTGCAAGTATTTTATTGAGTATATTTGCATCAATGTTTATAAGAGAGATAAGTCTGAAATTCTTTCTTTGTTGGATCTTTGTGTGGTTTAGGTACAAGTTGACTGTGGCTTCATAGAATGAAGTTGGTGAGGTTTCTTTTGTTTCTATTTTGTGGAATAGTCTGAAGACAGACACATAGGTATCTACACAATAAAAATTCCTAAATGTGTACTAGAATTTATTTTCTGAAATGCAACTAACTTTTATTCTTTCTTCAGATAGTAAGAGCAAACTATGCCAAATTATCTCCTCTGAACCAATATTTACTAAAGCAAAATCAGTAGTGTATAAGTCTGAGAATAGTCATGAGGTATGCTCAGGAGTGTCTATGTCTCTACAACTATCCTACCATATCTGAAAGAGCAAGGACTATGCAAAAAAATATGTGTGTATATATATATATATATATATATATATATATATATATATATATATAAGAGTTTAACAAATACCATATTCATTTATTAAGGATTATGCAAGAGTTAGTTTGAAGAATTATCCAAAATTTGATTCCATTTAGCAAGTAATGTCCTATGCTGGCACATGCTGGCACAATAGCTCAGTTCTATCTCTACCTAACTCTTCAGAATAGCCTGTTTGTCAGGACAATTGAACACCTATGTGGTAGACCAGGCCCGACAATTAAGGTTTGTAACTGCAGCTGGTTTTGTACCTTGGTTTTTAACCTTTGGTTAGTAGGGAGAGTCATGCTTAAAACATCTGGGTGCCTGACTGAAACAATGGCACATTTTCTGCAGCAATCTCATATAATTTCTGGTGAATGGTAGGGTACATTTAAACAGTTCTAATGGAGTGAACAATACTGTTTTAAAGGCCTCTGATCATTACTTATCTTCTAGTTGATTATAGGAATCTTGTTGGAAACATTCAAAAGATTTTTAATTTTGAGTCTCTTTATGTCTTCAACCTAGTGATGACACTAATTTCCCCTATTGCCGGTGAAAGGAAGCAGAGTTTTGTCCTCCGAGTTTTTTTGTTCTCTGTGTCATGTCTTTTGTGTCTGCAGATGGAGCTGATTAATTCTAATGCCATTGCAACATCAAGAAATAATTTAAATAAGAAGACATGGTAAGGACAAGTAAGTGCTTCTGTTTAAGCAGGAAGCTACCAACAACACATACACAAACAGAGCTATATTCAATTTTTATTGCTAATACTTGAAATTATGTTACTATTTTCTTTATGTACAAATTATGTTTATTTAACAACCACTGAGGCAATCCTTAAACAGATCTGGAATAAGTAATGTGCTATAAAAACAGACAGGCCAAACTCTACCCCAGGGTCCAGCACTCACACAACAAGATAATTGTTTGTGAAGGGAGAAAAGTATCAAAAGAAAATACAGCTCTTGTTTATTCTGTAATTGTTAGCAAAAAAAAAAAACATAATGAATCTCATTCAATGTCTTACATATGACAGTTTTGTTTAAACACAAAACTACATCTTGTAACATTTAGGCAGGTGTCTGTAATTGAGACTCCTTTTGCTTCAACAGTGTGTCTCTTGTAGTATTTGTTTAATGACAATCATATCAAAGCTGTGTGTCTTAGCAGATTATTTGATCACCTGTGTTTTATAGACATTTGGGACTTTTTGGTTGATGGGGACAGGACGCAGACCCACTTTTGTGTTGAGTCTACATGTGGCATCTCCTTGCTTGTCCAGTGTGGTATTCAGGATGTGACCATATTTGCATATAATCTGATTTTAAGATGCAGACCTAAACCAGGGCACTCAAGCATTCATGTCTAAGACATTAATACACTGAGCTGTAAAGACCAGAATCAAACTACACAGGGCATTTTAGAGATGAGAGACACTGCATTGTTAGTAGTTACTAAGAGTATATTAGTGTTATTTCTCAGGGCTTCAAGCTACCCGACTCCTAATCAAGCTTATAGTCACATGGTTCAATATCTCTAAGAATGTTTTGGTTTTAGACACCTGTCCAAAGATTATAGTCATATTCAGATAAGTAGACTAAGCTTGTTTTTTTATGTCAAAACTACAATTTATGTTTTATATAGTTCATTAAAATGCTATGTCAAATGACCTTCCTTTATTGTTTAATTTTGTATTGATTATTTCATAAGTGAATTTTGAAAAATAGCAAAATGGGATATATTAAATAAATAATCAATAAAGCCTTTCACACTGTTATCATTTAACATCAGAGTGTCAACGCAATAGAGAAAGGCCGAGTCTGGGAGAAGTAACTCTAGATTGGCAAGCAGGGACTGCGGTCAGAAGCATCATCCATCCTGGACATTGTCGCGGTCACAGGAAATAAAGCCATACTGCAGGATAGTGAAGGCCTTACCTGAACTAAATAAGATGTCCACTCCATCCTGATTCATCCTGTATCTACTCACCACGTCCAACTTGAGTAGCACAAGGGAATGCATGTTCCATATCTTTTGACAGTGTGGCATAACTAAAAGTCAAGCCCCAAGTCATCATGTGGGGAATAATAAACAAGCAAACAAATAAACTGTTTATCAGATTTGTAGTAATAAATGTATGTTATGATAATTTATGTAAAAAGAAGTCATGAATTAGAAAAAAGTCAAGAAGAGATGAAAGGGAAGAGGAAAGGACATCTTTATATTATAATATCAATAAATAAATCTGAAGAGCAATATTGAGATCAGAGTTCACTGTTGAATTTTCTTAGTGATTGGGTGTTTTTCAAATTCCTTGGTACTTTATGTATAATCTATTGAAAAGTGTAGCTCTATCATCCTCTTTTGCTCCACCATAGACTTTCACAATGACCACCTTCCAGTTCTCTACCTTCCACAATTCTCTTAAACAGAGGTTTCTAAAGATTCAAAGACATGAACTGATTGGCCTGTTCTTTGATGCCCCCCCCCCAGGGGAAAGCAGCCTTACCAGGCCACAAGGAAGACAATGTAGCCACTCCTAAAGAGATCTGATAGACTGGGATCAGAAGAAAAGGGAGGATGTCCTCACCTATCAGTGGACTGGGGGAGGGGTGTGGATGGGGCAGAGGGAGAGAGGGTAGGTTTGGGAGTGGAGGAAGGAGGGAGCTACAGGTGGGATATAACGTGAATAAACTGTAATTAATTTAAAAAGAGAATTAAAAAAAAAGATTCGAAGGATCCAAGATGGCTGCCATGAGAGGACACTGTATCTGAGGAGTAGGACAGCAGTAAAAATACAGCAACCAGGAGACTTAACTCTGGGACCTAAAACACCAGCATTTGCTATTGCCAGGTGAGCGGAATTCCTACGATGAGGATATCAAGTGGAAAATCCTAGGACATCCAGTTATTCCCTGGAAAAACTCTGGGTGACTGGTGGTGCACAGCCCTGATCTGAACTAGCAACCACCCTGGGCGCCAACAGCTGCCATTCCGAACTGGGTCACACAGTCTCCGGGTCAGACTGAGAAGGCCCCAGGTACCATTTCAGACCGGCCTGCATACAGCAGACACACACCGTTCAGCAACACCTGCAACCACTCCAGACTGTGTGTATGTGACCACGGGACAGTCTGAGAAGGCCCCAGAATCCATTCCCCAGACAGGACTGCATCAGGCAGACACTCCCCGTGGAGGCACTAGCCACCATGCTGGACCAGGACACATAGTATCAGGTCCAGACTGAAGTGCCCCCAAATACCATCTCAGACCTTGGTGCACATCCCCTGGCCCAGAAGGAGGCATGAAGTCTCCAGTCCAAAGGAGAGCCTTTAGCAGCAAGCCCAGGTCAGAGCATGGACCTTGCAGACCAGAGCAGTGCCTCCAGCTGACATCTCAACCCGGGACACTCAGCATCTGGCACAGAGTGAGGAGCCAAGCCTCCAGACCAGAGGGGTGAGCAGCCTGCAGTGCTCACAGCTTCTAGCACAGAGCATGAAGCCGGGCACACAGATCCCACAACAGAGTTCAACTGAGACAACACACAAACAAACCACCAGAACTCCCTGATCTTCTTGAAGATTACTCCTGACACAAGAGATTGACAGTTCCAGTCTGCACTTCAGCCTTAAAGCACCAACAGCTCCTTGATTATATAAAAACAAATGCCCAGAAAACGGTGAAAGAACTCAACCAACAAAAATCAAGACACCATGGCCCCACCAGAAACACCCAAAAGCAATGGAGATTTTAATTCAGCGGAGACAAAGGAAAATTTTGTTAAAGCTATGATTATACAGATATCAGAGGAACAAAAAGAGGGACAAAAAGAGGAAATGAACAAGGCCCTCAAAGAAATTGAGAATAATATAACTGCCCACATAGAGGAACAATTAAACATATAAAAAGAGGAAACAAACAAAAAATAGGAGCCACAGTAAATCAGATGAAGGAAATGATACAAAGCATGAAAACTAAATTAGAATCTATAAAGAAGACACAAAGGGAGAAGAACCTGGAATTGGAGAACTTAGAGAAAAGATCAGGAACCACAAAGGTAAGCATCACCAATAGAATACAAGAGATAGAAGAGAGAATCTCGGGAGCTGAAGCTATGCTGGCTGAAATGGATTCCTCACTCAAGGAAAGAAAATTGGAAAAGTCCCAAACACAAAACATCCAAGAAATCAAGAATGCCATGAAAAGACAAAAACTAAAAACGATTGGAATAGATGAAAAAGAAGACTCCAGGCTCCAAGGACCGAAAAATATTTTTAAGAAAATCATAGAAGAAAATTTTCCCAACTTAAAAAAAGAAATGTCCATAAACATACAAGAAGCCTACAGAACACCAAATAGACTAGACCAGAAAAGAAATGCCTCCTGTCACATCATAGTCAAAACACTAAACCTACAAAACAAAGAAAAAATATTAAAGGCAGCAAGGGAAAAGGGTCAAGTAACATGTGAAGGTAGACCTATCAGAATCAC
>CM053764.1:117152079-117170710 GCA_028658305.1 Pachyuromys duprasi
GTTTCACCATATGAAGTTGATAATTTTTCTCTCAAATTCTATAAAGAATTGCATTGGTATTTTGATGGGAATTGCATTGAATCTGTAGATTGCTTTTGGCAGAATAGCCATTTTCACTATTTTAATCCTACAGATCCATGAGCATGGGAGATCTTCCCATCTTCCGATATGTTCTTCCATTTTTTCTTCAGAGATTTGGAGTTTTTCTCAAACAAGTCTTTCACTCACTTGGCTAGAGTCACATCAAGGTACTTTATGTTATTAGTGGCTATTGTGAAGGGTGCTGTTTCCCTATTTTCTTTCTCAGCCCTTCTGTCTTTGGTATACATGAGGGATTCTGATTTTTTTTTTAGTTAATTTTATATCCAGCCACTTTGCTGAAGGTCTTTATCAGCTGAAGGAGTTCTCTGGTTGAATTTTGGGGGTTGCTCATGTATACTATCATATCATCTATGAAGAGTCAAACTTTGACCTCTTCCATTCCCGTTTGTATTCCCTTGATCTCCTTTAGTTGTCTTTTTGTTCTAGCTAGGACCTCAAGTACTAAACTGAAGAGATATGGAGAGAGTGGGCTGCATTGCCTTGTCCCTGATTTCAGTGGGATTGCTCTGAGTTTCTCTCCATTGTGTTTGATGTTGGCTATAGGAAGTTCAGAATTTCATCAGGTTGGACTGGATAGCTGGTCTCCACTGGGACGCCACACAACTATGCACAACTCTTATGTTGTTGCCGGTATGTTTGTGGGGGAGGTGCTCAGATCTATTTTTTTCACAGCAAGTACTTTAACCATCTTGCTAGCTGTCTCGCAATTTGCCCCAACTATTTCTGATGAGCAGTTGATTGAATTTGTTGATGTGAAATTTTTATGTATTACAGGGTTATATACGCCTGTTAAGTATGAGCTACCTTTTTATTCAAACTACAAGAGTCTGTTAATCCTGTAATGCTGCTGTAATGATTGCAAAGAGAAGGATGCAACACAGGGACGAGCTTTGGATACAGAAAGAGCTGAGAGCTTTAAGAGTAGGTTTTAGAAACACTATTGATAACCCACTAACATTCAGTATTTGAGTCCTTGACATGGCTTGTATAGAATTTCTCATGAGCAGGAGAGTAAGAATGGGTGAGAGTTAGGTCTCTCTTCTCAGACATATTAGGATTTAATTTTAGGGATTTTCTTGTTTTTCGTCACTTTTGCTTCCTAGTTTATGAAGTTAGCTTCAGTAAACCCCACTTCATAGGATGATCTAGTTTAGAAGAGTATTGGTCTTTTATGTGGGCTATGAGAACAGCTATTGTTTGAACTTTTAGGTTTTTTTTTTTCCTAGCAAAATGCTTTTAAAGCTTTTAAAGATAAAATATGCACAGTAAGGTGTCTCATGATGATGGGAAGGAGGGCAGAAACACTGGGTACACTCTTTATATTCCCAGTCCAAGCTATCCTAAGAAGAAATGCTCTCTATTGTAAGCTAATCTATCTTTGGAGGAAATGGCTAATTATCATTGTCTTCTATTGGCGACATGTTATTACCATGATCTCATTATAAAGAGTTGGATCTAGTTAATAAGTTA
This sequence comes from Pachyuromys duprasi, assembly GCA_028658305.1. Classification (NCBI taxonomy): domain Eukaryota; kingdom Metazoa; phylum Chordata; class Mammalia; order Rodentia; family Muridae; genus Pachyuromys; species Pachyuromys duprasi. The sequence goes on from CM053764.1 coordinate 117,153,652, forward strand.
TTTACATTACAATAAGTCACAAATTGTGTTGGATATTTCCAACTAACACTGAACTGTCTAATTTCATTAAACCTATAAACATTGCCTGAGGGCTAATGGGTGGGAGCATCTTCCCTATTTTACCAGTTTCCCTGCCACAGCCTGTCTTGGAAGTAACCATGTCAAGAAATGCATTATTTTTCTCATTTAAAAGTTCCATTTAGATACTTGATGAGAATTAATTTCCTAATTATGTTTCTGGTATGACAATTTATTTTTTCTCCCTTAAGGGCATCTATAGAAAAAATATTTATTACAGTAAGTTTATTAAAAAGCAGTATCCATTATTGCTGTTGCTCTACTTGGACAAGCTAAAATACTTTAGAATTTTACAACCAAGTACCATCTGTATAAAAAAAATACAAAAGTATCTGGAAATCACTTAAAGCCACCGCTGCACTGTCTTCCTTGCTCATCCCAAACAAATTGAACTGATTTTGAAATCTTATGCTCTGTGCTCTAAATCTAGTGGACGGTAATGAAAGTGGCTCTCTGTTCACACACGGAGTACCACTAACCCCTTCCTCAGAGGAGCCTCAACTGCGATATCTCCTACTCAATAAACAGAGGTGCACATTGTCAGGGGAGTGAAAGCTGCTGCAGCTCAGGAAGTTTCACTGAGCTCCTCAGGATTATTTTTAATGTGCATAAAAATACCACACTGCTTCATGTTGAAGACCAGGCCACATCTTTTGAAAGAGAGATACTTTTTTGTAAGACATCTTTTTGGTTACACTGACAACTTATGTACTGTGAGAGTAGATTCCATTTGTAACTAAAAAAAGAAGAAAAAAACCTGCTAAGACAAATCTACCTCAGGAAATTGAGTCTGTAACAATAACACAGATAAGCCCTCAGCAGTAGCAATGTTTTCTCAGCACCAGCACTGGAAGTAATGAAGCCCCTGTTCATGTTAAGCAAGAGTGAGGCTTTTAAGGGATGGCTACCTAATTCTCAGATAGAACAACCCATAACTTAGCTCTCCAGGGACAGCAGCTGCGCTGCTGCGTTGCTATAGTCAGTGGTAATAAAATGTTATTCAGATGACCTGAGGTACCCAATTTCATTTGATGGAAAGAAAGGCTATCTCCATACCATCACAAGGGCTTTTTTGTTTTCCTTTTTTTTCCATTTCATTTTTTAATTACAGTTTATTCACTTTGTATCCAAGATGTAAACTCCTCCCTTGTCTGCCTCCAATCCCACTCTTCCTCTTCTCCCATGGCCCTCTTCCAGTCCACAGATAGGAGGGGTCCTCCTCCCCTTCTCGCTGACCCTATCCTCTCAGGTCTCATGAGGACTGGCTGCATTGTTTTCTGCTGTGGCCTGGCAAGACATCTCCCGGGAGGAGATGACCAAAGAGCCAGCCACTGAGTTCATGTCAGAGACAATCCCTGTTTCCCTTACTAGGGAAACCACTTGGATACTGAGGTACAATGGGTTACATCTATGCAGGCATTCTAGCTTATCTACATTCATGGTCCTTGGTTGGAGTATCAGTCTCAGAAAAGGCTCCTGTGCCCTGATTTTTTGGTTCTGTTGCTCTCCTTGTGGAGCTCTTGTCCCCTCCAGGTCTTTCTATCTCCGTTTCTTTCATAAGATTCTCTGAACTCTGCCCAAAATTTGACTATGAGTCTCAGCATCTGCTTAGGTACCCTGCTGGGTAGAATGTTTCAGAGGCCCTTTGTAGTAGGCTCCTGTCTTATTTCCTGTTTTCTCCTTCTTCTGGTGTCTATCCCATTTGCCTTTCTGAATGAGGATTGAAGCATCTTACCCAGGGTCCTACTTCTTGCTTTCCTTCTTTATGTGTACAGATTTCAGTATGTTTATCCTATATAATATTTCTAATATGCACTTATAAGTGAGTATATACCATGTGTGACTTTCTGTTTCTGGAAACTTCACTCAGGATGATCTTTTCTAGGGCCCACCATTTGCCTGCAACTTTCATGATTTCCTTGTTTTTAATTGTTGAGTAGTATTCCATTGTGTACATGTACCACAATTTCTGTATCCAATCCTCCATTGAGGGACATCTGGATTGATTCCAGGTTCTGGCTATTATGAATAAAGCTGCTGTGAATATGGTTGAGCAAATGTCCTTGTTGTAGGGTGGAGAATCTTTTGGTTACATGCCTAGGAGAGGTATAGCTGGATCTTGAGGTAGCACTAATCTTAATGTTCTTAGAAAGCACCAGATTGATTTCCAAAGTGATTGTACAAGTTTACATTCCTACCTGCAACAGAGGAAGGATCCCCTTTCTCCACAACCTCTCTATCATGTGTTGTCACTTGAGTTTTTGATCTTAGCCATTCTGATATGTGTAAGGTAAAATCTCAGGGTTGTTTTGATTTGCATTTTCCTGATGACTAAGTATGATGAGCATTTCTATAAGAGTTTCTCTGCCATTTGGTATTTCTCAATTGATAAGTTTTTGTTTAGCTATGTACCCCATTTTTAAATTGGATTACTTGATTACTTTTTGAGTTCTTTATATATTCTGGATGTTAGTCCTCTGTCAGATATGGGGTTGGTGAATATCCTTTCAAGGTCTGTAGACTGTCATTTTATTCTGATGGCAGTGTCCTGTGCTTTATAGAAGCTTTTCAGTTTCATGAGATTCCATTTATTGATTGTTGATATTAGAGCCTGTACTATTGCTGTTCTGTTCAGGAAGTTGTCTCGTGTGCCAATGGGTTCAAGGCTCTTCTCTACTATTTATTCTTACAGGTTTAGTGTGTCTGTTTTTTCGTTAAGTTCTTTGATCCACTTGGACTTTAGTTTTGTGCAGCATGATAAGTATGAATATATTTACATTTTTCTTCTTTTAGACATCCAGTTAGACCAGTTCCATTTGTTGAAGATGATGTCTTTTTTCCATTGTATGGTTTTGGCCTCTTTTTCAAAAATTAGTGTCGATAGGTGTATGGGTTTATTTTGGGTCTTCTATTTGATTTCATTGATCTCCCATTCTGTTTTTATGCCAGTAACAAGCAGTTTTTGCTCTATAGTATGGCTTGAGATCAGGAGAGATCAGTGATACAAGACAATCTACAGCAAGCTTATAGCCAACACCAAACCAAAGGGAGAGAAAGTTAAATCAATCCCACTGAAACCAGGGACAAGACAAGGCTGCCCACTATCTCCATATCTGTTCAACATTTTTCTTGTAGTCCTTGCTAGGACAGTAATACAATTAAAGATCAGCAAGGGGATTCAAATTGGAAAGGAAGAAGTCAGGGTATCACTATTTGCAGATGACATGATAGTATACATAAGCGACCCCCAAACTTCTGCCAAAGAACTCCTACAGCTGAAGGGTTTTTACCTTCATCAAAGTGGCTCCGTACAAAATTAACTAAAAACAAATCAGTAGCCCTACTGTATACAAAAGACAAAAGAACTGAGAAAGATATTAGGGAAACAACCCCTACACAATAGCCACAAAGGACATAAAGTACCTCGGTGTGACTCTAACCAAGCAAGTGAAAGACCTGTTTGAAAAAAAAAACTTCAACTCTCTGAAGAAAGAAATAGAAGTAGATATCAGAAAATGGAAAGCTCTCCATTTTCATGGTTCGGCAGGATTAACATAGTAAAAACAGCCATTTTATCAAAAGCAATGTATAGATTTAATGCTATTCCCATCAAATTCCCAACACAAATCTTTACAGACCTTCAAAGAAAAATTCTCAACTTCATATGGAATAACAAGAAACCCATGATAAACCAAGGGCCCTTTTTTATGGCCAATCAGGAGGGGTCTCGTCTTTCTTCCACTGTGAATTTCATATATATGTCTACACATACATACACGCAAACGCACACACACACCATTCTAGAAACAGCTAGTTTCTATATACCATTGCCTAGCACTTGCTCCTGTTTTCCCAAAAACATTCTGTATTGATATGCGAAAAACTGTATATTGAGGGTTTTGGTTCAGTTTTCATTATTAATGGAAATAATCATGTATATATCATATACATATGCATATACATATTCACAAACATATGTACATATACAAATGCATACATACATGCATATCTGTGTTTTTACATGCGATACATATAATGAAATATTCACATATATTTCTAAACAGTTCCCACATGACTTGTGTAAATACTCATACCTCTATCTTATTTACAGGGTCAAAAAAATATGTATTGCTGAGAGTTTATCCTCCTCTTTTTCACAGATTCAATTTCCTGAAGCTGATTTTTCTTAGCCATTATTTTTAGTACAAAGAGAATCTATCTCTTACCATACATAAGGTATATACTCAACTAAAAAGGTATTTTGCAGAACAGTCCCATTTATGCATGCCTATATGTATGTATGTCTCTTCTTTCTCTCTCTCTTTCACTGTGTATATACCTTTTCTTTTTCTTAGAAGTTTCCTGCTACATAGCATTTTGAGATAACAAATTATGAAAACAATTATTATTTTTCTTATATCTCAGACATGACATTTTGAAAGTATTGAATGAGTAACAACCTATCAGTTGAGAATTTCCAGGAGTAGGATCTGGTGAGGTTGCACACTCAAGAGTAGCTCTGAAATACATGAATCATCTGAGTTTGACTCAGACAGGATGCCTGCTTTCATACTGTTAAATGTACATTAATAGCAGTTTATTTCCCTTTGTAAAAGTTATGTGATAACTAACCTTAATTCCAGGTTGTCCCAGACTTAAAAACGTACCATAACAATTTTGCTATCTGTTCCATTCTCTCTTTGGTCAATAACCCACTATCCTAAGCAAAAGCAAATTACAAATTCTCCTGGAAGCTTTCATTTTTGTAGAGCACACATTTTGACACATTAGCGTGTATTTTTACCTCAAATCTATCCAATCACACATGGATTCTGTCATACCCCCTTCCTTTAATATTTGTTTTACACACTTTCTCCCTAAAAGTGGTATATTAAAATATATTAGTCTCTCTTTATTTCAGTGTTCCTAAATAGCAATATAAAGGCTAGAATTCTTAAGGGACCATCTCATATTTATTCATCTAATATGTGTTATTTAGACGAAGATTATTATCTCCGTGTTATTTAATATTTGGGATTATGCAGTAATTTAACTAGAATGCACTGTTGGACATTCCTCTATGGCAAAGGTGTTGGGGACAAATCTCCCCACTCTCAGAGATCTTACATGCAGGTGGAAAGAAATAACACACTGTGAACAACTCTGAAACAAATGCCAGCCACTGAAGAAAACCAACTCACTCTCTGGTTCACAATGCAAAGCATAAAGTATCATGTTTACTTTTCCCAGAACTAGAAACTCAATGAGTCTCTGAACTTGTAAGAAATAAGCCAAAGTAATATGTAATAAAACTTTAGCCTATAAAAAGACCATTACTTCAGGTCTAAGTACCCTGTAGTCTGCCTTACATCAAGTAATAATGACTAGGAACTGTCCCTGTGTTTACTCGTAAAATAAAGGTGGCTTAACATTAAAATCAAGTGTTCACAGATTCCAGGGTCTTTTACACCAGAGATTCTGGCAACATCAACCAACAAACACCTCAACATTTTCTCTTGTACCTTTGTGAGTTAAAAAAAAAATAGGTTGTGTGCAATGGTTAGTGTCTCACTAAGAGATGGCCATAATGGCGTGAGAGCATACTCTTGATTTGAAATAGTTCTGTGCCACCAGCTCCTCACCAGCCTCATCCTATTCTTTGTTTTGTTATGATAAGAGCGTAGTTGAAATACATTTACATTCTTTTCTAGTCCTTGAAAAGAAATATTGTTTCCTATTCTCTTATTTGGTTAAAATATTCTCGTAATCATTGAGTACTCTGATTGCTAAGTTCAGGTCTTCTTGGTCTTGGTCTGAAAAGCAAAATAAAGGACAATCCAATTTTGAGACATATCTATAGTTTCACTTAATATTCTCTTTGCACAAAGTCAAAAGATTTAGAAAAGAATTATAATTGCCTAGTACTTAAAATATTATTGAAAATGTAGTGGGCTGAATTTAAAATGTATTTGGAGGTTCAGTCTACTGATTCTAGAAAAAAAAAGTCAAGTTCATTAGCAAAGTTGTGTTGAATTCTTTTTTCTAGGTTTTAGTTGGTGATATTTTAAAAAGTAAGTTTGAAAGGTTCATATTAGGTTCTCAGTGGTGAATGTCAGTATTTCTCTTAGGTATAAATTACTGTGAAGTATATATGTACAACTTATAAAAGCTGGTAAAGAAAGTCTGGAGAAATAGTTCAGCCAGTAAGTCTTAATTGTACAACAATAATAAGGACCCTGTTTGATCATTAGATCTCACAAAAGTAATTACATGGATATATAAACTTAGCCTTGCAGAAGCAAAGACAGGTAGACCGCTGGCCTCCATTACCATCCAGCCTAGAGGTCTTGGTCAACTAGAGATCTTTTCTCAAATAAACAAACAAACAAACAAACTTAAAAGTCTTCCTGAGGAATGACACTTGAGGTTGACTTCTAGCATGTGCAAGCCTAAATTAGGGTTATTATTTCTGGACAAAACTCTATAACCAAAGCAATATAGGGAAGAAAGGGTGTGTTTGACTTAGACTTTCACATCACTGTTCATCATCAAATGACGTCAGGTCAGGAACTCAAACAGGGAAGGAACTTGGAAGCAGGAGCTGATGCAGAGGCCATGGAGGAGTGCTGCTTGCAGGTCTGATCATCATGTCTTACTCAACCTGCTTTCTTCTGGCAAGTCTACAGCCCAGGAGTGATACCACCCAGAAAGGATGGGCTTTCCCCCATCAATCTTACTGAAGCATTTTCTAAATTGGACTTCCCTTCTTTCAGATGACACTAGCTTGTGACAGACTGGTATTAAACTATCAACTCATAGAAACACAAAACACTTGGTGTGGTGGTTTGAATAAGAATGACCCCCATAGGCTCAGGGAGTAGCACTATTAGGAGCTGTGGCTTTGTTGGAATGGGAAGTGTGTTCCAGGTGCTCAAGCCAGGACCAATGTCACTCTTTCTTCCTGCTGCCTCCAGATCAGGATATAGAACTCTCAGCTACTTCTCCGGCACAATATTCTGGACATGACAATGGACACAATATCTGAACTGTAAGCCAGCCCAAGCATGGTCAGAGTGTATCATACAGCAATAGAAACACTAACTAAGACACCTGGTTAAAAGTAAAGGAGAAAACACAGAAGTGAACATTACAAAGATGCTGTGATCCTGCCTAACTGGAGAGTAACTATCTACCCATTCATGTCTCATAAGGCTCTACATTCCTCTCATATACAACCTGGATCCATTGTTTGCATAGTTCACACATAATTAATTAATTAGTTAATTAATTACATAAAATTAGTGAAATGAGGCCCTAAAAGCACAATATAGTAACTGCCAAGTGATTATGAAAATGCAACTGCATTTCTCCAAGCTGACACATGAATTTTGTTTCTTATCCTCCCTTATTACTAAGGTTTTTAAAATTTTATTTATTTTTTAATTTTATTAATTACACTTTATTCACTTTGTATCCCTCCATAAACCCCTTCCTCCTCCCCTCCCAATCCCACCTTCCCTCCCCCTTCTTCACATATACCCCTCCCCAAGTCCACTGATAGGGGAGGTCTTCCTTTCCTTCCTTCTGATCCTAGTCTATCAGCTCTCATAAGGAGTGGTTGCATTGTCTTCCTCTGTGGCCTGGTAAGACTGCTCCCCCATCAGGGTGGGAACTGGAAAGGATCATTTTGAGTGAGCTATCCCAGAAGCAGAAAGACACATATGCTATATAGGCACTCATATAGACATATAAAATATGATAAACCTACTAAAATCTGTACACCTAAAGAAACTAATCAAAAGGGAGGACTCTGGCTAAAATGCTCAATCCCCAGCCAGAAAGGCAAAGCAGATTGACATTAGCAGAAGAAAGCAGGAAATAAGCTAGGAGCCTGTCACAGAGGGCCCCTGAAAGGCTCTGCCCTGCAGAATTATCAAAGCAGACGCTGAGACATATGGCTAACTGTTGGGCAGAGTGGATGGAATCTGACAAAAGATGTGGGAATTAGTAAGATAGGGAGAGGACAGGCTCCAAAAGGAGAACAACAGAAACAAAAAATCTGACCACAGGGGTCTTTCCTGAAACTGATACTCCAACCAAGTACCGTGCATGGAGAAAACCTAGAACCTCTGCACAGATGTAACCCATGGCAGTTCAGTATCCAAGTAGGTTCCATAGTAATGGGAACAGGGACTGCCTCTGACATGAACTGATTGGCCTGCTCTTTGATTACTAAGGTTTTATTTTTATTTTTTCCTAAAAGAACACAGTTTTTTTTGCAAATATTCCTGTGTGCACATTTCATATGGGCAATTTATTTCTAATATTTATTTCTTTGTTTATTGATCAAATATTTTAACTTAATCACTCCAGCCATAAAATTCATCTATCTTTAGGTTTGTTGACCATCATCACATAGATTGTGTGATTGGTGTCACTGCAGTTTGGATTATTTAATTTTGGGTCCTTTTTAATTTAGTAAATTTGCATATGACACGCAATCAGAGCAGAAGACAGGAGCGCACTTGAAGTGCAGAATTAACAGTTTTTCACATCTCAAGAATCACTCAGAATATTTGATTTTGATTTTTTAAAAAAATATATTAATTACTCAGCTGGCTGAAGGATCGGTGTGTTTGGATTGCAGTGAGAAAAAGATCAAAGTATGGTCAGAATGATGATGATGAGCTACATGGAGGAAAGGGGCATAAAAGACTGAAATAGTCACAATCTGCAGAGTAACTGATATATTTGTCACCATTTGGTTACACAAAAGTAAATAAGTGAAAACATAATTTAATTTTCCTCTCTGCCAAATTTAGTGGATGAAATCATTCTGCCAAAGTTCTTCCTCTGAAGCTATTATTGGTAGGTCAACTCCTTGTTCGAATATCAGAAAGTCATTAAGCTGGGAGTAGACAGTTGAGAGTCATCACTGCATTGGGCACCTGAGACTGGGAATCTGGCTACATCATCCAAATGCAATAAAACTAGAAATTCCATGGTAGCGAAGAAGGGTGGGAAAGAAAGATGAAAAGCAAATATAAATTCTAGGCTAGATTTTTACAAAAGTCAATATTTTATTTTATTGTTATTATTACTATTGAATCATCATCATTATTTATTATTATTTGTATGCTGGCTGTAGTCCCCTCCGTTATCTCCTCCCTGCCCCACCCTCCCTCCTTCTTCCTCCCCTATTCATCTTCCCTAGTCCACTGAGAGGGGAGGGCCTCCTCCCTTTCTGTCTGACCCTAGCCTATCAGGTCTCATCAGGAATGTCTGGATCTTCTTTCTCTGTGGCCTAGTAAGGCTACCTTGCCAGGGGAAAGTGATAGAAGAGCAGGAAACAGAGCTCATTCCAGTGACTGTCCCTGCTCCCTTTCCTAGGGAACCCTGTGGAGACTGAGCTGCCCATATGAGCAGCGGCTCTGTCTAGGTCCTCTCCATGCATGGTCCTTGATTGATTCATCAGTTGCTGCACATTGGAAGTAGGAGAAGACAGAGGACTTGACAGGTGCCTTCCACAGTGGCCTCGGAAAGACTTCACTCAGCAGGGTATTGAAGAGGCTGAGACTCATAGCCAAACTTTGGGGAGAGTACAGGAATTATTAAAGAGAGAAGAGTGAGATAGAAAGACCTGTAGGAGACAGGAATTCCTCAAAGAGACCAACAGAACCAAAATACAAGATTTTAAATGTAAGGACAAAGTTCCTGACCATATCATAAGCATTTGCAAAAGACTTCTAAGGTGACTAAATAATTATGTCAACAAATGTAACTGATTTGACAGCCTATGCCTGGGAATATGGAAGCACTTGGCCTATTAAGAGTGAAGTTAATTTTCTAGAATACTGGGTAGAGCTCAGAGGAAGAACTAGAGCTCAGCAGATGTGAGGCTCTTGCTAGTATACTGAGCAGCAAAATTAAACACACACACTCACATTTCTTTATCTAGCTATCTATTTATCTATCTATATGAAATAATTAATGAAAGTCTGCTTTACAAAAGCTCATTCATGGATGCTCCTGCCCCACTGTCCTGGCTGGTTTTGTGTCAACTTGATACAAGATAGAGTCATCAGAGAGGAAGGAGCCACAGATGATCAAAAGTCTCCATGGGATCCAGCTGTAAAGACATTTCCTCAATTAGTGATCAGTTGGGGAGGGCCCATCCTATTGTGTGTGGTGCCATCCCTGGGCTGGTGTCCTGGGTTCTATAAGAAATCAGACTTAGCAAGCCAGAAAGCATCACCCCTCCATGGCTTCTGCATCAGCTCTTTCCTCCAGGATCTGGCCCTGTTTGAGTGTCTGTCGTGGCTTCCTTCAATAATGAACAGCAATATGAAAGTGTAAATCAAACTAAACCTTTTCCTCTCCAACTTGCCTTTTGCTCAGGGCGTTTCATCACAGAAATCCTAGGACACAAACCTTTTTATTTGTTTATTTATTTTTTGGTTTTAAGTTTGTAATATTGTTACTTAACATCATAATTTTAATTTTCAAAGTTATTTATTATGATTTTTTCAAAGTTTTCTAGTACAATGTAAATAGAAATGAATAATTCTAGTACAATGGGAAGATTCATGAAATTTTGTCACTAAAATGGCATATATATTGATTAAAACATTGTAAATATGCCAGGCAGTGGGGGCATACACCTTGATTCACAGTGCTCAGGAGCAGAGGCAGACTGATCTACAGAATGATTGTTAGGAAATCCATGACTACACAGAGAAGCCCTGTATTAAAACAAAAATAAAACCCCCCAAATTTTTAAATATGTGTGATATACATAACATGAATTTAATATATACATTGTATATAATATGCATGTATAATATATAATGTGTGATATATCATATTATAAGCATATATACATATACATATATAGGCACACATATATGTATGTATGTCAGGTCTCTGATTTTCTTTCTTCTAGCAGTATAGAAGTAGCCCTCTGTGAAACATATATAATTCCAGTCTAAATTCTGATTAAAAACCTCCATTTCTGTCTCCCATTCAACCCACACTCTCACTCTTCCCTAAGGATCATGCAGCTCAGTGTACTAACTTTCCATGGCTGGTGTAAGGAATACCTCAGCACATATGCTGTAAACAACACAGATTCTCGTTGTTTGTGTGTTTGAAGTCTGAACTTCCACATACATCCATAGAGTGAGGTACTGACAGTTAGATTCTCAGTGTGTGCATTCTGGGGAAACTCAATACCCTCTGTATTGTGAGAGCAGCTTACAGTACATCAGGCTGCTCTCCAGGCCATCTTCAGGTTTACAAGATTCTAACAGGTTGCAAGATCCCCGGTGCTGCCTCTCCAGGATGTGCTTTTTACCTGAAAACCTGGGGTCTAAGAAGTGACACCTGCTCCCTCCATCTTAATATTCACTGATGATTTAGTCATTGAACAAATGTTTGACATTCCTTTGACACTATCTGGAGCAGAAGAGGTATACAAGCCCTCCTACTCAGAACTCTTCTCTAACCTATAGGAAGCCTGTCTATTATGAGATAAATTAAAGCTCTCTACAAAGAAGAGTGTGTGGTTTATCTCTTTAAAAATTGTGATTGTGTTTTCTGTTTTCTCTCTCTCAGAGAGAGAGAGAGAGAGAGACAGAGAGAGAGAGACAGAGACAGAGACAGAGAGACAGAGAGAGAGAGAGAGACAGAGAGAGACAGAGAGAGACAGAGAGAGAGAGAGAGAGAGAGAGAGAGAGAGAGAGACAGAGAGAGACAGAGAGAGACAGAGAGAGAACAACCCGTGTATCAGTTTCTGTGTGTATCCCTGATTTTTAAACTTGGGTAGAATTTAGAAGCAGCTTACAGTGAGAGAAAAAGGCGAAAGTGATCCAAAGCTAGTCTGGTGCTAGATAACAGATTACTATTACCTATTACAAGGTCAATGTTTTCTCAGAACAGTCTTTTTTTTTTTTGGCACCTTGTTAATGATAAAGACAAACAAACATGAAGGAGTTCTGTGTAACTCTTCTAATTGCTGGCCACAGTTTCAGTCATCAGTTCTGGATGACCACCAGCTTTGATTGATGTGCAGGGTCAAGTGAAGGACAGCGGTCCTCCTGCCTCAGCTGAGCTCTCTGAGGCCATCTTAGAAGACTTCCAGCGTGCTTACTACAGTTCAGTAATTAGTAAAAGAAGAAATGGGTGGCTTGTTTCCTGGTATCTTGTGCTGGAAGAGGTTATACAGGATCATGCTTGAGTGACCTACATGAGATCACTCTGAGCTCTGAGATACTTCCCCTTCATGATGGCCTCAGAAAACTAAGCATCTCACTCAGGATAGAGCCATGCTGTGCGTGGAGTGAAGGTCGCATCTTATATCTAACCTATCAATGGAAGACACTCTTTATAATCAATTGATTAAAATCTAATCAAAAGCTCTCTAAGGAGATAGTACCTGGAGGAGTGTCAAGGACACTTGTATGAGGACACATGCCAGGACAGAAAATGCTGCCACTGTCTGGAAACACATTCTTTGTCATTAATCACACTACCAATGTAAAATCTAATTGGCTCCCTCAAGGCACATTTGTTTTCATTGCGATTGGCTTTGACCCAGTTTCTAAATTGCAATGATAATTTCCATCATCCAGCATTTAAGGGGATATTTTTGATGGGGGAATTTTCACAATCTCAGAGGGAGAGTGAATACAGCCATGAAAAGAGTTTCTGATCCTTTCTTGACCTTCACTAGGTTATGAAATTGAGGTTTTCTGAGAGGACAAGATAGTGAAGAAGTGATGGGAAAATCAGAAATATTTAAGCAATAATAGGAAGTTAATGGTAAAACATTTCGTAACTTTACTAAGATAACCCATCTTCCGTTTGTGCTATGTGACTGTCTACTTTGGCCATCAATGTCCATCTTATACATACATCTCTTTTCATTCTTAAACATCCTTGCTGGTTCCATTTGCTTGTTTGCTTTTGTTACACTACAGATATTCTCCTATAAGCGCTTAACTTTCCATGTCCAGGAATTAAATTTCAAATACATATCTACTCAAAATACTTGAAATGAAAGTCATGTTTGCATACTGGTTTTATCATTACCTATGAATTCTGTGCAGGTACTACTAATCCAAGAACTCTGAAAAGCCTATCTGACAACCCTGCCCATTGTATAGCCCCTTAGCCTCAGGACTAAAGCATCCAACATGCTTGGGACCATATTCTATATCCAAGTTCAGCTGTGATATGAGGATTTGTGCTCTGTTTTATTATGTTTCCTTTTGTTTTTTTTCAGAAACTGAGAGATGTTGATCTGAGAGAGAGAGAGAGAGATGAGAAGTGGGGAAAATGGGAGGGGTGGGGAAAGGGGAAACTGTGGTCAAAATGTTATATATGAGAGAAGAATAAAAGTTAAAATGAAAAAGAAAAAGAAAAAGAAAAAAGAAATGCTGTGAGCAAGTTTCCGCAAACCATTCAATAAAATAGGAAGGATGGAAGGAGATATTGCCAAACCCCTCATATATCAAGTATTGCCCTGTTACCAAAAGTGAATAAAGACATAATAAATTATAAATCTATGAAAAAGATCACTGATAAACAAACACACAAAATAATAGCATGAAGTGATTTTTTTTTCCTTTCCAATCAGTTCATGAGGTTTTCTTTTCTCTGGTCTGCAGCATCCTCCACAGAGGCTCCATGTTTAAGTGATGAGCGCACATGCACTGTCTGGTAATACGAGTTTACTCCTAGGCAAAACTACATGTTTGCAGTCATATCTTGCATTGCCCTTTGGCCGAGATACATGTGCTCTCTGGCCACTGCTGCCATGCTTCCCCTGACTCCCTGACCCTTATCTTCCTGAACTCATAGTTTATCCTTGTCTGAGCTTCCAGGATTTTTTCAGAAAACACTAATAGGAACACCTTATTGCTAGCTTGCATATTATTGAGATGTGATATGCAGACAACTTTGCAAAGAGAAAAGTAACCAATAATCTTTTCCAGCTGTGAACTCATCAAGCTACAAAACGATTGTCCTGGCGATATAAACCAATGGGTTCAGGAGTGTTGTGGATTTTATGGGTTTACCAATTACATTCTAATTGGACTTAACGTGAGAAAAGCATATCTGTTACTCTATGCCCAACAATCCACATCTGGGGAGCTTAGAGGCTCCAGAGTTGAACATACTATAGTTACAAATTACTCTCTAAATCTGAATCTTTATTCCCATAAATGTGTACTTTTCCTAGTGCTTATCAGAGAAGCTCCTTCTGAATAGGGCAGATCAATTAACAGAAACACTGAAATGGTAAAGTGCAGAGAATTTTCTGAGCTCTTTTCAGGTTTAAATGGGGCATTTATATAAAACCCTTTCCCCCAAAGGCTCAGGGAATATCATGGAAGAGGGTCACAGATTGGGTGGGGCACAGTAAAACATTGCCTTTTGGATGTGACAGGGCTACTGCATTCCTGTACCTGGGAGCTGTGCTATGGCTGCCTGCAGGAGAACTGCACAAGATTAAATCAGAATAAAATTCCAGCATGGAAGGAGGAGTGGCTTGCAAGCCCATATCCCCAGCTAAGGAGCTATTAAAAATTGTTAGGTACTAGGGAAGGGAGAAGATGTCTATTTTAGTGATGTGGTCGTTGTAGGCTGACCATGCTCAAGTGGATGGCCCTACATCCGTGGCTACATGAACAACACAAACTGGAACTGGTGGACTAAGAAAAAAGTCACAATGAAACCACAAAATATTAGCATTGATGTCACAGAGTTAGAGAGAAGAGTGATGTGATGTTGAATTTGAACAAAAGCATCCTGTGTGTGTGTGTGTGTGTGTGTGTGTGTGTGTGTATGTGTGTGTGTGATTGTAAAAAAATAGTAAATAAGAGCAATCTTGTCAAAACTCTGCTTAGAACTATCAAAATATCTCATGATTTTCAAATTGTTGTCTGTATTTGCATAGATTTGGGCCACATTTCCAGACCCCTCCATTTCTGGCCCTGAACTCAACCACCGTATGATCAGAGTACCGTCTTGTCTTACCCCACCATGCTTCCTTCCCTTCCACCCATGGATTATGGATTTCATTCCTGCAAGGTAAGATATGATATTTTTCTACGTCTTCTACCACTAGAGTTATGATTTTCAGCTTCCTACTCTAATTATTGTGGGCATATGCTTATTAAAAGTGTTTGTCATATTAAGTTGTAGTTATTCTCTGACTGCTGTCACTCCGCATGCAAATGGCAGATATTCCCATCTAACTGCAGTGTATATTTCAATGTTGTTGAACAAGGAATTAATTACTTTTGAATAAATGATTTCCTTGATAGAGACTCTTTCTTCCCTGCCCCTGTATCCTGTCAGAGTAAAGAAGGATTCACTGAATTTTCATCCATTAAATTTACATTTTAAATTTTTGTCAAAGCATATATCTGTCAATTATGTCCTGTATGAATCAATTTTTCTAGGTAACATACAATATAGGTATATTACTGACAATTTTTATCTGTTTAAATTGGCCTTTAAGCGATTATTGGTATAATTTACATATCTACTACATTTATAAACTATTTTCCTCTTGCTTCATTTTGTTCATTTTCCTGCTTTCTCTGTTTTCCGTTGAAATTTGTATGTTTTCTTTTTATTGCTGTTATTGTATCAATTATTTTTATTAGTAAAGATGGAATTTGAAGTACAAATTTTCAGTACATCTAAGTCATTCTTTAAATAAAACACAGCAGGTGATTTAAAGTATTTTTTTATTTCTCCTTTCTATGTTTTCTTTTCTTTGATGCATAATTTTTCCTGGTCGGAAAAACAAAAGCAAAAACAACTGTGAATGTTTGGTTACAGTTGTTTTCTCTACATCGAATACATCATCTCTCTGTCTTCTTAGCAGCACACTTTGTCTTCTTCCTCTGCTGGCAAGCTAATTTGATTCTCTTGCTTTTCTCAGGATTTGCTGTTTGTCTTTAGCATTTTGAAGCCTGAATGTAGTAATGCAAATGTGTTGTTTCTTTGTATATATATTTACTAAACCATGCTTCATATTTTTGGGTATTTGGGTTTCTGTTATGACTGTTAGTGATCATGAGAAGCTTAGGCATTTTCACTTTAAGATTATAACTGCTGTGTCCTTTGCTCTCCTTATACATCAATTACAAATACGTCTCATTTTTAAGCCCCTCACCTTCTCCTCCCAGTCCTTGATTAGTGTCTCTGGTTCTTTTCATTCCATTTTGACATGCTTTTTTTTTCAGATAGATTATATAAATTTAACAATAGAAAATGTCAAAAGATTAAAACAAAACTATCACATTGAAGTGGGACAAGGAAAACCAACAGAAGGAAAAAAAAGCCCAAGAAAAGGCACAGAAATCAGAGACCCACTTGTTCACATACTCAGGAGTCCCATAAAAACATTAAACTGAAAGCCATAGTATATATAGAGAGAGAGCACTATTCGTTTCTTCTGCGCTCATTGATGTCTTTGTTGCTTGTCTCCAGCCTCTTGCGTAATGACATAGTTTTGTCTTCATTTTCAATACTTTATAGAATTTTCATTGTTGTTTACTTACCAGCATATGTTTTGACCTTAGAGTTTCATATTTTAATCACAGTTACTTTAAATTACCTGACCAACAATTCTGAACGTGCCTTATTGGCCATAACTTTAATGATTACTCAATCTTTTCAGAAAGCGTTTTTTACTTCCCTTGTTGTTTCCATTCCTAGAGGGTCTTCGGTTTGAAGATTTACTTTGTTCTCGCTGACAATTGGGTTTTATTTCATGGCTAGTACAGATGAAGTTGCCCAAGTGTTCTAATTCCTTTGGGGTCTCTGGTGGTCTTATTTCACAGCACTTCTCAAAAGTCGGTATTTTTACATACCATCACTGTATTTGCTGTGCTGGTGCCCTGCAGAGGCACACAATGATTTGCACACTGATTTTTGCGCCTGTCGATGGGTTTGTGTCACAGAT
>CM053764.1:117171210-117212400 GCA_028658305.1 Pachyuromys duprasi
GTGGACTCACACAGGGACTGCACCTCTCTACTTTCATAAACAACTTATTTATCTGCATAAGTATTCAATGCTTAGTAAGATACTTGTAGATTTCTTAATTGTACATGAAATGTTGAAGATAAGAAAATGTGTTCATACTTGCAGCACTCAAGAAATATATATGTAAAACCTTTTTATTTACACTCAAATAGATTTTATTCACATTTTTGAGAACCAGCTCAATCAACTTTGATCCGGTTAAACTCTGAGGCATAGCAAGCATAGTCTTGATGCTTAAGGTAGGAGAGAATCCCTTATGCTCTCATATCCTCGCAAGAAGCCATATTGAGCACTCATGAAATCTCAGCTTTACTCTGTGACCATAAATACTTTGCTATCCTTGGCAAAAGTAGGTAGGCACATGCACATACAATGACTATGATTCTAGAAACATATCTTAGGTTTTTTTTTTTCTTAAGTTTTGAGGACTTCTATCCTTTTTACCCCATGATCCAAACTCCGAATCACATCATAAAATGTTTCATCTGTATGAATTAATGAAATTCCAAATTTTATTCAGGTTTACCTATCTAAGCCAGGAGACCTACTCTGTAGCCTCCATGGGAATGAGGGTCAAGTCATATCTTAACTCATGATATTTCTGCCATAAATTGAAATTCAACTCCAAACAAATGGTTTTGCTTTTCAAGTGCAAAAGCAAAACACACTTAAACTTCTAATTTTCCTTTTGTCATATTTGAACCCAATTTGGCCTGATTTTGCTACCAGATACAGGATATAAGAAGACATGTACCAGAGCTCATCAGAAAGAAGGTAGAGCCACAAGAATGAGACTAGAGTGGAAGTCTCCCTCACTATCTAATCTTAAATAATCTTGGTTTTGATTTAGAGAAGAACCAGGCTTCTTCTAGAACACTGTCACTGTCACATATGAAACAGCCTCTATTAGCTACTTGTTTTCACATTCTGTTGCCTTGACAACCAAAATAACTATACAACACAGGGGAGGATTGGATTTTCAGTGTATGTGTTACAATCTATCTTTGAAAGTTTAGGACAGAAACGCAACCAGGAACCTGAAACAAATATCATGGAAAAACAGTGCTTCCTGGTTCTCTTACAGGCTCATGATTAACTGGTGTGGGGAATGCTACCCTCAGTGGTAGGCTGAATTCCTTTAATTCATGTTACACTCAAGGTAATCTTCCCACACAGACAACTATCTTTTCTGGGAACTATTTTAATTGAGACTCCTTTCTCAGATGAGTCTGAGAAAACCAAATAAGAAATTTCTTTTGTGCCACTATGACTCCAATGCCTAACAGAAAAACTGAAGGATAGAAAGGCTTGTTTTCCCTCTTAGTTTGAAAGCACTTGTCTCATCATGTAGGAGACACAGCAGAAAAGCTCAGCTCATGGATGCAGGAATGTATGGCATATGTTGTTCACATGACCCTTGGCCCAGAAACAGAGAACAGTGTCAGAACCAATGGCTGAGTACAACCCTGAAGGACTGATGACTGACTTCTGTCAGCTGGGATCTACATCCTTGAGATTCCATATTATCCCAAAAGGCCAACACTAGCTAGTGGACAACCATTAAAAATATGAAATTGTTTAGAATACCTCAGGTTCAACCACAGTATTACAGGTTTGTCATTAAAGATACCTTCCCATAGCTTAATGAAAAATATTTAATGTACATATTATTTAATATAACTTTAAATTCTCAACAGTTCTAACACTGTTTAAAGTAAGCTTTGACATTAAGTGTAAATTCTTAATCATAAGTATTTGTAAAATAAGACATGAAGTATAAGCTTTCAAAATGTAATGTCACATAAAGCAGTCTCAATCCAAGGGTGTACGGTGGCTAAAGAATAGAAGGGAGGAGCAGGAATAAAGTAAGCCTGAAAGTAGAAGAGCAGATACTGAATCCTCCAGCTCTATGCTCAGCATCAATAGCTTGTGGTGGCACTAGAACTCCAACTGGTTGTCAGCCTTCTCCCACCCTCCCACCCTCCCATTTGCAGCAGTTATTTGCTCTCTCAGACTGGCTGCACTGAATGTTGCAACTCCTATAACAAGTGGCTTCTGGCCAATGTCCTGCTGGTCTTCATGCAAACTGTCTTGCTTTTCTTTGATGGCACAAATGAATTTAACACACATGTCCTCCCTGTACATAACACTAAATTTAACCCTTTATCTGGACAGACTGTATGATGTCTAAATACTTCCGTTTTCTGCTCATTAACACAATAAATCTTGTTAAAAGTATCAAGCAATATCCATGCCATAGCCTGATTGCTTGTTATGTAACCAGAAATGTACAAGTCACAGCCTGAATGCTGTGTAATCAGCAATACCTGCTCCAGAGCATAAATGCTATGTTGTTTAATAATTACATCTCACAATTTACTCAGTATTCACCTTTTAATTTTGTAAATTCTACCTTCTACATACATAAACATGTGCATTTTATATATTTCTTTTTCTTCCTTTTTTCTTCTCTCTTTATCTTTTTCATTGATATATAAAATGAATAGACTCTTATGTGTAATTCCGTGTTCTTATTTGGAACCACATAAACAGTTAAATTTTCTTTATTTTGTTCAGAAATGTGCTTCTCTGAGCTCCCGCCTGACTTCCTACTATGATCTTTTGATAGAATCCTTGAAATTTCTTAGGGTGCTTCTCTAAGTCCCTTAAAATTTCTCCCAAAAACTTCTTCTAAAGCCTGAAGAGCTTCATGGTTATATGGAGTTAGTGCAATGAACACACGTTACAGCTATCTACATTAATTACCTTCGTATCAGCATGACACAGTGCGTGGCAGAGACAACTGAAAGGAAGATTTGCTTTCTCCATTTCAGAGTGTTTTAGATTGTCACCCAGACATGGTAGAGAATATGCATTCTCCTGGCAGAGAATATGCATGTTGTAGCAGATGAGGTATCAGATAGTGACAGAAGAGGGAGGCACCATGTATAGTCTTTAAGTCTCAAGTGTCTATTCTTTAGATTCCATTCCCCAAAGTCTTCCTGCTTTTCAATAGTTCCAACCATTGGCCAACAAAGGTTCAAGTCATGAGCCAATGGGAACTATCATTGGTCAACAAAGTTTCAAGTCATGAGCCAATAGGAACGATCAGATTCAAGCCATAACATAAATTCTATTGCATCTTTCCCATGATCATGCCTTTTAATTTTTCAATTTATCTTCAGAGCTATCAGAAAAATAGATAATAGTTCATGCTAAGATCAAAGTATTTTGACATTATCGTGTCTTATACACTATTCCCTTTTCTCTGCATCATGTGGGAGCACATGGTAAATAAAGTGATTCTCTGTCATAATGTCCATTTTATTTTACATTATAGCTGTATGGGTTAAGATGGGTTCCTTGACATTCTCTGCTTCTGTTTTCACTAACAGGCATATGTAATTCTAGAATGGAAAGTTGTAAGAATCACTGAGTAGAAAAATTGATGTACAGGCTGGCATACAGCAAATATACAGTAAGAGTTAATCATTGATGTTGTAGAAACATTGGGTATTAATGGAGAGTTTGGCACATGTTAAGTATTGAAAAGTCTTTTGAAGTATTACCACTTCAATAATTTGAACAACAAAGCAAAACAGGCTCTCTTGAAGACTTTTCATTAGTAAACCAATTCTGTGCCATTTGAATATATTTCATGTTTGTACAGCAGTAATAAAATTAATATTTACTTCATTTTTATTAGCAATTAAAGATTTTGCATAAATTTGAAGACTGGTTTAGTTGTATATAACTTTATTAAAAACAGTTAGTGCCAGTTGCTTAGGGAAATTTGTATTATGTCCTAATTCTGCAGGCTTCCAGGTCCTTTTTCTGTTTCACTTAAGTGACCTCACACATGACCATCTTCATCTATGGGACTCTTCAGATGAATGGATTTTTCTGTTCTTAAGTACTCAAGAGCTTTCTACATGGTATTGGCTCACTAAGGATGTCCTGGCCTACTTCTTTTGTGGCTAAGGTCCCACATAGCATGTTCCATAGAGTAAATGGATATGAAGCTTCTGCTCCATGCATGTATCACACTTATGAACATCCTTTGGTAGGTGCTGCATGGTGAAGACAGAGTTACTGTGAGAGAGGCCTAAATCAGACATGGAATGTTTTGTAATGTGATTCAGATACCCATGGTTATCTACATGCAGATGGTGCTGTTTCATACCATATGAAATTGATTCATCTGGGAACTATGCTTCTCAGAAGAGACCCTACTTCTGTGTACTGCTACAGTAAAAAAAAATAAATAAAAATAAATAAAATTAAAAAATGGAAGTTGTCAGTGTGGTAATCAATGTTACATTTGTTAAACTTAGCACAGTGCCTCTTTGCTCCAGATAGTCCTTGTTTTCTCTTGTTCCCCATCCAACTTCTTTTTCTGGTCTCTGAACAAATTGAGCAGATTTGATCTCAATACCATGAGAAGCTCCAGATCTACAGGGTCACACAGAGTGTTCATTTTCCCAGAGATGATCCTCAGAGGTCTGTCTCAAACCCAATTTGATGTATGGCTGAAATGTCTAACACGAAGTCTGAGAGACCACATCCCTGATACACTTAGGCTCTTTCCTGGACTTTCTCAGATCCACAGCCAACTAATACAGCTATGTTGTATCTAATCCCTGCTGCAGTGCTCTGTAACACTTTCCAGATATTTGACCCTTAGTGACTCCTAACTGACACATCATGAACCCATTTTCACACTATTGGGTTCTTCTCTTCCTCTTTGAGCCATAAGAAGTAGCGTTGATTCTTATATGTGATTTTTCAGTTTACTATATGAAGAGACCTGTGTTGTGAAGTAAAAGAAAAAAATATAATGGAAGCCTTCAATTATGTTTAATATACAATGTATTTCCAATATTTTATTTTTTGTTAGAGTAATTTATATTTAGTCTCATTTTGTGGTTTATAAATATCATTGAGTTATAAGTAATACACCACATTTTGAAGTAGAATTTGAGAACCACTATGAGATTATTTTGTATGCAAACAAAGTGAAATCTTTTAACAGTTTTTACAGTTCTTATTTTACTTTCTTCCTAATCAATCTTATTCAGTTTGTAAGCATTATGGACTGTCCCCCTGTCTTATTTTCATTGTGCCCTTCAACAGTTTTATCAATTGCTAGAAGAATAGAAAAGAAAAGAGAATTCTATAAATATTAACTTGTGAAGTAAATGAAACAAACAGATTTTGAAGAACCAGAGTCAAAAATCTTTCTTGAATTTCCAGTGACTATGAAATGAAAGATCAGTGAAGACCTTTCTTCCATTTCTTCTTGTACACATTCCTACACCAAAAGCATCATCTATTTATAATTCTTATTGATGTAAGATATGCATGTTTCTGTTTTTTATAGTTTTGATTAGCAAGCTCTCTGTAGGTTTAATTTTTAAAAATAATGTTTGTTTTGTAAGGAACATTAGGATTACAAAATCAATGCATTGAATTTCCACCATAAAATGTTTAGATACTAGTAAGGGGAACAGGGACTATTTTGGACATGAACTCAATGGCTGGATCTTCGACCCTCCCACCCCCCGAGGGAGGACCAGCCTTGCTAGGCCACAGAAGAGGACATTGCAACCATTCCTGAAGAGACCTGTAAGATAGATTTAGATGGAAGGAGAGGAGGTCCTCCGCTATCAGTGGACTTGAAAAGGAGTAGGGAAGAGATGAGGGGGGAAAGGGGGTGATAGTGAGGGAATGCAGGAGGGGGCTACGGCTGGGATACAAAGTACGTAACCTGTGATTAATATAAAATAAAAATGATAAAAAATATTTAGATATTAAAATTGCCCTTATATAGCATAAACTTAGTCGTTAGGAACACCCTCTTCTCAACATTTAGTCTTTAAGATATATAATGTTATTCACTTTTATAAACCAATTTCCAAGTCCTCATGTTTTGCATTTTAAAACTCTCACTACTCTCAAAGTAGAATATGAGACTTTGAGCAAATGAAAATCCAGAGGGCATGGCTAGTGAACCTTTACAGAGAACCCATAACTCTAATACCCACTTCCCATCTCCCATAAGCCACAAAGAGATCTTTCCCAATCATCCAATGTGATGGTTTCTTAATCTTGGACTTTTGCAATTAATAACTGTGAGGAAAAAGAACTGTTATTTGACGCTCCAGTATATAATAATTTTGGTATAACAGCCACAATGCTGTGCATGTGTTACACACATAAATACACAAACACAAAACTGGGTTGCATTACATGGCAGTTTTTCTCTTTATGGTTATTATATTGTTTTCCATTCATTTGTACATAAACTTAATGACACAATTTAGTCAAGATGGCAACACAATTTTACTGTCCTTATCTGTTGTTATGAAGATGAAAACCATACAGCAGGCCACAGGAAAATCCACCACTGAGTAGGAGTTATTGTTGATATTTTATGCCATGCAGCCCAAACTGCAATACCAGCTGTATTATGCATTATCCAGGTGACCTTAGACAAATCAGTCATATTTTTTATTGCTTTGATTTTTAGCATCAAAAGCATGATGTGATCTTAGTAGTCAGCTGAACAACCATCTTGTGATTGCAATAAGGCAGATTTGAGTTATTAACTGTAAACTACATGGACTAACAGATTTAATGAAATGCAAGTCACTAAGAGTTTGTATATGACATACAAATGTAATAATATTTTCACATTTTCAAAATCAAATTTAGAATTGATTATGCTCATGGTAGAAGTTACCCACAACAAAAATGAAGAAAACATTCCACTTTATGGAAAGCAGTTAGAATGCTCAAGTTCAGATGTGAAATTAAAACAACAAAATGCCCAAAATTATTTTCTGTAGGTATGGTTCAATTAACAACTTCATTAAAAAGCTTTTTGCCATCTCTCTCACTTCTGTTTTAAGAGATTATATATATATATATATATATATATATGCATATATATATATAATATAGCAACTGGGATAAAATTATAAATTAAATGTTTTTTTTTCTAGGTACTATTCCTGCTGCTACAGTAAAACATTCTGACTGAAAGCAATTTGTGGATAAAAACATTTATTTCCTTTATTAGATATATTTTTTATGATTTTGATAAATTCTTTTGTGTGTTTTTTAAATTTTTTATTGAAAATTGATTCTTCACTCCTACAGTACATCACAACCAGAGTTGCCCTCCCTCCACTCCTCCCACTTCCCCTCCACCTCCTGTTTTTCCTGATCTTCTCCCCTCTGTTTCCCCTTCAGAAAAGGCAAGGACAGCCAAACAGGGCTTAACATGATGCAATAAGACAAGGCAAAAGCCTTTGTCTTGCTGCTGGACTAGAAACTAAATAGGAATAAATGAGCCTCAAGAACAGGCAAGTAAGTCAGAAGTACTGCTCTTCCCACTGTTAGCAGTCCCTCAAACCCACCAAGCTAACAGCAAAATATATATGCAGAGGACTTGATAAGGACCCAAGTAGGTGCATTGTTTGCTGTTTCACTTTCTATGAGCCTGCACTACCAACATTGTTGGGGGCACATGTCCACAGGTTTGTTGTCGTTTTTCATTTTAGAGGATACTTTCCATTAACAGCAAAAGGAGAACAGAAGATCAAGGCAGTAACTGGAAATTAGAAAGAAATCAGAGACAGTGGGGTACTGCTGTGTACTTGTACCCATGAAGATACCTTTTAGCTGTCTTTCTTGTAGATTGGCCTAGAGATGGTATCATAGTGATGGGCTCCTCTCATAGCAATGAGCAGTCAAAAAAAAAACAAAAAAAAACAAAAAAAAACAAATGCCCAGAGGCTCTCTGAGGCAGTCAGTTCTTCATCTGAACTTTTCTCTTCCCAAATGTGTCAAGTAGACAACTGAGATTAACCATCACAAATATTTGAAAATAATAACTCATGAGCAATTGGAAAATATGTAATAGTGTAGTTATTTTTTATTTCCATTGATCAGGATTCCAGGAAAAGTAAAATTACTTTGTTTATAAAGGTAAGACCATGATGTACTTGCTTGCAGGCCATTTTCATTTATTTCATATTTAAAGTTATCTAAATGAACCTTATTTTCTAATTAAGGAATTCTTTCATGGTCAGCAAATTGCTTTCAAGTTTGGCCTATAAGTCTGCAAAATGCCTCCGTCATATTCTGACTCAAACATAATAAAGCAAATTTCTATATTCATAAGAAGAATGTTTTCTGTCCAGAATTGCTTTTGATTAGTATGGGGCTACATTACTGGGAAAGAACCCTGAGTATATTTTATCGAAGTGCAGTAATTGTGCTGGAAATAAGATGGCAATGGCTTTTGATTGCTTTGACTCTAATGGCTGTAAAAGCCACGAGAAAATAGACTTTGTGCTACTTTTGCACAAAATAATGACTGTCCATTGCATGCCACTGTTGTGCTCTTGATTTGGGTAAAAGATAATGCTGGGTGTGTACTCAGGGCTCTTCCTATCTGAAGCTCCACATCCCAATTCTGACAGTGCTGCTAGTCTATATGGAACAGTCAATAAAAATGGCTGAGGCCTTCAGTATGCACATCTAAATGGGAAGAAGCATATTTAGAGGGCTGAGACACAGTTAGAAGTACAATAAAAGACACCTAGATCATGGCACAAAAGCAACTGCCAGCAAAACTGGGCAGCAGAAAATGTAGTTCCCCCTTGCCTTATCACTGTACACTAAGAAGAGCACTTCTGTCTAGACCGTGTGAAACCCTTTATTCTTCTAAAGACTATCTTTGTCTCCATTAGTATGTAAGTTTGTAAATGTGCTGAATTAAAATTTTTCTTTGTATTAAATTATCTGGTATTATCTCCAGAAAACCACCAGAGACCTGTGAATTCTTGTAATTTCTCACTTGGTTCTGCTTTGATTATATATTGCCCCATAGGCTTTTAAGAGTATGTCTCTAGTGACTGCTCTGTTTGGAGAGTTGTGGAACCTACAAGGTGCAGCCAGCCTAACTAGCAGACATGGTCATGATGGGTGGATCACAGTATCTTGCCCTACTTCCCAGCTCCACTTCCCACTCAGCCTCTGCTTCCAAACTTTGATGTACTTAGAGGGTGGGTGGGGGGCAGGGAAAGAGTGCTTATTCCCACTCTAGTGTGTCTTCTCAAATGTTCTACAGGTCTTCTTCTCCATGAGATACTGTATCCCTTTTTACTGTAAGCCAAGAAGGTAAAGGTTAGTTGGCTGACAAAATCCTATATAGATAAACATAGTGAGGGATTCTTTTTGACAAATTACAGCAGTAACTTAGTATTGTCCCAGGGAACTTTCAGATTCAGTCATCAATAACTTTTTGCTCAAATAAAATAATCAGTTTGTAGTTTTATTTAGAAAGAGTTCACTGAATGTGTCATTTTTTTAAAAAATCAATTTATTTAGAAGTTTTTGGTTTCCAAATTCAGTCTAAGCTAGATTTCACACTGATGTATTATTTTGAAACTTCAGGGTTTTATTTTGGTTTTGTTTTGCATTACTTGTCAGTGTCCTTTTTTTTTTCACTCTTAGGATTTCTTTGTTTTTAATAATTTATTTAATTTTTATTTCATGTGCATTAGTGTGAAGGTGTCAGGACCCTTGGAATTGGAGTTACAGACAGTTGTGAGATGCCATGTGGGTGCTGGGAATTGAACCTGGATCCTTTGGAAGGGCAGACAGCGCTCTTAACCACTGGGCTATCTCTCCAGCCCATGTGTCATTTTTTAACATTTTAAAATAATATGAAAATAAAATTACAAGTTGCCCTGTGATATTAGAAAATTCAACTACCAAATACCCCAATGTTCTTTTTTGGATTACCTTTATTTAATATCAGAATTATATCAGATCAAAAGTTAATTTACAATTAATTTTATGCAAATGAATAGATTTTAGAATTCCCGCAGAAGATTGGATATTATAATATGGATTAGACCTTCAGTGTTAGCCTGAAATGATCCATCTTCATTTTATAAGAACTCATGCACTTATTTTGTTGATAACTCTTTTTAAAAGATTTATTTAGGTGTTTTCTTTAGGTGTTAA
This sequence comes from Pachyuromys duprasi, assembly GCA_028658305.1. Lineage (NCBI taxonomy): Eukaryota > Metazoa > Chordata > Mammalia > Rodentia > Muridae > Pachyuromys > Pachyuromys duprasi. The sequence goes on from CM053764.1 coordinate 117,181,291, forward strand.
GTGTCTGCCTACATGTTTGTGCATACCTACATCTGTGAGTGCACCATGTGTTTGTATGTGTGAGCCCAGAGGCCTGAGAATGTGTCTTATCCCCTGGAACTGGACATACACATGATTGTGAGCTTTCATGTGAGTGCTGCGGTGCCCTTGACTAATGATCTATCTTTTCACCCCTGTAGCTCACTCTTTTGAAGAGAGTTCTATTCTGTTGCTATAATAAAGCGCAAATGATCCAAAATATTTTCCTTTGTTCTGTGGTTGAGTAAGCACTCCTTAAATGTCTGTACCCTAAAGGCTTGTTTTTTTCCATAATCTTTTTATTTATTATTTGGGAAATTTACATCATGAGACATGAGTAAACTCACTTTCCATCTTCCCAGAGTTGCTGCTCTCCCACTGTGGTGACTTTTCCCCTCCAAAAGGAGGAGGAAGAATAAGAATAAAAATAGGAGGAGAAAGAGAAGGAGGAGGGGATTGGGGAGAAAAAGCAGAAGGGGTTGGGGAGGGCAGAGGTGTAGGTGGAAAGAAGGAAGCAAGTATACACTGTGTTGTCCATATACTCTCTGGAGTAGGGCGTGGTCAAACCCCCTGTGATCAGTCCCTTAAAGAAGTTGAGTCCACTTGGATACTGAGCTGCCATGTGCTACACATCTGAGCAGGAGTTCTAGATTATCTCATGCATGGTCCTTGGTTAAGGTATCAGTCTCAGAAAAGACCCCAGAACCCAGATTTTTTTTGGTTCAATTGCTCTCCTTATGGAGCTCCAATCCCTACCAGGTCTTTCTATATTCTTGTTCTTTCATAAGATTGCCTGCACTCTGCTGAAAGTTTGACTATGAGTCTCAGCATTGGCTTCAATACCCTGCTGGCTAGAGTCTTTTAGAGGCCCTCTGTGGTAGGCTCCTCTCCTGTTTCCTGTTTTCTCATTCTTCCAATTTCCCTCCCATTTGCTTTTCTGAGTGAGGATTGATCATCTTACCCAGGGTCCTCCTCCTAGTTCAGCTTCTTTAGGTGTACCAAGTTGGTAGCCTACTAAGGGAAACAAGGACTGTCTTGACATGAACTCAGAGGCTGGCTCTTTGACAGCCTCCCCCTGATGGGGAAGCAGGTTTGCCAGGCCACAGAGGAGGACAGTGCAGTCAGTTCTGATGAGACTGGATAAGTGAAGGTCAGATGGAAGGGAGCAGGACCTCCTCTATCCATGGACTTGGAGAGGGGTGTAGGAGGAGATGAAGAATGGAAGGTGGGATTATGAGGGGAGGAGGGAGAGGGCTACAGCTGGGATACAAAGTGAATAGACTGTAATTAATATAAAAATAGAAATTTAATAAAAAAGAGAAAGAAACAGAGTCCACCAGAAGCCATCAGTTGTGGAGAGCTATACAATAACACCCTTATCACTCTTTTAAAGATTTTTCTTTGGTGGCTTTTTGTCTAGCCTGTTACTTCTTTGTGTTTCAGTGGGGGTAAGTGTTGTCACAGTAGCCTACTGTGCTTTCTGTACAGTAGTCCCTACTGCTGCTTTCTGTGTTGATGTTCATGGCCCTTGTTATAAGGGAAGGCCATACTGGTTTCCACGGTCTGTGCGGGAGCCTGAAGCCATGCTGACTTTTGTGAACTGTGCTACTGCAGAGAGCTAAAATGGTGTCCATCTTCCATCATCTGTGCAGCAAGAAGCAAAGGACCATGTTGATGTCCGTGGTTCATGCTGTCACCAGAACCCTGTGTAAGTCCCACATCCAAGACTTATTATTAATGTATTACCATTGTTATAGAACCTCTGAGAAAACAGAATTAATGAAAATGCTTTTACATCATTAGATTGTGTGTTAAAATGGGATTAAACAAGCCTAGGCATTTAGTTTTCTTTCCTTATTTTAAAAATTATTTTGTAGGTAGTTTGCTCTGCTACAAACTTTCTTTGTGATGTTTTGTTTTCTTCAGAAGCCCATGCAATTGGAACTCACAGAACCATGAGATAATGAAACCATTCTCCTCATAAGCTAATTGAATCTAGTACTTTGTTATAATAATATAAAGTTGAATAATGCTCTCAAAGAGAAAAGAACATATTAAAATGTATGTGATTTGCAACTACAAATACTAAAATAAGATAAAATACATCTCTCTGTGTTAAGGACAAGTTTATATTGAAATTAAATTAAATTATTAGTTTCTTATTTCCTCTCAGTGTGAGGTCAGTGTTGGGAAATTCTCCTACTTACATATATATCATGTTAAGCGATTACAAAACTTAATGGAATCAGTGACCAGCACAAACTATGTATTGCCTTGGAAGCTGACATGTTGGTTATAGGCAAGTGGAAGAATGATTTTAATACCTGCAGTGCAGCCCTTTTCTGTCTTGTTCTTCCTCTATTTTGGTAGTAGTAATCTATGGAATAGATTGTCAAACTTAGCTAAGATTTTGATTTCAAAAAAGCCTAATTAAAATTTTTTGCATTCAAATATTTTTACTTTTTATTTTATTAATTACAGTTTATTCAGTTTTTATTCCCCCATACCTCCCTCTCTCCTCCCCTCCCATCCCACCCTCCCTCTTCCCCACCCATTTCCCTCTCCCAGTCCACTGGAAAGGGAGGTCCTCCTTCCCTTTCTTCTGACCCTAGTCTATCAGGTCTCATCAGGAATGGCTGCATTGTCTTCTTCTGAGGCCTGATAAGGCTGCTCCCCACTCAGGGGGAGGTGACCAAAAAGCAGGCAAATCAGTTCATGTCAGAGACAGTTCCTGTCCTCATTACATGGAGGCCACTTGGATACTTAACTGCCATAGGCTACCTTTGTGCAGGGTTTCCAGGCCATCTCCATGAGAGGTCCTTGGCTGAAGTATCAGTTTCAGAAAAGACCCCTATGCCCAGAATTTTAGAATCTGTCACTGTCCTTGTGGAGCTCCTGTCCTCTCCAGGTCTTACTATCTCCCACTTCTTTCATAAGATTCTCTGTACTCTGCCTAAAGTTTGGCTATGGGTCTCAATATCTGTCTCGCTACCATGCAGGGTAGAGCCTTTTAGAGGCCCTCTGTCCTGTTCCCTGTTTTCTCCCTCCTCCAATGTCCATCCTCTTTGCGTTTCTGAATGGGGATTTTGGAAATCAATCTGGTGCTTTCTCAGACAACTAGGAATAGCGCTTCCTCAAGATCCAGCTATACCACTGCTAGATATATATCCAAAAGACTCTCAAGTATACAACAAGAATATTTGCTCAACCATGTTTGTAGCAGCTTTATTTGTAATAGCCAGAAGCTGGGAACAGCCCAAGTGCCCCTCAGTGGAGGAATAGATACAGAAATTGTGGTACATCTACACAATGGAATATTACTCAGCAATAAAAAAAAACAAAAACAAAAACAAAAAAACAAGGAAATCATGAAATTTGCAGGTAAATGGTGGGAACTGGCAAAGATCATCCTGAGTGAGATATCCCAGAAGCAGAAAGACACACAGGGTATATACTCACTCATAAGTGGATACTAGACATATAATATCGGATAAACATACTAAAATTTGTACACCTAAGGAAGGTAATCAGGAAGGAAGACTCTGGCTAAAAATTTTTGTCAGGTGAGTAACGCAAATTGTTGCCTTTAAAGCAATAATAATGGCTATTATTTGTTAACTTCCAACTGTGAGTACCAACTTTACATTAAAACATAAGATCACTCAGCAGGGTTTGTATAGAGAGGTGAGTACTAAGAGATTCATGTCTATGTTACCTGCCCAACAGAGAGCAAAATGAAGGCACGGTTTAAATCTTAACCATAGCAGCAAATCCCAATTCTTCTACTACTGTGGACATAGTTGCATGAAGAATAGCTTGTATCAAACATCAACTCCACAAACAATTAAATGTTCAAAAAGAGAAGCCTAAAAGTGGACTTGGATGGGGGCAGGGAGGAGATGAGGGAGGGATGGGGAGAGTGGGAGGGAATGAGGGAGAGGGCTATGCCTGGGATACAAAGTACCTAACCTGTGATTAATATAAAAATAAATAAATTACATTAAAAAAAGAAAAGTTGACTGTAAATAACAAAGAGTTTACATTTCATTCAATGCTTATTTGTTAGACATTATGGCATCATTGCTTACTTCCGATAAACAAAAAGAAAAGGGAGCCTAAGGTTAAAAAAAAAAAACAAAAACAAAAACCTCCAGACATGCTTATGCTTATAGAATTTCTTAAGTTTCAGTGCTTATATATACGTGCTTATGAAAACTACCAATTATCAGTAAAAGTGCTTTCCAGCTAAGAGGAATAACATAGTCAAAACACAGAGCAGAAGCTATTCTAATGAATTAGTGCCCCTACTGTGTGCGGGTTCAAAGCAGAGTCTCCTCTTATACCCGTGTGTTTACTTGTCTAATTCACATGGAGGCCACATCAAACAAATGGATATTTTATCTTTTTCATCAACATCTTACCAAATAGAAAACACAGAACAAAGAGAAAAAGGAAGTTGTGTATAGACATATAAACAGGAGCTACTTAACAGACCCATGATTTCCATATGGATAGTATAAAATGGTAATCACTTGACCCAAATGCTTTTTTAAATGGCATTTCCTGTAATAAAGTTAACTTAATTAAAGAGACTTTAATAGCATATTTCCACCTACAGCAATAGTACATTAAACTTCAAAGAAAGACATCTTTACTAAATCACCTAATTCTAAGATCTAGTTGGGTAAATCAGTCACTACCAGTGAGCTATATTACTGCCTAGTTTGACAGAAGGTTGTCTGCCACTTGTGAGCAATAATGATTTATTAATTTAAAATGAGGTACAACAGTTATTTTGCTATCACTATATTTGTTTAAAATTTAGAATATCTAAATTATTTTAGCAATGATTACTATAGTAGAAATTCTGAAATGAACATTAATGATAAAAACACAATGGTCCTGGACTATGAAGATCAGGTATTGAAAGTTATACTGAACAGAATGATATAGTTACAGAGGAAGAGATGGGGGAAAGCTGGGAGATTATTGGCCTTCAGTACCCCCCTCTGATGCATGAATGTTCTTCTTCTAGTTGGGGCATTTGAGAAGATGAGAGGTTCAGGGAGGACACTAAGAGACAGAGGTGATCTTACGATGTGTGAATTCATGAGAAGGATATGCAGCAGAAAAGAGTCTGAAGTCATGGTGGTTGAAAACATAACAAAGACATGGAGTATAACCCCAAGGCAGACAGGTCCAGTGAAGACAACCAGCAAATGGCAGGAGCTTGGAAGCTCAGCAAGGTCAGTGCAGGCGAATAATGCCTAAGGGATCATTTCCACAAATAGTGAGATTTCAAGGTAGCTACTGTAGATAAGCTTGTGGTCATTTATAGAAGAATATATCTTATATTCTAAGAAGTTGTTACGCACATGAGATGAAGTATATGACCTAGGCTGTCAAAGCAGCATCTCTGCTTTCTAGTGATAGGACCATTGATTTGATCATGAATTGTTTATTAGGGATTACATGTGAAAACGGGAACATTAAGGTCTTTGCCTGGCAAGGCATTCTTGGTCTGCAGGAGGAGCCTACCTACTACAGCATACCCCAGGGACCCAGCCAAGCAGAAACAGGAGTACAACCTTACTGAGTCCCTTTCTCCAACACTTCTGTTTCTCAGTATTGACAAGACTGTGCTTTTTCACAGGCTTGAGTCATACAAGAAGAGCTGACAACAGTTACTGTTGAGTTTTCAGTATGAAACAGAGGTGTATAGGATACATCCTTTGGACTGAAGTCTGAAACATTCAGAAAAGAAGCAGTTCACATATGTGCTGGACCTCACCACCTACAGTGAATACCTTTTGAATTCCAAAACAACAGCTCTGACCGACTTTGGTGAAAACCACAAAGTTGATCAAAGCTGTAATCAATGAGCGGTAAACAAGCACACGTTGGATATTATGATGCCCAGTGCCACTTGATATGAGAATATATGTATTACATTATTTTCCAAGAAAGGATCTCTCTCTGTGTAGCCTTGGCTGTCCTAGATTCACTTTGTTGGCCAGGCTGGCCTTGAATTCACAGATATCCAACTGCATCTGCCTCCCAAGTGCTGGGATTAAAGGAGTGTGCCACCATACCTGACTGAGAATATACATTTTTTATCATTGTCATTATAAAGTAAACATATATTCATGTGTTAGAATGGAAAAAATGAAAGAAATGTCTAAGAAAAATAGTTAAAACTTTACAATGAACCAAGAAAGAAGTACCATGTTAATTTCAGACTAATTCCCAAAACTTATATCTCAGCTCAGTTCAAAACTCCCTGTGCCACCAAGTTTTAGAATTGTCACTTCTGTGGCTGATATTTAAACAGGCTGCTCTGTTTCAAGGCTCTGTGTTTTAGGGTTTCTGTTTCAAAGACTACCAGATGTACACCCTTCTCTTCACCAATGAAGGAAAATAAAGAAGGCTTCTTGGAAAGTCAGTCTCCAGGAATTTCACATATTGTCTGTCACATGGTTGACCAAGCACAGATGATAGGTGCTGCCCACACCAGGGTTCTGCACAAGGGATATGTTTGAAAGGTTTATGGAGTAATGTGATCTGGACTACAGACCCCACACCTATGAAGCATAGCCTCTAGATTTGCCCTGCTGTTATAGCATCAGATATGTATGTACATATGGACATGAGGGCTGTGATTTACTAATGATCCAGAGCCAACAAGTCTAAGTAAAAAAATAAGACAGGATTCATATGAGCCATAGCGAAGTCTGATTAATTCAAGCAAAGACTGAGAAAGCACCCGCATTGGAATGACTGTTAATATGCTCACACTGTGAGTGTTAGACTTCACATTTGCTCTAGAAACAGTTATTCTCTGGTAGACTTGAGGAATTATGAGTTAGCAGTATAATCAGAGTAGATTCTGGTAAATGCTGCCCATGTACGCCTTGGAAAACACTCTCTCCAAACACGGCAGATCTGTTCTTTTGAAGAGGAGAATTGTCACTGGAAATTGTCCTGACTTTGAAGGAATTGCCTGTCCCAAGGTAATGCATTCGCAAAACAGTGAACCATAACCAATTACTGGTGATCATGGTCTTTTTTCTTTGATGAGGTTTGGCATGGTTCCTCAGAACATCTGAGCTCTTGAAGGGCTTTTTGTGCCTACTGCTGCAACCAGCATGTGTGTCAATCATTCTTTTTAAATTTTTATTAATTACAGTTTATTCACCTTGTATCCTCCCCCCATAGCTCCCTCTCAGCCCCACCCCTCCCTCTTCTCTATCCATGCCCTTCCCCCAATCCACTGATAGGGGAAGACTTCCTTTCCTTCCTTCTGATCCTAATCTATCAGTTCTCATCAGGACTGGCTGCATTGTCTTATTCTGTGGCCAGGTAAGGCTGCTCTCCACTCAGGGGGAGGTGATCAAAGAGCAGGCCAATCAGTTCATGTCAGAGACAGTCCATGTTCCTATCAGAAAGGCAAAGAGGATGGACATTAGAAGAAGAAAACAGGTAACAGGACAGGAGCCTACCACAGAGGGCCTCTGAAAGGCTCTACCCTGCAGGATGTCAAAGCAGATTCTGAGACTCAGCCAAACTTTGGGCAGAGTGCAGGGAATCTTATGAAAGAAGTGGGAGATAGTAAGACCTGGAGAAGACAGGAGCTCCACAAGGAGAGCAACAGAACAAAAAACATCTGGGCCCAGGGGTCTTTTCTGAGACTGATACTCCAATCAAGGACCATTCATGGAGATAACCTAGAATTCATATTCATATGTAGCCCATGACAGTTCAGTGTCCAAGTGGGTGCCATAGTAATGTCTATCATTCTTAACCCACTCTGTGGTTTGGAGATGAATCTTGGGTTTCCTGCAGCATAGCAGGTTTTCCTGAAGTTGCCTCTCACCTAGTATTTATAAAGATCTATATAAAGATTAGGAAACTATAAATTTTCCTTACTTAGGAATCATTCTACCAAACTAATTTTCCATACATTTTTATGTTTTGTAACTGAATGCCCTGAATAATATTTTAATGTCATTAAAATATTTTGAAAACTCTTGCAATGTCCACATTTAAACCATTGTTTTTCATCAAATTGAGCCTTCCATACATGATTTACATGACAGTGTAAACTGTCTCTGGTTTTGAAATGTTATTGCTTTTAGACAATGGATTTTAATCAGGGCTTGTAAAATATTTGTTTGTCCTTAATGTTATGTTGAATAAATTGCACATTACATGTTAGTTCATGGAAAAATAGAACAATTAAGCAGCCCATAGCAGAGAGACATTTATCAGGCTATTTTCACTGTGAGTTTAAATGACAACTGTGGAGTAATCCAATTTATGTTTCCAGCAGCTTGTAGAAGCATCAAGGAGCCTGCCGTGCTTGTGAATGGGCTGCCAGTGTGAGGCACTGATTCTAAAAGGCATTCTGCTCAGATATCAATTTTGTACACTTTCCCAGATCAAAATCGATCTATTAAGGAATGCAGCTTCTCTAGAATTAGCTACAAGGAGCATTAAGCAAAGTAAAGCTTCTATGCCACTTGTAGAGAAAAATGGCCAGGAGAACATGGTTTGAAGCATCCTGCTCAAGTAGAGAACATACACACAGAGTAGTTTATAAATATCTTCACAAAATCTTGTATAGGAACTAAGAGACTGGGAAAGTAAAGTTGAAATCAAAGAAAACAACCAATTCTCCAATGTACTCATCATACCGTATTCATTATTCATAATACAATAAACATATTCATAATACAATAAACATATTCACTACTTCACACCATGTTTCTGCAATTTCACATCATTTTTATTCACTTTTTTTTAGTTTCTTTTTTATTGAAAAGATTCACAAGTACACAACAAGGACATTTGCTCAACCATGTTCGTAGCAGCTTTATTCATAATAGCCAGAACCTGGAAACAACTCAGATGTCCCTCAGTCTAGGAATGGATACAGAAATTATGGTACTTTTACACAATGTAATACTACTCAGCAATTAAAAAACAAGGAAATCATGACATTTTTCAGGCAAATGGTGGGACCTGGAAACGATCATCCTAAGTGAGGTATTCCAAAAGCAGAAAGAAGCACATGGTATATACTCACTTATGTAGACCTATAAGATAGGATAAAAATACTGATATCTATACACCTAAAGAAGATAAACAAGAAAGAGGACCTGGGGAAAGATGATCAGTCCTCACGTAGACAGACAAATGGGATGGACAATAAATTTTGGAGAAAACAAGCAACAGGACAGGAGCCTACCACAGAGTATCTCTGAAAGACTCTACCTAGCAATGTATCAAAGCAGGTATTAAGACTCACAACTAAACCTTCGGCAGAGTGCAGGGAATTATATGAAAGAAGGGGGAGTTAGTAAGACTTGGCAAGGACAAGAACTCCACAAAGATCAAATAGATCAGGGCACAGGGGTCTTTTATGAGACTGTTTCTCCAACCAAGAACCATGTATGGATATAACCTAGAACTCCTGCTCAGATATAGCCCATGTTAGCTCAGTATCCAAGTTGGTACCCTAATAAGGGGAACAGGGACTGTTTCTGTCATGAACTCAATGGCTGGCTCATAGATCTCCCCCACTCCCCCAGGGAGGCGCAGCCTTGCTACATCCCAGAAGAGGACATTGCAGCCAGCCCTGAAGAGACAAGATAAGCTAGGGTCGGATGGAAGGGGTGGAGGTCCTCCCTTTTCAGTGGACTTGGAAAGGAGCAGGGAGGAGATGAGGGAGGGATGGGGAGAGTGGAAGGGAATGAGAGAGGGGGCTATGGCTGAGATACAAAGTACATAACCTGTGATTAATATAAAATAAATAAATTAAAAATGTTATATAAAAAAGAAAATAGTTTATATTCTCTTAAATTATATTCTGGTTATTCTTACCCCTCTGTCTACTCCTCCCATTACTCCCAACTACTTATCTCTGGATCCACTCATATTCTGTCTAACATTAGTAAAGAAAAGCCTTGTAAGAGATAACAACGGAACATATAAAAAAACTGTAATAAGGCAGAGCAAAAATATTCATATCAAAATTGCACATAGCTACCAACACAAGGAAATGAGTGCCAGGAACAAGCAATAGCGTTAGAGAATCACTTGTTTTCACAGTCCTGAGTCCCATTAAATTACTAAGCTAGTAGGTATAATACATGCTGAGAGGACCTGGTGTGATTGGTCTTAGCCTTCCTGCAAGGTGTAAGATGAAATAGCAAAGTAGTTTGATTGCATTTCCTAGATGGCTAACAATATTGAACATTTCTTCAAATGATTCTTGGCCTTTTGAGATTTCTCTATTCATAATTTTCTGTTTATATATGTACCCTATTTTAAAATTAGATTATTTGATTTTTCAATATCTAGTTTTATTATTTCTTTATATATTATCAGTTTTGGATATTAGTCCTCCACCAGATGTGAAGGTGGTAAATATGTTATCTTATTCTATAGGTTTCCATTTGACCAACTGACAACATCCTTTACCTTGCAGAAGTTGTCAAGTTTCATGAGATCCCATCTATTAATTGTTTATCTTAGTTCCTGCCTTATTGGTTTCATGTTCAGAAAGTTACTTTCCATGCCAATATGTTCAAGAGTATTCCTTATTTTCACTTCTACCAGGTTCAGTATATTTGGTTTTATTTTGACATCTTTGATCCACTTGGTTTTGAGTCTTCTGAAGTGTGATACATTCCCTTCCATCTAACCCCCCTCCCTCATCTCCTCCCTGCTCCTTTCCAAATCCACTGATAGGGGAGGACCTCCAGCCCTTCCATATGACCCTAGCTTATCAGGTCTCTTCAGGGCTGGCTGCAATGTCCTCTCCTGGGATCTAGCAAGGCTGTGCCTCCCTGGGGAGAGGGAGATCGAAGAGTCAGCCATTGAGTTCATGACAGAAATAGCCCCTGTTCCCCTTACTAGGGTACCCACTTGGATACTAAGCTACCATGGGCTACATCTGAGCAGGGGTTCTAGGTTATATCCATTCAAGGTCCTTGGTTGGAGAAACAATGTCATAGAAGACTCCTGTGCCCAGATATATTTGGTCCTTGTGGAGCTCCTGTTCTCTCCAGGTCATACTAACTCCATCTTTCATAGTCGATTAACAATTGTGTTGGGGTTTTGATGGGGATTGAATTGAAATGGTGGATTACTTTTGGTAGGATGGCCATTTTCACTCTTTTAATCCTATAGATCCAAGAACATAGGAAAGATTTTTAATTTTTTCACCCCTCTGGTGGTTTATTTGAGCATTCTCTCTACTTGCTTTACCTCAAAGCTTCATTAAAAAAATAAATTTATTTATTTATTAATTTTACAACCTAATTGAAGCCCTCTCCCTCTTCTTTTGCAGTCCCACCCTTCCACCAATTTCCCTCTTTCTCCCTCACTGTCTCCTCAGAAAAGACGAGCTTCTCCCTAGGAACAAAGGAGTGTCAGGGTTGGCTTTTTATGGGGGTAGAGGGCTCCCTTATCTTTCCATCTTCTGAATCCTCTTATCTTTTTGTTTCTTCAAAGACTTGAAATTTTATCACACAGATCTTTCACCTGCTTGGTTAGATTTAAAGTAATATACAACACCCCAAGATATTTGTCTTATTGCTCTAGCTAAAACTTCAAATAGTGTACTGAATAATTATGGACAGAGTGGACAGCCTTGATTTGTCCTGATTTTAGTAACATTGCTTTGAATTTCTCTCCATTCTGTTTAACTTTGGCTATAGGCCTGATGTAAATTACCTTTATTATGTTTAATTTGTCTCTTTTATCAGTAATCTCTCCAGTACTTTTTTCATGAAGGGGTGTTAAACTTTGTCAAATACCTTTCTACACATAATGAAATGATAACATGTTTTTTTTTCCATGAAATTTCACATCATTAATAAATCAAGACCCAGCTGTACCACTCCTAGGCCTATATTCAAAAGATGCTCAAGTACATAATAAGGACATTTGCTCAACCATGTTGTCGCAGCTTTATTGTAATAGCCAGAAGCTGGAAATAACCCAGATACCCCTCAGTTGAGGAATAGATACAGAAATTGTGGTACATTTACACAATGGAATACTACTCAGCAATGAAAAACAAAGAAATCATAAAATTTACAGGCAAATGGTGGGAACTAGAAAAGATCATCCTGAGTGATGTATCCCATAAGCAGAAAGGCACACAGGGTATATACTCACTTACAAAGGGATATTAGACATTTAATATAGGATACTCATGCTAAAATCTATACACCTAACGGAGCTAATCAAGAAGTAGGATCCTGGGTAAGTTGCTCAATCTTCATTCAGAAAGGCAAATTAAACAGATTTCAGAAGATGGAGAGAACAGGGAACAGGACCGGAGCCTATCACAGAAGACCTCTGAAAGACTTCTCCCTGAAGGGTATCAAAACATATGCTGAGATGCATAGCCAAACTTTGGGCAGAGTGCAGGGAATCTTACGAAAGAAGGGGGAGATAGCAAGACCTGGAGTGGACAGAAGCTCCACAAGAAGAGCAACAGAACCAAAAAAATCTAGGCACATGGGGTCTTTTCTTAGACAGATACTCCAAACAAGGACCATGCATGAAGATAACTTAGAACCCCTGAAAGAAGTTGCCCAAGGCAGTTCGGTATCCAAAAGGGTTCCCCAATAATAGGACCAGGGATTATCTCTGACATGAACTCTGTGGCTGGATCTTTGATCACCTCCCCCTGAGGGGTTCAGCCTTGCCAGTCCACAGAGGAAAACAAAAATGCCAGTCCTGATGAGACATGATAAACTACTGTCAAATGGAAGGGGAGGAAGACCCCTCCACCCCGCATCATTGGACTGAGGAGGAGCATAGGAGAAGAAGCAGGAGGGAGGGTGGGTTTGAGAGGGGGTGAGGGAAGGGGCTACAGCTGGGATACAAAGTGAATAAACTGTAATTAATAAAAAAAGAAAAAGAACAAAAAATAAAATATATCATAAACAAAGTGAAAACCTAACAATAAATAAATAAACAAATAGATAAATGAGATACGGTCACAAAAAAAAATAAATAAATAAAGCAGATGCTGAGACTCATAACCAAACTTTAGGCAGAGTGCAGGGAATCTTATAAAAGAAGGGAGAAATAGTAAGACCTGGAGAGAATAGGAGCTCCACATGGAGAGCAATCAAACCCAAATATCTGGGCACACAGTTTTTTTTTCTGAGACTGATACTCCAACACCATTCATGGAGATAACCTAGAACCCCTGCTCAGATGTAGCCCATTTCAGCTTAGTTTCCTAGTGGGTTCCCAAGTAAGAAGAACAGGGACTGTCTCTGACATGAACTCCTGTCAGTGTCTGGCTTCTTGACTACCTTCCCCTGAGGGAGGTGCAGTCTTGCCAGGCTACAGAGGAAAACAAATCCAGTCAGTCCTGATGAGACCTGATAAGATAGGATCAGATGGAAGGGGAAGAGGACCTCTGCTATCAGTGGACTTGTTCAGGGTCATGGGAGGAGAAGAGCGAGGGGGAGCGGGATTGGGAGGGAATGAGGGAGGAGGCTACAGATAGGATACAAAGTCAATAAACTGTAATTAATATAAAAAATCTAATTAAATAAAAAATCTCAAAAATAATCATTCTAAATATGCTTAAATGTACTTTTAAAGACTCCACTGTAAATTGGCATTGATGTATTGAGAGAGTAAATTAATTAAAGCCATTACCTTTGCTTAGTCTCTGTATGCTACACATAAAATGGAATTAAAGCTCCTTGCATGTTTTCAATTTTAAAAATTTGAAAATCAACTCAGCATTAAGTTGTTTAGAGATGTTTCTAGATAGTTGGAGTGAGTTATAAGGATTCTCTACTCTGTCAAAGAAATATTTTTTTATGGTTTAAATATTTAGATATGCCAAATTTAGATATACTTACCTGACTTAATACCAATGTCATGAAAACAAATTCAATTTTCTCCAAAAATACAAAATAAAACTTAAGATCAGAATATGGACAACCAAACATGCTATTGGTTGAACAGGGTGATATTTTCCTCTTATGAATATAACATAAATAAATAACTTCACTTGATATATTATGAATAGTCTATGCTTCCCCATGTGTATCTATCTTGACGTATTGGAAAACAATATGATTACTAATCTAAAATAAAGTTATCAAAGTTTTCAAAATTGTGTATTTTTTATTCATTCAACACATTTAAGGAAGATTAAAGAAAAATTAAAAAGCAAAGGTTAAATATAAGGACAAACAAACCCGGCAAAAGTGGAAGAAGGCACTTATGGCTTTAGTAGAGGCACCCTGGTCCTGAACAGCCATTACTATCTAGCAACAGGCTTTCATTAAACTTACAAATCAAAGTCCTTTTGTGGGTTAAACAATGGCTTCCAGAATGCTAGATGTAACAGCCCATAATTACATTTTTGTCCACTTGATCCAATTTGAAACCAACAAAATCTCTGAATGTCTCCGACTTCTTATTGCTTAAGTAAATTACTTGGCTTTGATTCAACATAAATTGCGCAGATATGGTAGGCTTCAGAATATATTAATAATCATAAAATATTGCTGATGCTATCTGCTCACATGTGACACTAAACGGAAAGTTCTTAGTACATTATTTTTTTTCAAAAGTGTTCTTTTATGTATCCGATAATATAAATACTTTTACTCCTTCTTGGAAAATTTCAAGCATTTGTACAATGTATTCATGTTCATCTACACACGCTTCCCTTCAACTTCTCTTGTATCAACCACTTTGTCCTGCGAACTTAATGCCCTCTCCTTTTGTTATTATTATTAACTCCTTGAAGTTCAGTTAATCTTATCCATATTTATATAAGCATTTTCACATCTCCTTGTAGCCGCATATTAAAAATGCCAAATCTGAGGCCAGACCTGGTACAGAAACCCCAGTGTCATCTTCTTTGTATGTTAGCCTGTCTCTGAGGGTTGGGAGCCCTTGTACTCACAACCTGATTGAGATCTGGAGCCATTGCCATGTAATCATTCCCCACGCATCCGCAGATACTAGAGACTTTAGAGAAAGAAGTTCTTGGTCTTCTGATTTAGCTAAAGTATACCTAAAGATTGCATTTTTGTATTATGTCTCCCATAGGTTTTTCATACTGCCAGAAAGAAAGGTACAGCCCATTTTTGCTTTGATTGTCATCAACAGCATACCACATTGCTGTTTACTGATGTTTCTGGATCCTTTCCTCATTGATCTGATTTCTAAGGAGGTTCTAATGGTTTGTCAGAGGAGAGAACAGGGTTGTGAGGAGTGCAGACTGGCTTCTCATGTACACTCTTCTCAACATCCGGTTTGTACACCAGCCCTATGCTCTGGCTCATCCTGATGTTGTTGCTGATACTGAAAACATAGATGCTTAAGATGTCAAGTAGTTTCACTTCATTCACTGTCTATTACTGTTAAAACTTGGTTTAAACTGTAAAATAATTCCAGTCACTTAGCTCTTTCATCCTAGGCAATATGTTTACCTTCAACTAAAGAGCATATAAGAAAAACAGCAACAACAAAAAGATGTTTAAAAACCAACCAACAAACTAAAAATATAAATCAAATTTTGATTTCTTAGTCAAACATAACTCCATAGATGTAACTTTACTCATTTCCTGTTGGAATAAGGTCATAAGTTCACCCCTGAGGTTCCCACACATGGATGTGAAAATAGACCTTCAAGCACATATTCTGTGTGTGTGTTCATAGCAGCCACTCTTCACATTTATGAACTTGCTGAAACTTCTCACGTTTTTAACAGAATAATTAATAAAAATATACATGTATACATGAGCTTATAAAGACACTTATAAATAACTATCATTCAGCTGTAAAATAAAATATTGACATATGCTAAAGTCCAGGGTCAAATGTTGCATGAACTCATGCACAGAAACATCTAGAAGAAAGAAATGAAATGTGTAGTTGTCAGGAGAGGGGAGCTTCAGGGATAAGGACTGAGTCTTAAAAGGTATGACGTTTTAACTTTCAGGGATGAAAATGGTCTTGAACTGGAGGACAGTTGATTTAGCGGAATTATGTAAACAGTTATTACCACTGAGTTAGTCTTACACTATAAAGTTGTTAAAATAGTAAAAGTGTTTCATTTTGTCATAATAAAAATGAATACAAAATGAATGCACAAAATTTTGAGTAATTCTTAGGTGTTACATATATATATAGTTGAGGATATCACCTGTCTTTCAGGATCTTGTTTTCAGAATGCTCCAAGTTTCCTGTGCCCTAAAACTGTTCTTACAAAGCATGAAAAGTCCTTGCGTGTAGCTTTGTGTGCAACCTGGCCAGGGGGCTGAGGACAAATGCCTGGTGTGGAGGAATATCTTGTTCATTCCAATAACTTCTGCCTTGCTTCTCTACACTTTGGATGGAATATGTTTCTTCTTAGACCGTAAGGTTGGACATGCTCCAGTATATAGAACACGGAAGTTCATCATTCATATGTCTTCAAGTGACCTTGTACATGAATACAAGGCTTTCATATTTGAATGCTATCTGTCGCTACATTAAGAACAAAGCATGAACTCATGTAAAACACATGACTCGTCATAGAGAGTGTCACAGGTGCTTGTCACAGGTTCTCCTTGGGCCTTGGGTAGGAATACAAATCCAACAAAACCATAGTAGCCAGCTGCAGTGGAACCCACATCCTCAAACACAGAATCCAGAAAAAGAACATACAAGGTATTTTGTTAGGAAAAATAATATCAAGGCAGATTTGCAAAACTGATGTGAGGTAGAACAGATCTAATGTCTGAAGAAGAAATTTAAAATATTGTACTTGAGAAAGCTTTTGTGGTTAGCAACCTGGGTGAAATAGTGCTAAGAAAGCTGAAAATTAAGGCCTGGCTTTCTGTGAAGCAATGGCTCAAGTCAGACGAAACAGCTCCTGGAGTGGGAGGCCTCATAACTTACAACAGGAGACATAAAAAGATGGACATTAGCATCAAGCAGGGCCTGGCTTGCAATTTGCCTGAGACCCTGACATTCCGACACTCTGACCAAGAATGTGCCTAGTCATTTCTCTGTGCTCCAGGAATCAGGGACCTAGAATGTACCTATGAGCTGTCAGTCTGGGATTTAGTAAGCTCTGAGAGAACTGAGGATTCTTTATTAGTGATGTGGAGTGTCACAGGGGTTTTAACATATGATACTCAAAATCTGACTATGGGATGATTTCAACTGCCTTGTTCGTAAATTCCAAGTGAACACTGAGAAGAGAAGTGCCAGAAGATTGATGCATAAGAAGAGAGGGGAAGATGGGAGAGAGAGGCTAAGACGAAGGCCTTTCCTGAAAAGTCTGATACATGCTTAGGATGAGTGAGACTGTGCACACATCTTTGAGTTGACCTTTTCTGTGCCCACACACTCATACCCACATACCACCATTACTGGTAGGTTTAGACACTTGTTTTGTATTTCTTGCAATGTAAAACTAAGAAAAAGAAGAAAGCATAGAATGTATATCTCTCTGTTATTAAATATTGAAAGTCATTAAAAATCTTTCTCATTATGCTAATCCTCCCAATATTATTTGGTGTGTTCTTTTTTACTCTAAAATTTGCTAAATTTAATGTTTGTAAGATTTAAAGGTAACACATAAAACTCATTATTTGCTAACTTTTAAAAAATAATTGCTTCGAATTTAGGGCTCATTCAAGAAAAGAGAAATATTAAAATGTCATTTCTTACTTTTATCTTTTAGGAAATAAATTATGCTCAACATGAACATTCCAAAGGTCACTGAAGTTAAGAGTTTTTGCTTCCCATAGGATTTAAATCTTTGGAGTTTGGGAAACATTTATCACTAGGAACAAGAATTTTACTGAAGAGGAATAAACACATTTACAATGTGTCTAAATAATGTCTGAGGCCAATTTTCATTTGCATGCTAGTGACCCCTTCCATTCCTTCTTACAACTTTCCCTTAAACTGCATGATGTTTATTGGTTCATTATTTGTAAAATAGTAAAACCTCAGCTTAAAAAAAATGCATTGTGTCTTTAATTTAAAAACTGCCTAAGGGCCCTATGGGGTATATTAAATCTGTCTCTTTGCCCTATATCTTGATGTTCATTTTACTTGAAACCAGGTGTTTTGTATATTGAACTTTTTAACACTGCAGGGAGGTAAGTATTCACAGCTGGAGTTTTATGCTTCGCACATTTTCATGTTTGAGAACAAGAAGGAACCCCTAGGAAAAAACCCTCCATCCTGAAGAGAGGCCAAACAAAGCGCTTCTGTATCTTGTGGCAGGACATGAATATGATGAAGTCACTGATAGGAGCCCTGCATGCAAACTAGCTGCCAGGGAAACCAAGACAAAAAGTTTCATGGAATCCAAATGCACAGGTTCTCAGATCAATCACAAGTGAGGAGGTTGACACTGCAGAGAGCCACTCAAAGGCAGCACCAAAGGCTTGAGGAGAGGGGAGACAATCTTTTGTCCAGCAGGCTTTTGTCTTCTCAACCAACACTGGAAGCCAGCTCCTGTCAACTGAAAGGCCAAGTTAATCTATTTCTAGTGAACATTGTTCCTCTGTGTGTAGTTAGCCCCAAATCATTAAAGAAAAATAACTAGGTTGGCATGAACCAAAAAAGTAGTGATTTTCCTGTGGGGTACATTTGTATGTACTGAATTTTTTGCATATCTTTTTTGTGAAGGAGAGTAAAGAGGTGCCTCACCCCACAAAACAAATGTGCCCAACCCAGTGCTTTGTAGCCTCAACAATAAACTTGGTGTTTGCAGGTCAAGACATGAGAGGGTTGCTTAAAATACAAAACACTGAACTAATACCACATTTATTCGTTTTGGGATCCAGTTTCTTCACTGAAGTCTTAACAATCCTACAACATAAAAGTGTTTGCCTCTGTTTGGTCAGCCTTCCCAGGGAAACTTATGGTATTACAGGGGGATTTCTTTCTGTGGTGAGTGGGGGAGATTGAAGGGTTGAGGTGGGTCCTATGCTAGGGGTAAGGGACAATTAAACACAGGGAGGCAGAGATACAAATTCTTTATCACTTCTTGTGATGAAATTCTCATGATTGCCCAGCCACAGAAAAAAGGTCATCTTATTTCAGATGTTCATAGGCCAATATAGACTCTGCAAATCCATCTGTCATCCCTATCTGTCCCATGCTGCTTAGAGGCAGACATGTCCAGGAGGCATCATGTGAACTGTGTTGTTCATATCTCAAGAAATAATGAATAACTCCCACTTTGCTCTAAGAACACAAAGACCACATTCTTGTTTAGATGTTAGTATAGGAATGTATGGAGAGTCTGAATATTGCGTTCTTCAAGGCTCCTATACTGGACAGAATAAATGGTATAATAACCATTTAGAATTGAAAGAATAATCCACCAAGATTACCAAGGGAGAATGTGCTTTATTGTCACAAGTAGGTACAAAGGAAAGACTAACTCATATAGAACTGGAGGAGAGAAAATGGAAAAGCAGTTTGATTGACAGCAGTGTTTAAAGCAGATTGTCTGATTTTTCAAATTTAAACCCAGCATTCTAGGTTTTGCTAATCATTCTGTGAATATACTTTTACACCACAAAATCACTTGAACTGTTCATCATTTCATATTGGGAGCTGCAGCTATCATTGTAAAATAAAAAGATAAAAAGTATTTCCCCTGTATTACTGGGGCATAGCACTGCTTTGTGGATATGATGGAAGGCCTGGATGGGATTGTGAGCAAGTACACTGAGAGATGAAGTGCTGGAGTCAGAACCACTGTGGATGACCCAGAAGGGGTACTGGCTCAAAGGAAAGAACACGACTAGCAAGTTAAGCGTAAGCATAATAGGGTGTCAAAGTAGATGCTGAGACTCAAAGCCAAACTTTGGGCAGAGTGCAGGGAATTTTATGAAAGAAGTGGCAAATAGTAAGACCTGTAGAGGACAGGAGCTCCACGAGGAGAGCAACAGAACAAAGACATCTGGGCCCTTGGGGGACTTTTCTGAGACTGAAACTCCAACCAAGGACCATGCATGGAGATAACCTAGAACCCCTGCACAGATGCAGCCCATGGCAGCTCAGTATCCAATGGGAACATGGACTGTCTCTGACATGAACTCAGTGGATGGCTCTTTGATCACTTCCCCCACCCCAGAAGGTGGGGAGCAGCCTCACCAGGCCACAGAGGAAGAAAATGCAGCCAGTCCTGATAAGACCTGATAGGCTAGGGTCAGAAGGAAGGGGAGGAGAACCTCCCCTATCAGCAGACTTGGAGAGGGGCATGGAAGAAGATAAGGGAGGGAGGGTGGGTTTGTGGGGGGATGAAGGAGAGGGCTACAGCTGGGGTACAATGTGAATAAACTTTAATTAATATTAAAAATTAAAAAAATTAAAAATATTATGCTTGTGATGGAGAAGTTTATGGGAAACAACACTCAATGGCCCTGAAGGCAGCTGGGCATCTTTTCCTTATCCGTGTCTTATCCTTTTTTGTTATACATATGTATGCGACATACAAATGTATGCATATTTTTGTATATATATATGGTTTTGTGGACAGTTGAATATTTTTTACTTATACTTTTGGCAATTATTGGAGTCTCATTTTTATTAACATCTCCCTAGAGGCCAAATTATTTAGGTCAGAAATAAAAGTACTAATTTTTCCTAGTTAGAATGAACCTGGTGATTTAAAGCCCTGAGTTTTGCTAATTTCACATGGACCAGGTTTAGAACTCTCAAGAACTTATGAGATCTTGGAAAATTCAAGAATGTTTTTCAGTTCTTAAATTTCTTTCCAATTAAGATATACTAATTTAACTATGGCAATTGAAATGTGGTGTGTATAGACCTAAATAAGTGAAGAAATAAAATTTTCCTCAAAACAATTTATTAAACACTCTAAATACTACTAAATATTTCAAGCAAGCCAATGGAGAAATTACTATGTGTTCAGCCCTAGGTACACTCCAATGCTTTCACAATAAGATGCTGTTCTAATCTGTACAGACCATGTTGACTAAATCCTACTTCAAAAATAATCTTGACAACTCAATTTTCTTTTGTCTTTTCCATTTTTCTCTTGTTGTCATGGACATTTGCATTAAAGAACTCAGAAATTATAGTTTTGAGTTATGGTATATTTTTAAACCAAATATAAAATGAAAAAGAATTTTTATTGGCTGCAGGCTGTGGCCAGGGAGTATGAAGGAACCAAAGGAACCGAACAAAATAAGACCAGATCTATTTACAGGGATCTGAAAGACTTCAGCAAACCTAGATAACTCAGCTCCACCGTGAGCCTGCGAGATCACTACTGTGGAAAGGACATCTAGCAAGAAAGCATGCTGCACAGAGCTTCTTACAAAGTGTTGGATTTGCCTTTATTGTATATAAAGGTGATTAGTATCAGTAAGTGTCTGGATACAAAAGTCACACCATTACCTGATTAAATGATCCATTCAATAACTGATTTATTACCCTAACCATTTTTAATCATCAGCTATATAACTGAACTTTGCTAGCAACTATGTTTATAAATGCACATTAGATGCTTTTCTAATGGGCAAAAGTGCTCCTACACCAACCTGCTTGTTTAAATACAGGAGAAAAAAACAAAAAACAAAACCAAAAACAAACAAATAAAAAAAACAACAACTGTGCTTGTAACAGGAATGGCTTCCATACAATGCTGCACTTTTAGAAGTGAAGTAAAGTTTACATTTCTAAGGCTATTTAATGAAACTTGCATGAACTGTTATCTAAATAAGGGGTGCTTCAAGAAATAGCACTTACTGGACACCAACCTTTCTTTCCCCACCACTCTGGCCCATGTCTGTTTTTCTTTTCAGTATATAGCATAAAGAAAAACCCTATTCAGGGAAACATCAGTGGACTTGGAAAGGGGAAGGGAGTAGAAGAAGGAGGGTGGGATTGGGAGGGAAAGAGGGAGCTGGATTCACCTGGGATACAGAGTTAATAAAATGTAAGTAATAATAAAAAGAAAATTTAAAAAACGAACAAACAAACAAAAAACAGTAGGCAGAGATATTACATGGTGTGCCACTCTCCTGATTGCTGCGGTAACATTAAAAACACAGATGGGGATGTAGGCACTGAAGGGCATTGGTTCTTAAGGGGTCCTACGTAGGAGATGCCAGGCCCTGGTGTGAGCTTTGGTAAAGGGTTCAGTAGAACTGTGTTTTAAGCTGTGCATAGCTACCTCTAGGTTCACAAGAGTGCAAGCTGCAACTCTTCACCACCAAGTAAAGCTTGGGTTAAGTCTTGCAGCTGAGATGTGTGATGCAGAATCAATGACAGCTTTTCTCTGACAACATCTCCTAAAGCCTCTTCCATGGAGCATTGGACAGAGAGAAGATGACAACTTGAGATCTTAGTTAATCAAGGCTGATTGAGCTGATTGAGGATTGTCACTAGCACTGGGTCAGGGTCCCTTACTTTTGTCATCACTGAAAAATGATAAAATCAAAGCCAGGGAGAAGATTTGTTTTTGCTCATGCTTTTAGAAAGTACATCCCCAGATTAGAGAATGCATGCTAAAGTTTATGGAAGAAGAGGCTTGAGTTGGACTTCCTCTCATCATAGATCAGGAAGCACCAACTTCAGGTGTCTTAGTTAGGGTTCCTAGTGCTGAGATATAATACCATGACCAAAAGCAACTTGTGGACACAAGGGTTTATGTTGCCTGATCAACAGTCCATCATGGATGGAACTCAGCAGGAAGTGGAGGTAGGAATTTTGAGGCAAGGATTGAAGCAGAGGCCAGAGGGGAATATTAGTGGCCTGATCCTTAGAGTGTGCTCATTCTGCCTTCTTATGCATTCCAGGACCACCCGCCCTTGGGTGCTACCAGCCACATGGGCTAGGTCCTCTCACATTGATCATTAATTAAAAAATCCCCTGCAGGCCAAACCAATGGGGGGATTTTCTCAGTTGAGGTTCTCCTCCCAAATGACTCTGGATTTTGTAAGGCTGAAATAAAACTAGCCAGCACATCTGATGTAAACCAGGTCAAGACCTGATTCTCAATAGCTGTCTCAGAGACTCTTTTCCTCCAACTCTGACTCACTATCTAAAGATAACCTCCCAAAAGAGTGCCATAAACTGTGGGCTAAGGGGGGAGGGGCATTCCATTTTTTAAACAGCAATAGGCAGCGCCCAGGAAAGAATGAATTCTGAGAAGCATGCCTTTGGTGAGTCAGCTTCAGACAGTTCAATTGTAACTTTCATTCTGGATTCCTCTGTGTATTCATATAGTGCACACATCACCACACCAGGACTAACTTGGAGAAAAAAGAAACATGGTTCTCTGCTTTGCCTTTCTACTGCTAATATTAACTACTACCAAGAATGCACCAATATTCCATGCTGACAATCTAGACTAATTTTTACTTTGAGAAGTTATCAAAATGGATTTTAATAACAGAAAATGGATATGACAATTTCTTATCCACAAATGATAATTATTTGTTTGTTTGATTTTATCTGGAGAAAAATAAAGGTTAATTTGGCATCTCAGTGTATCATATAAGTTTACATGTTAGACTTCCAGTGGGGACATCAAACCAGATACAAAACCTTGCATCTGGCCAACCAATGACTAGTCCAACTTGAATCTCATGTCATGAGAGTCTACTCCCTCCTTTGACACTATCAATAAATATTCTGCTATATTTTCAGACAGGAGGCTAGCATAACAGTCATCTGAGTGGCTTCACCCGGAAGCTGATGGAAACAGATGCAGAAACCCACAGCCAAACATTAGGCGGAGCTTGACGAATCTTAGGGAAGAGGAGCAGGAAGGAGTGGAAGAGCCAGACAGAGCAAGGACACTACAAGTAAACCTACAAAAATCAACTAGGGACTCACAAGCCAATAGGGACTCACAAGGACTGAGTTACCAACCAAACAGTATCTATTGGAAATGGGTGACACATTTCCCCTAATTATACTACCTTGTCTAACCTCAAAAGAAGATGCACCCGACTTACTTGACATGACAAGGCAGGTTGGTACAGATGAGAAGAAGGGAGGGGGCATTGAAGATAAAGGGGGGAGGGTGATAAGGAGGGCCAGGGAGGAGAGGAGGGAGAAAAAGTTCAGATCTGGATGTACAGTAATTAATTAATGGAAAAGAAGTTGGTACTTGAACATGTTGCATAAGCTTCAAAAACTAAAATAATTTTCTTAATACAGAGAATGAATTTCAGTAAGTTTAGCTATGTAAAATTAGACATGTAAAATTAGTTCTTTACTAATAAAAATAATTGCCTAGCATAAACCAAGAAAATTTTATTAACAATATTAATAATTCTGTTTTTTCAAATATTTATAATTCCAAGTTTCATGTTTAGAAACTTTTAAAAACTTAAATATTCTGATCTAGTATATTCTGAGTATTTCTCGTATGCTGCCAACCGAGCTTTACTTACAAGCAAGTAAGAAAAGAGGTGTTTAAAAAAGCAGACTGTAAACTGTGAACCAAAACCTAACCTCTCCTTCCTTGTGTTGTCCACATCAATGAGAAGAGTAGTCAATACTAAAGGTGAGCATAAGAAAGCAGATGGTAATGTTTGGTACCTGTACTTTTTGTTTCTTAATAAATAGGCCATCAGAAAGACATATGCTTACCACAATTTGTAACTTAGAAATTGACAACTCTGAAGAGAGTTAAGTCTTATCTGCTAAGGATTTAATCCAGCGTAAAGCTCACTATTTTGTCAGCAATTAAAAGAAAATCCTTAGCTCTGCATAGAAAAAAAAATTCCAAACTAAACAAGATATAGCATTCTTCAGGAGCTCTGGACTGTGAGGTCAAAATCAGAGAAGTTCTCAGGTATTTATCACTGTTGAAAAGTCCACAATGTCAAACTCAATATTCAAGACTCCAACTAGTCACCCCAGGCAGGCAGGTACTCCCGAGCTGATATATCCTTTTAACTCTTTCTCCACACTCTGATTCTAATGCATTGCCAGATGCTAAGTCTATGAAAGCAATTTGGAAATGAATACTTGGTTTGAAAGTTTGATACTGATTTGGTTCCTAGATATGTATGGATTACAACATGTTTTTATTTAGGTGGTATATTCCATGTATTTCTATACAGAAACAGTTTGGTGGTCATCATTGTTTCGGTAAGCAGAAATTAACATTTTTGTCATAATTCCCAATCTTTTGCTTGGTTTTCATCATATTTTGTAAGTCTGAGTTTCCTCTATCCACTTCATATCCTCCCAAACATTTTTTTTTCAATTCATTGAGAATGTCTGACAAGCCAAAGTTCACAGAGTTCACTGGAAATTAAGATTTCCATTTTTGAATAAGGCATGTATCACCTCTGGTGAAATCATTACAAATGAATTCCAATAATACTCAAGAAGACAGAATCTTAATATAAACCAAATGGCATCCCTTGAGGGAGACAAAAGAGCTTACCAAGGGCTTAGATGTACATGTGTTTACAATGATGATCACCCAGCACGGAGATCTCAGAACAAGCCTACTTGTTTACAGTGGATGTAATGAGGTTTCTGTGCTAGAGTTCAACTCTTCTTAGAATTCTGAACAAAGAAAGAGTGCATTGGAAGAGCCCTTCAACTCACACCATAAATTGGACTTGCTGCCAAAATCAGGAGGAATCTAAAGCCTTGACTGGTGTAAGTGGTTTTTAGCAGAGTTCATGACAAAATAATGAAAGCCGGGGGTGTTTTACAAAGAACATATGCTCTGCACTGTGTTCCTTTTATGCTTCCAGAGGGCCACATTTATATTCAGCATTGTATATGCAAACATGCCTAATGACTAGGAAAGATGCACTTTATACATTGTTTGATAGAGTGTTTGCCTCTTTTTTTTAGAAAAAAATTAATTCTTTTTTAAAATTTATTACAGTTTATTCACTTTGTATCCCAGCTGTAGGCCCCTCCCTTGTCACCTCCCAATCCTGCTCTTCCTCCCTCTTCTCCTCCCATACCCCTTCCCAGAAACAGAAAGACACAATTATACTCACCTAGAAGAAGATATTAGACATATAATATAGGATAAACATACTAAAATCTGTACACCTAAAGAAGCTAAGCAAGGTGGAGCGTGTTGGATAAGATGCTCAATCCTTATTCAGAAAGGCAAAGGAGTATCGCCTCTTTAGAGAAGTCAATGTTATCATTAGCTAAAAGTACTTAAATCAGCAGGATGGCAAATTTTGCCAATGAAGTGGGATGAAATGTCACAGAAATGGTAAACTTCTAAAGGTAAATATAAACATGTTCTCATTTCATCATTTTAAATGTCTTTGAAAATAAAAATACAGAATCAAAACTCTATACATATGTACATAGATACATATGTATGTGAAAGGAAAGGGTTTGCTAAGTGGCAGTATATAATAAATATATAGACATAAATTATAAATCAGATAATTGAGGGAGGGAAGTTTATGCTTATTTGCAAATGACTAATAATGCTGGCAAATGTGTTGTTATGTTTAGTTGACTCAGAAATATATTGGCTCGCTCTTTGACCACCTCCACCTGAGCGGGGAGCAGCCTCGCCAGGCCACAGAGGAAGACAATGAAGCCAGCCTGATGAGACTTGGTAGACTAGGGTCAGAGTGAAGGGGAGGAGGATTTCCCCTATTAGTGGACTGGGGGAGGGGCATAGGAGAAGAAGAGGGAGGGAGGTTGGGATAGGGAGGGGAGGGAGAAGGAGCTACAGCTGGGATACAAAGTGAATAAATTGTAATTAATAAAAATAAAGTAAAAAATATAAAAAGAAGAAAAAAGGTAATTGTTTCCTTTATTTCAAAGATGCAAGATGCAAAGAAGCACAAACCACTTCCCCACAGAAATGGATTTTCCATTGGATTAAAGCATCTAAATTAGAACTTTGTAAGTGCCACGTGTGATCAACAGAGGCTCAGACTGTCCTCACTCTTACATCTTCTGGAGTCAAATCCTTTATGTTGATGTTCTGCTAGCAACAAAACAGAAAATACCAGAGGGTAGAAAGGTTGACACTTGTGTGATGACTTGATTGCAACATTCATCGTTTAGCAGTTGGTGTTTCAATTTCTCTCATTTGCTGGCTTTGAGAAAGCAAGCAGACATGTTTTAGACTCAGTTTGATGAATTTCTAATGTGGTATGCTAGGGACTACAGTACTCTAGTCAAAAGGCAGCAATAAAATACTGCAGGCTTAGACAGGCAAGACTATGACTCTATCTGCCAACTCAGTGGGTAGACAGGACATTTCTTCTCTGGTCAAGCAACAGACAATCGTCCTAGGCATCATTTGACTGAAGAGGGATTAACTACGCTGGCCCAACATTCTCTTCCTATGCACACGGGTAAATGATGAAAATGTACTTATTTTGTTTACTAAGTTTGTGGTAGAATTTTCATGTCATAGTGGCAAAACTGACGGATGAAATGGCCTGAAACTGTTCTGTTTGTGCCATTACAAGCTTTATCTTCTCAGAAAAATTTATCCGAGGCATTAGCAACACTGTGTACAGGTGCATGCCTGCAGTACTAGATACAAATAAGTCAGAAGGCAGCTTGCAAGAGTGAGCTCTTTCCTAGTATGCTCCCCAGGGTATCAGACTCAAGTCACCAGGTTTGGAGCAAGTACCTGTGAACACTGAGAAGTCTTGCTGTTCCAGGTAAGGAACTTTTAAAGCACTTTTGCCGTGGTGTTTTTACACTATGTCCTTTGTCAATTTTATTCTAAATATATGTATGTCCTCTTGGAGTCATAGGTCAAATAATCATTATCAATATCAGGAAGCCTTTGTTTTTTAATGTTATTCAAAGAATGCATCAAGTCAGTGTTACCTTTAGAGAGTAAATTCAATATTATTTAATAATTTCATATAGTGTTAAATTAAGGTATAAATTTAGTTCTATACAGGCATTTTTTTTCTTGCAGCCTTTCCTTTGATGTTATTTTCTGTCATTCTGTGATTTGGGCCTGGATGCTCCTGTTGTGGTACATTTGAGCAAATATGTGAGGTTTATTTGGACACACTATGCTTCATTTCACTGGTCTGCATTCATATCTTCAAGCAGATGTCTTACTGCCTAGCTGTGAACACTTCAGAATCTTGTGAGGTCAGAAAACAAATATGGCAGCTCTTCCTTGTTTTTAAGATTGGCTTAGCCTCTAGAAGTTTCACTAAATTCCTTATTTATCTTAGAATAAGACCTTTCTTTTCTACAAGCCACTATGTTATAATTTTTGACTGGGTTAGGTTATATATGAAGACTTCTTTAGATATTACTGATATATTAACAATATTGTATCTTTTACTAGAATGTATGACAGTTCTCTTTTCATTTTTTAATTTTCATCATTCATTACAATTTATTCAATTTGTATCCTGGCTGTGGCCTCCTCCCTCAATCACGTTCGTAGGAGCTCTATTCATAATAGCCAGAAGCTGTCAACAACTTAGTTGCCTCTCAGTGGAGGAATGGATACAGAAATTTTAGTACATTTACCATTTTTTATTATTGGTTTAAAAGAACTATTTACAATATCATAAAGCTAAAATAAAGTCTTATATTATTAATATTGATTCTTCATAAAATGTTATACATAAAATTGTATATCAAAGAAAATATTTAAATATAAAAGACAATGAGAACTATTTTGTTTTGTTTTCAGATTCCACTTAAAACAAAGTTGATTTCTGGTCAACTATTTGGTATGGTATCTGCACTTACTTATAAAATCATGCCTACAAATTTTATAATCATCACTTCATAATAAGTCCACAAGTTAACTACTATGTATAATGAGCTAAAAAGGTATTTAGTACATATTCATAATGCAATTTATTTGTATACAACTATGATATTTTTATTTGCTCATAAAACATGGGCAAACATATTTATTTAAAAATAAATAATAATAATTAAATTATATTATTCTTCTTTGGAAATTTAAAATAAGGTTATTTTATTAATAAAATATGTTGTTTAAATAAAATATATCTATAGTAGTATATAAAACCTCAATGTTCTTTAAAAATGATATATTCACAACTAACACTTAAAAATAGAAAAAATATAAAATGAATACAATTATGTATGTATATTTGTATATAAATTTACATTTATACATATGACTTGATAGGAATTTATTAAAACGGCTGAGTGTCACTTTTTGGAATGTAGATGCCATTTTTTTCTGTATGTATTTTTATGCATTCCAAATTCAAAATTCTCTTTTTCATGGAACAACATTTCAGGTTTTCTTTGTTAATCTCTATAACATTCTTTGTCACATTGTTTGTTATATATCCTAAAAGTTATATTTTAGGATCATCACTATTATTTTCACAGACTAGCCAAGTTATAGGAAACTCAGAGAACATTTCATAGCACTCTACTTAAAATGCAAAATTAGAATCATGAAATGATCGAATACATCTGACAACACAACAGAATAGCAAGCTTGGTTCTCGTTATTTTATTGTCTTTGTGTATTGGCAGCCATAATGAAAAGCAAGTCACAATGGAGCAGTGTGGCTGCCCAAGGTTCGGTCACTGCAACCCTATTCTCTGCTTCCACCTCTGATGGAACAAGGGCTCATGACAGAACTTGTTGACCAAGGTTGTTCTGAAATCTGGAGAATGAATGCATAACACAGATATGTTCTAACCTCAGTTTTATTCTTTGGTGAATATGTTGCTAAGTCTGGATATTAGCATCAGTGCATTGACTAGATTCTCATTGTTGGCAGATGTTCAGAGCACTACAATAATGCAACTCAATTTTTTAAATTTAATTTTGCTTTATATTTTTTAATCTTTATTTATTTATTCACTTTAATTCCTGGTCATAGCCTCATCCCTCCTCTCCTCCCAACTCCACCCTCCCTCTCCTATTCCTTAGAAAAGGGGAGTGACCCTTTATCCACCCCAGCTCATCAAGCTATATCAGGGCTGATCATATACTCTTTCCCTGTGGCACTGCATGGCAGCTCCTCCAGGAGGAAGTAATTGAAAACCTGGCAAGAGAGTCCATGTCAGAGAGAGACCCAGCTCCCCTTACTAGGGAACCGCATAACCCCTGAACTGCCCATCAGTTACATCTCTTGTAGGAGGCCTAGGTTCAGTCCATGCAAGCTTGTGGTGGTTGGTGTTGCAGCCTCTACAAGCTCCTCTTGGTCCTGGTTAGTTATCTGTATTGGTTTTCCTGTGGAGCTTCTGTCACCTCCTGGGCCTTTTCTCCTTCCTTCTACTTTTCCCTGAAGCTCCCTGCACCTCACCCAATGTTTGACTGTGAGTCTCAACATCTGTTTCTAGGTGCTGCTGGGTAGAGCCTCTCAGAAGACAACTCTGCTTAACTCCTCTCTGTAAGCATGGCAGAGTATAGTTAGTAGTGTCAGAGGTTGGTTCTCTCCAGTGGGGTGGGTATTGGGTTGGGCCAGTCATTGCTTGGACCTTCCCTCAGTCTCTTCTACATTTGCTCTATCTTTATCCCTGCACATCTTGTAGGCAGAGTGAATTTTGAGTCAAAGTTTTGTGGGTGGGTTGGTGTTCCCCTTTCTCTAGTAGCAATTCAATTCTAATAGCCTTGAAAAATAAAGAGACACAGCATTAATATGGATAACTTTCAGGCAATTCTAGTTTATAGTTTATACTGTTACAACTTCTTACTGTAACTTGATATTAACTTTAGGAAAGATTTAAAATTATCCGTGCCCATATTAGTTTTCCCAATTAAGAAAACAAACAAAAATTAATGACTTTAACTGAGTAAGAGAAGACATTCCAACTTAAAAAAAATATTAAAAGAACAATACCAGATGGCTATTTAACAAACACAGAGGCAACAAATGTCTTTTATAAAAATACAATGAACAATGAAAATTAGGGAGTGAGTCCATGGTTATCAGGGGATATAGGGAATGTTCTAGGGAAAGTGAACATAGATATCACGACATGCTTACTTCTGGTTATGCATGGAACTCTGAACAGCTGGCAGAAGTTAGGGAAGATGAATGTTTTAATGACATAGGTCCTTTTGTTCAATTATAAAATAAAATCTAGTATAGCAAATGAAATAGTGAA
>CM053764.1:117212900-117224505 GCA_028658305.1 Pachyuromys duprasi
CTAATTTATTATTCTAATATTCTAATTCTAATATTATTCACTGCTTGTCAACCAAGAGCTTCTTAGTTTTTCAGAGAAATTTGAACATATTTGGAAACAATTATTTTTCTTGTCCCAACTAGATTTAGAGAGTGCATCATCTTTAAGAGATAAGAAGTCACAATGCTACTAAGTAGTCTCAAACATATATCTGACCTGTGACAACCAAGTGCCACTCAGCTTAAAATGTAATTCTAGGGAGTTTGATAAACTTTCCTATATTTATACTGTAGCAAATCAGTCAAGAACACTTTTTTTAACTTTAGCAAATAAAACACAAAAATGTTTTCAAATAAAATTATTATACAATTCAATGCTCATTGCCTTCCCAAACAAACAAACAAACAAGTAGCAGCTTGTCTAGTATAGTAATGTCAGATTTGGCAGTTGTATTGATCACTTCCAAACTTAATAACAATTCAATCACTTGCATGTGTGAATACATTTTTTTTAATCAGAAACTATATACTGTATAGGGAAGCTACTTGAGATTTCATTCTATTCCATCATGTCCATGAAGGCACAAAAATTTCAAGAGAGTTTCACCACATGGCTTTGCTAAGAAGTCAGTGAGGAACCCACATATTGGACAAATTTGTATTTTCACATTGAGTATAGTGTTTTCGAAGTATACATGAAATTTGGTTATTCAACATTATAAGTTGATATTATTCCTTTGTTATAATCTATTTTGATGTTTAGAGGAACTCAGAAAAACTCTGGTAATTAAAAAGAAGAACAGGGAAATATTCCTTCATTAGTCTGTAAGGCAGTCTTTGGTCTTTTCTTGTTTGCCTTTGTAATATGTCATTGTTATTTTCCTGATCGTTGTTACCATCTGAAAGCATTTCATGGCATTTTCCATGTGTGTAATATAATACAGTTTAAAGGAGACTGAAATATTATATGTTTCTACACTCAGGAAAATGAGAGGTGAGATTCAGAGCTGTGTCTCTTTGTCTAGATCATTTTGTTGTAGGTGTTAATTTGTCAAGGTATTTCTCAATCACTTCTTAGAACCTAAGCATTGTACTCTCTTATTGGATAAGTATTTATGAAAATACTTAAAGAAAAATACATCCCTGGCAAGTGTTTACTCCCTGTTTCGTGTTTGATCTTTTTGCTACAATCTCCTTAGAAAAGCTGGAATCTATTTTCAATGACGACATATGAATTCGGCGCACGTTCTGCGGCCTAACAGATGCCATCTGTAAAAGCATTTACTTTAAATTAGTGGGATAAGTAATCAAAAGGGCTTTGTACTTAATGCAAAACTTTTGGTGACTATTAAGCGCTCATTAGAGGGTGTTTTTGCTGTATGACTGTCAAGATCAGCAGGACGTTTATGTTACGTTTCCTGAGTGGGTCAAGATTGAATATGATTTTACAACCTAAATAACATAAATGGATGCAGGTTATTTCAGCATCTCCAGATGTTTTTTAAACTCGTTACCCCTAAATCCAAAACTTAGTGCCACTTCAAATTCTGCAATGATGTTTTAGTGAGGATTAAAAAAAAAGGTATTGGTTGAATTTACATATACACTTCATACCCTTCGTACGTGAAAATGAAAGAAGTGAGGCCTTTAACAATGTGGTGTATTGCAACCAATATTTTATGGAAATATATGCCATAATAATATAAAATTAAATCAGCTTAATCATGCACTTATTACAATAGCCAATTATTTAAAAAATTTAATTATTGTATGATGGCTTATTTACTAGATTGTGTATATATTACAATTTGATTGAATCTCTGGAAATATGTTCTTATTATCACTTTGTTTTTAATTAAACAGTCAATTGCAGTCCTGTTTAATCTAGAGAGATGCATCTATTAGTTTCAACATTGTTATTTTTGTGGCACCATTCACAGGGATAATATTGCAAAAAAAACTATTCTTTAACTTAAATAATCCTCTTTGTACTTAGTAATTGTGTCTCTTCATTGATGTCAATAAGTGGTCTCTATCAAAAAATTCCTTTGAAATTTCTTCCTGTGTTGTAGACGTGGCAAGAGAAATTCTAGGGTTTGGGGAACACAGCCAACTGCTGGCAGGTTTACATTGATGTCATATACAGGCAATAAAGCAATGCTAAACTGAAGTGGAAGCAACAGTTTTGAATAATCCTGTATTATGCCAAAGTCATTTTCTTCTCTTATCTTTAAGCTGAGAAATGTATATATTGGCAGAATAACTTGTTTCTCACTTTTCTTTAAAAATATTTACCATGGACTTTAATCATATGACTTCCTACATTGGGAAGAGTGAGACTTATTCCTTTGATTTATAAACCTGCAATTGTCTGTCACTTGGTCTCTGCTGGGTCAAATGCACAACAGTCTGAGGAAGAGCAGGGCAACTTGATTCACCATGCTCCTCTCCAAGAGCCACTGCCTTTATTCAACCCAACAGACTTTTAGTGTCCAGTGTCTTTCTAAGAGTGAGTCCCTTCACAAGTAAACACATCTTGTTTCCCATTTGAACTGAGCTCATTTAAGGGGAGGTTTTGAAATGGCCGAACATTTGAAATGGCATCTTGAAGGTTCTGAGAACAGCAGACTCAGGGTTTTGTGCTGCAGTGACTTCCTAGATAATCTGACAGTACTCATGTAAACAACATAGGGTAATGGAATAAAAGATAATGCTCCTTTCAGTCACTGTCATAGGTTGAAAATAAATGAAATGGAACCATCCAATTATTAACTACTAAATATTTACAAAAATTTCAAATTCCTCTTCAGTTTAATTTTATTTGTATACAGTACTTTAAAAAATAAATGTAGTCCCCATTTTTTTAAAATTTATTTATTTTTATCTCAATCACAGGTTAGGTACTTTGAATCCCAGGCTTAGCCCCCTCTCTCAGTCCCTCCTACCCTCCCACTCCCTCATCTCCCTCCTCCCCACCCCCTCCAAGTCCATCAACAGGGGAGGACCTCCTTCCATCCAACCCCAGCTTATCCTGACTCCTCAGGGCTGGCTGCAATGTCCTCCCCTGGGATCTAGCCAGTCACTCCCCAGCTTGTATGGGGGAGGGTCAAAGAGTCAGCCATCAAGATCATGACTGAAGCAGTCCCTGTTTCCCTGAATAGGGTCTTCAGTCCTACACGGAGCTATCATGGGCCCCATCTGTGCGGGGGTTCCAGGCCACATCCACACATGGTCCTTGATTGTAGAAACCGTCTCATACAAGACCCCTGTGCCCTGCTCAGTTTGGTCTTTGTGGAGCTCTTGTTCTCCCCAAGTCTCAACAACCTCCCCCAGATCTATCGTTACTTCTCGCCCTCTTTAGAGAAGATTTTGGTGCAGTGCTGAAATCAATTAGAAATTCTGAAGCAAAGAAGAAGGGGGCACAAACAAAAGTGTAGAGCTATGAAAGCAGGTGTGCGAGCATTCTGGGAAGCAGGCTACAGAGAGCAGCTCCTTGGAGGGTGACCAGGTTCAGAGCTGTAGGGGAGGAAGTGAAGAATGGGTTTTTCTAAAAGGTTTCTGGAGTACTTGGTGTGGAGGTGTGATGTCATGAACTTCTACTATTGGGACCTTATTCTCAAATTTTATACTCAGAGATAAGAGCATCTTACACTCGTGGTTTCTTTTTACTCATGAAGAGAAGGGAGTGCTCTGCCAACATTGATAACATTAGACAAGGTGTGAGATCCTGGAGGGAAGGCACATATTATTGTTACTTTCTATAGGGAGTTTTTGTTTTTGTTGTT
Source organism: Pachyuromys duprasi (assembly GCA_028658305.1). Lineage (NCBI taxonomy): Eukaryota > Metazoa > Chordata > Mammalia > Rodentia > Muridae > Pachyuromys > Pachyuromys duprasi. The sequence continues at coordinate 117,216,664 of CM053764.1, forward strand.
GTTGTTGTTTTAGAGCTGGAAGCCCTAGACCTTGAATGTGACATCACACACACATTCCCTTAATTAGGGAATATACATGCCATTAAACCATCTTTTTTCTGTCAGCAAATTACTGAGAGAGAATGCCACTATTTAACAAGGCAAAATTATGAACCAAAGCTACTGAACTGGGTCTGTTGATTGCACAGTAAAAATGCTTATTTAACTTGAGGAAATCTCACAAGGTGATGAGTCTGTGAGTGTCAATGTCTCCTACAGTGAGATGATCCCCTCCAGGTTGCCTGCTCTGCCCTCCCCCCAATACTCTAGACCATGTACTATACCCTATACCCTTTTGCCTTTGTGAGCAAACATATTTCATGTTCTAAAAGTTGGCCTTGGGACCTTTTGTTCCGTCAGAGTAATATTAGCTTTATGAAGCTTGAAGCTCTCTGTCCTGACCTGTATGGAAAGAAACACTGCAAACATTTATGTCCCGCTCCATGTTCCTAAATACTTACCTGAAACTGTCTCTGTGTCTACTGTGCACCAAAGACTAAGGCAACTGTAAGTTAGACATTTGTAATGGGATGATAAAATCAGCTTTTTCTAACCTGTGGCCAAGAGCCCTCATGAAGACAGTACAAGTCTGGAGGCTACATGTCAGAGGAGTTAAGTAATACAAGGCTGACTTTTCAGTAATTGTACAAAACATGTGCTTTGTGAAATATCAAAGACCAAACAACAATTCAACAGCTTGGAAGGAGTTGGGCATCTCTCAAGTCAGAAAATAGTTTTGCATGCCATAGCTTCGTACATTGTTTTCTCTACTTTCCTTTCTTGTCATCTCAGAAGGAAAGAAAACATTAACATAATTACAATGACACTTGAAGAAGAGAGACTAAGAATACTTATACTTTATCCCAAATGACATTTGACTATCTTGGATGGCACTGCAAGGTTGAGTTTGAGTTGATAATACAGCAAGTAGCTTTCATCCTGGAGCCCTGTGGTTTGCTGCATGAAGTACCTGGTACTCAGGCTTTGACCATCCACCTCCAGCACGTGTAAGACAATTTCATGTTAGGTAAGATGTAGCTGTTACTTCCAGCATGACCACTGAGAGTAATAACTGGTAATTATAACTGAAAATTAAATAAAATAAAATTGAAATTTTAGAAAATATTAGATCTGAATCCAAGTATCTAACACTTTCCATACTTTAAGATATTTGTTCTTAAGATTACTGACCTTCATACATAACATTAAAAAATATTTTCTACAGCTGGGATACAGTGTGAATAAACTAATTAATAAAACAATAAATAAAATTTTTATAAAACATTTACAAATAAAATATTTTTCTACAAAAATATGTCAATATTTGGGATGTTATCACAACTAAACAAAGTGTTGTTTTTTAAACAATTAATCCATGATGCTGTGTAAAGGGTTCGTTTGAAATGCAAACTGGTCTTAATAGGCCAATGGATTACACAGAACAATTGTTTAATAAAGCAGAACAAAGTTTACTGTAAAGGTTCAGATTTTACATTGCAATTAACCTTAAGACAGTTCCACTTAATGAGCTTGGGTATAGCATCAAAGAAGAATGTTCACAATTATCTGAATGGCTATTAAATAAATATTCCTCTCTTCCCATTTTGTATCTGTGTGAGGCCATATTTCCTTAATATACTTCACCCAGAACAACATATTGAAGCAGATTGAAAGCAGAAGTCGATAGGAGGCCACAGCTGGCTTCTATTAAGGCAGACTTTAAGGAGATTTGGGAAAAAGAAAAAAAAAATAAAACAATGCCACTCTTCTAACTGAATTTTTCTTGTCTTGCAAAATATACTTGAGTAAAAAATTCATTCATATTAATGTGTAGTTGTTGAGTAGACTATCACTTTAAACAAATTAGTATTTAAAAAGTATCTTATCAGATTTAATCCACTGAATAAGATATACTGGTAAATCCAGCCTGTGAAAACAAATACCCTTTATGGGACTTCAATAATTTTATGAATATAAAGGAGTTGTACTGCACAATTTCAAGGATCTGTGACCATTGATTTCCTTGGACAGCCATTACAAAGCCACACATAACAAAATCATAGGCTGGGCTGGGATGCTGTAAGCCACCGAAGCCTGTCCTATCGTGTTGTTCAGAACAGAGACTGGACTCAAGTTGTGAGATCTCCTGCTCCCTCTACTCAGCAGAGGAGAATTCATCCCACCTGTGTCTTTCAGCATTTGCTGGGGCTTGTGACCCTGTTCCTTCTATAGTTACTTTGATGCTTTCTCTATCGTCCTCACTCTGAGTCTCCCCTCACTTGGTGTCCTCTGTGTGTTTCTTTCTCTTAACTTATGGTATAAACCAGTATTGAAGAATTGATAGTCTGCCCTTCGTATTGTAACTTCATCTTGGTTTACCTTTAATACCTGCCACATTATTTACAGGTAAGATTCTAATCTGGTCTATCATTAATTGGGCCTTAAATATATCAATACAACACTAAAAAATAAAGTTACACTGACAACACTCTGTTTCAAACATTCCGTATTTTCTGTGACTTATCATTTCTACCCCCTTTATTTTATTGGTTACTATTTGTCTGTGGATACACTGAGGATGTTTTGATATATTCATTTTCCTGTGGCATACTTGCAGCAATTGATTCAAAATTTGTACACAGTAAATAATTTGTGACTGACTGTAGTTTATCAGATCCCATCAGGACTGTCTGGATCCTGTTTCTGTGGGCTGGCTAGGTTGCCTCAACAGGAAGAAGTGACCAAGGAGCAGGCAACTGGGTTCATGTCAGAGACTGTCTTTTCTCCCTTTATATGGGCTGAGCTGTCTATGGGGACATCCAAGCAGGGGGTCTAGGTCTTCTCTGTACATCTTTGGTTGATGCACCAGTCTCTGAAGCCACCCGTAAGCCCAACAATTTTGGTCTTTGTTGGTCTCCTTGTGTGACTCCTGTCCCCACTAGGGCCTTCTTTACTTCCCCTTCTTCCATAAGACTCCCTGTGCTTGGACTAAGTTAGAGGGATAGGGTAGGACCAGGAAGAGATGAGTGAGTGAGCTACAACCAGGATATAAAGTAAATACATTGTAAATAATAATAACAGTAATAGTAATAATAATAATAAAATAAAAAAGTAACTTGTAACTGAATAAGCTGATTTCCAATTAAATAATTAATGAACCATGAAAGCCTTATAGATCTACTGTTAAGCTCTGGAAACTCCATGAAGAGTCTAATGAATTTTTTTTCAAATTTGCTTACTTGGAGTTTTGTAATTTTAAAACATGTTTAGATGATGCCTATGGAGACAAGTTTTGGAATCATTTATTATATATGAATAATGAGAAAGTTGAAGGCATTTTACACACACTATGGGATAGAAACAAATATATTTGATCATTCAGAGATCCAGAAAAATTGGAATTTTTCTCAAGTGAGTTGGGCCAAATTATCTGCAACTTATTTGAAGGGTGTCTTACTAAGAGGAAGTATTTTTCTCTTGCTTTTGAGGATAGCTGAGTCTCTATCAACTTGAGTTAGGTTTTCTCATTTCTAAAACATGAGAACACAGGCTTCTGTGTTCTGTGAATACATAGTTCATTGTATGACTTTCTTATTCTAAGTCATAGAAAATGATATTCAGAAATTCTTGAAATTATGTAATTGAACACCTTATATCGTTTTATGTCTTTCTTTATATTCTGTCTGTGTATTCCATCTTCCACTTTAGCTCTTGACTTCTGTTTTGTCCACAGTAGGAACTGAGTGACTCCTTTCCGTGGCATGCTTTGCCTTTAAGCTCTCTAAACTGCCCATTGGTGAGGACACTTCCTTCACATATTTGAGTTTTTAGTTATTCTGTGGGCTGCAAAATAGGGCTCTGTGTTCACCACATATCATATGCTTAATAATTTCTAGATCACTTCTTTACAACTGGTATTCGTGTAAGAATGATGACTTAAAGGAATTACACATGGATTTCATACACTATCCTGTAATGTTTCGTTTTATTAATAAAACAATGCTTGAGAATAAAATTTGTGAAATCATAAAATTTACTGTGGTTGTGTTCATTCTCCTCCACCCAACCCATCTCAGATCCATCCCACCTCTCTATACACAAAATTTTATACTTTCTCTCCATCTCTCTTTTTTCCTCCCTCCTCCCTGTACTCCTAAATCTCTTGATCTTCCTATACATCTACTACAGCTTTTTTAGCTCAACTATTCTTGGGAGTTGATTCTGCCTTGAAGTGTGAGTGACCTATCAGAAGTCTCAGAAAACCAACTCTCTCTCTCTCTCTCTCTCTCTCTCTCTCTCTCTCTCTCTCTCTCTCTCTCTCTCTCTCTCTCTTTCTCTCTCTCTCAGAAGCTATGAAATACCAATGACTCTTCAGCTAAGATGGGGATGGTCCTTCCTCCTCTCATGCTGGGATTATGTCTGGCTTGAGCTTAGAGGAGACCTCTACATACCTGCTGTCACCATCACAGTAAATTAATGTGTGCAGTTGTCCTGATGTCTCCAGAAAGCACTGTTTTCTTGAAGTTATCTAGCACCTCATGTTCTTACAGTCATTCTGGTTCTCAATACTCAAGGGAAACAAAAGTGCTGGTCATGTTTTCTAACATTTTCAAAGCAAAGAGGTGAATACTGAAGCTATACACACCTCCAAATTAATTTAATAACTTGTCATTTTATGAGGACAGAGATTCAGAACATAATGCCCATGTTCTAGAACAAAATTTGTCCGAATTTTAAGAACTTTGATAACTACACATTTTAGAAAAAACAGAGAGTTTTGGCTTTAAATTTTAAAACATGGAATTTGATGACCAGGATTTTGCTTAGCATATACAGTGGTTTGGTTCAATCCAGAGCACAACAAAAAGTAATTAAATTTTCCCAATAATCTAACAATCCATACAACACTATGAAGGTTCTTTATTGTCTTTGCTGCTAGCACAACAGCACATACTTAAGTTTGTATTGTATACTGACATCCTTTGGTCATTTCTTACAGATATACCTTCTGTTGCTGTTAAATAAAACTTGCTATATTTTTCTATCTGGTACGATGTTTGAAATCTTTGTGTAAGTTTTAATCAGATTTTAAGGCAGTGTGAGTCTTGAATAGGTGAAAAGCCAGTGACATTTTCCATTACATCTAGATTAAGAAAAGAAACTGACTGAAGGGAAATGTCTACTAGAGTTTACCAGCAACTGCAAACCAGCTGGCATGTAAACACACTTATTTGTTGGATATATCTATAGCATTCTGGTTCATGTGGACGTTTAAAACTGCAATAAAAGCAATGGCGATGCAATTATCTCAAGAATCTAGGGCTTAAAGAAGACACAAGTGCATATAACTCAGCTAGTGCATTTTTACTTTCCTTTACTAGAGTTAGCATGCAATACAATTACAAAGAAAGAATATGTAATTTCAACTGTAACAGTAAAATACACACACACACACACACACACACACACACACACACACACACACATATATATATATATATATATATATATATATATATATATAGAGAGAGAGAGAGAGAGAGAGAGAGAGAGAGAGAGAGAGAGAGAGAGAGAGAATATGATCAATCCTCATTCAGAAAGGCAAACGGAATGGATATCTGAAGAGGGAGAGAACAAGGAACATGACAGGGACCTACCACAGAGGGCCTCTGAAAGACTCTACTGAGCAGGGTATCAAAGAAGATGCTGAGACTCATAGCCAAACTTTGGGCAGAATGCAGGGACTCTTAGGAAAGTAAGGCAAGATGAAAGACCTGGAGGGGTCAGGAGCTCCACAAGGAGAGCAACACAACCAAAATATCTGGGCCTACAGTCTTTTCTGAGACTGATACTCCAACCAAGGATTATTCATGGAGATAACCTAGGATCCCTGCACAGATGTAGCCTATAGCAGCTCAGTGTCCAAGTGGATTCCCTAGTAATGGGAGTAGGAACTGTTTCTGGTATGAGACAGTGGCTGGCTCTTTGATCACCTCCCACTGGGGTTGGGGACAAAGCAGCCTTAACAGGCCACAGGAGAGGACAATGCAGCCAGTACTGATGAGACCTGATAAGCTAGGATCATAGGGAAGCAGAGGAGGACATCCCCTATCAGTGGACTGAGGGAGGGACATGGGCAGAGAGAGGGAAGGTGGGTAGAATTGGGACGGGACAAAAGAGGGTCTACAACTGGGATACAAAATGAATAAATTTTGTGTAGGGTGATAAGTATGGATCTATTTGCATTTTTCTACATGTAGACATCCAGTTAGACCAGCACCATTTATTGAAGATGCTGTCTTTTTTTCCATTGAATGGTTTTGGCATCTTTGTCAAAAATAAGGTGTCCATAAGTCTGTGGATTTATTTCAGGGTTTTCTCTTTGATTCTGTTGATCCACCATTCTGTTTCTATGCCAGTACCATGCAGTTTTTAGTACTGTTGCTCTATTGTACAGCTTGAGATCAGGGATGGAGATACCTCCAGAAGATCTTTTATTGTAGAGGATTGTTTTAGCAATTTTGGGTTTCCTGTTGTTCCATATGAAGTGGAGAATTTTTCTCTCAAGGTCTATAAAGAATTGTGTTGGTAATTTGATGGGAATTGCATTGAATCTATTGATTGCTTTTGGTAAAATGACCATTTTTACTATATTAATCCTGCCAAGCAATGAGCATGGGAGATCTTTCCATCTTCTGATATCTTCTTTTAATTCTTTCTTTAGAGACTGGAAATTTTTTTCATACAAGCCTTTGACTTGCTTGGTTAGGTTCACACCAAGTACTTTATGACCTTTGTGGCTACTGTGAAGGGTGTTGTCTCCCCAATTTCTCTCTCAGTCCTTTTGTCTTTTCTAGACAGGAAGGCTACTATTTTTTTTTTTTAGTTAAATTTGTATCCAGCCACTTTGATGAAGCCCAAGTGGATCAAAGACCTCAATATAAAACTAGATACACTAAACCACTTAGAAGAAAAAGCAGGGAAAAGCCTTGAACTCATTGGCACAGGAGACAACTTCCTGAACAGAACACTAATAGCACAGGCTCTAAGAGCAACAATCAATAAATGGGACAGCATGAAACTGAAAAGATTCTGTAAAGCAAAGGACTCTGTCGTCAGAACAAAACAATTGCCTACAGATTGGGAAAGGATCTTCACCAACCCTATATGTGACAGAGTACTAATATCCAGTATATACAAACAACTCAAAAAATTAAACAGCAACAAATCAAATAATCCAATTAAAAATGGGCTACAGAGCTAAACAGAGAATTCTCAATAGAGGAATATTAAATGGCAGAGAAACACTTAAAGAAATGTTCAAGATCCTTACTCATGAGGGAAATGCAAATCAAAACAACCCTAAGATTTCACCTTACACCCATCAGAATGGCCAAGATCAAAAACTCAAGAGACAACACATGCTGGAGAGATTGTGGAGAAAGGGGAACCCTCTTCCACTACTGGTGGTAATGTAAACTTGTACAACAGCTCTGGAAACAATCTGGTGCATCCTCAGACAACTAGGAATAGCACTTACTCAAGATCCAGCTATACCACTCCTAGGCATATAGCCAAAAGAGGCTCAAGTACATAATAAGGACATTTGCTCAACCATGTTTGTAGCAGCTTTATTTGTAATAGCCAGAAGCTAGAAACAACCCAGATGCCCCTCAAATGAGGAATGGATACAGAAATTGTGGTACATCTACACAATGGAATATTACTCAGCAATAAAAAACAAGGATATCATGAAATTTGCAGGTAAATGGTGGGAACTGGAAAGGATCATCCTGAGTCAGC
>CM053764.1:117224605-117281643 GCA_028658305.1 Pachyuromys duprasi
CCAACCCTTGGACAGAATGCAGGGAATCTTATGAGGGGAGTGGGAAATAATGGGATCTGGAGAGGACAGGAACTCCACAAAGAGAGCAACAGAACCAAGTGGTCTGAGCACAGGGGTCTTTCCTAAGACTGATGGTCCAACCAAGTACCATGCATGGAGGTAGCCTAGGACCCCTGCACAGGTGTGGCCCATGGCAGTTCAGTGTCCAAGTGGGTTCCATAGCAATGTGAACAGGGACTGTCTCTGACATGAACTGATTGGCCTGCTGTTTGATCACCTTGCCTTAAGAGGGGAGCAGCCTTGGTGGGCCATGGAGGAAGACAACGTAGCCACTCCTGATGAGACCTGATGGACTGGGATCAGAGGGAAGGAAAGGAGGACTTCCCCTATCCATGGTCTTGGGGAGGTACAAGGGTGCAGAGGGGAGAGGAAGGGAGGGATTGGGACAGGAACTATGGGCATATATAAGATGAATAAAGTTGAATTAATAAAGAATTTAATAAAAAGTAAAAAAACAAAATGAATAAATTGTAATTAATAAAAAATAAATTAATTCAAAAATAAAATACAAAAAAAAAGCACAGATACCACGTTTTTCTTCAAGGCAATTCACAGTAGAATTTCATGTAGGGTGGCCTTTATGTTAGAGGCCTTGATTTAAAAGCCAAAATATAGAAATGAGTGCATGACTAAATTTAAACTGAATAAAATATTAAACATGAAAATAAATCTTCCATTTTAAAGTGGCTTCTCTGTGTGTTTGTACTTATGAGGGAGTGGGCATGCACATGTGTGCACTGTGAGTACCTGTCTGAGGTTGTTAGTGCCTTCCTCAGTTCCTGATATTTTCAGTTGTTTGGTAGGCTGTTATTCTGTTTTATTGTTTTTATTGTTTATTTGTTTCTTTTGCTTTGCCTTTTCAATCTGAGATAGTACTTTTCACTGAATCTGGCGCTTACTGATTGAATTTGGTTAGCTAGTTACTGAGCTCCAGTAATCTACCTTTGTCCACTACCAAAGAACTTAGCTTACATATGCATGTTACCGCTCCTGGCTTTTTATAGGGTGATGCTGTGGTGGTCTGAACAAGAATGGCCCTCACAGGCTCCTGTATTTGAATGCTTGGTTCCTATTTGGTAAGACTGATAGAGAAGGATTAGGAGGTGTGGCCTTATTGTAAGAGATGTGTTACCACAGTTAGGCTGTGATCGGATGCCACCCCATTCCCAGTTTCTCTGCTTTGTGCTTGTGGCTCAGATGCAAACTCTCAGCTGCTGCTCCTATGACATGCTTGCATGCCTGCTGCCATGCTGTTTGTAATGAAGATCGTAGACTCCAGTTTTCTTAAATCTTAAGCCCCAAAGAAATGCTTTCTTTTATAACTTGCCTTCGTCATTGTATCTTTGTTAGGAGACATTGGGCTGAATGAGTAGGATTTGAGGATTGTAGTTCAGTTCTACATTCAGCTGGGCCTGAGATGGGACTAGCCACCCTATAATGTTCTGTTGTCATGCATGGGGACACAAGCATAGGGCTTTGCATCTCTTTAAACTGTGAACAATACAAATTCTTACTTCCTTAGGTTGTTATCATCATGAATCTAACTTCAGGTATAAGAAAGTCATTAATACATGGTTGTAAAGGAGAGGTTTGTGGGGTGTTGTAGTCACATGTTGTAGTATGCCATTATCCCTTTCATTATACAGTTAATACTTTTATTATGGAACAACTAATGTTGCTATTTTATTTTATGTCTTTCTGCTTTAATAGTCATGCAGGACATTTTCATCAATTCTTAGACATTTTTACTTAAAATATTTTAACTAAGCTAAATATTGATACTTATAACTACTTTTACAAATATACAGTGATCAGTTTTTTTTGCTCCTGAATACAAAGAGATATGATTTCTATGAAATTCTGAAATAAGTATGTAATTTACAAAACTAGTCCTCGATACTTGTTAATGAGGTTGACAACGTCTTGCAATGCAGAGTTGACAGACTGTACCACAAAAAGAGCAGCAAAACAGGCTGACTGGAGAAAGGAAAATGGGAATGTGGAGGATTCGTACTTTTTTTTATGTTCAGAAAATAATAGAAGCCTCCATGAAAGAAGTCTTGAAATCCAAACCAAACAGCATATACATACATACATACATACATACATACACACACACACACGTATATATGAGGTGCCAGAAGAGGTCATGAGAGCCCCTGAATTTGGAGTTACATACAGGCAGTTTTGGACATGGTGCTGAGAACCAAGCCTAAGTCCTCCAGATAAATGGTGAGTTCTCTTAACCACTGAGATAACTCTCCAGCTTCTCCTTTGCTTTATATAAGACATTCATTTATTAACTCATTTCTTTTCTAAGTTATTGCATATGAACATATCTATTGATCTATTTCTCAGAAAAATATAATACTGTATTGTTTAATATATGATATATTTATTTTTTCCTTAGAATTTAATTTGCAATGTATTCCTTTTTTCTAGAAAAAATATGGTAGTATGCACACTCTAGGATGTTATGAAATTGTGTGGCCTTGTCTATGGTGTCAGAGGCTATTTTCGAGTCCCTTTCTTTCCTAATGACCTTTCTTGTGAGAATAGGTTACCTGGTTATTCTGAGTATCAGTTGCCTGTCCTTGACAACCTTGCCATAGTGTTGAATTGAATTCACTTTCCATTGAGGATGGACAATAAAGGGCCCATTCAGCCCCTGGAGATCATGCCATGTGAAATGGAGAAAGGCAGCATTTTCTTTCACCTTAATTAGCAATGAGGGAGAGACTCACTGGTTTCCCCTGACTTCTCATGGCCAGAGAAGAAACAGCCCTGAAACTGAACTCCCTCACCTGCCTATATAAATCTAGCTCAGCCTCACTTTGCAGATAAAATGAAGTTTCTGAGTGTGGAAATATGAACTTCAAGATGTCTTGGACTGTTTGTGAACCTGTTCCCCGGAAGAAAATGTATAATATTCTTTCTCCTTGCAGCAAACCTTCTACATCCCTGCCTTCTCCCAGAAGTTAAGACTGATGAACAAGCAGTCCCTAGGAGCTTCGTATCTTTTAGGGCAAACAAGCACCTTAATTTTCATTAGGAAGGAAAATTTGCTTTATTTTTTCCCAAATAGGTGAATGAAAGTTCTCAAAAACCCAGTGGTCTTTTACATTGGAATTCCAACCGCTGGGAGGATGCTAAAGATGTCAGTAGATTCATAAAGGGCTTCATAGAGTTCCAGGATCTGAGGATCTACTGGCAATTGACATCTGCTGGGAAACAGAGATTCTGAGTTTTTTTTTTTTCAGTGTTGTACCTTCTGGCAGGCTGCCCATGCCCCAGTGTGTGGTCACACAGCCATGCACACACTGTACTACCAAGTGGACTCAGTGGTGGAAAAGTTCGTTGAAATTGAGAAGGAAAAATGATGGGGGGGATACGGGTGGATAGGATGTTGATGGACTAGACCAGAATATATTATGTACATTATTATAAAATACTCAATAAAATATTTCTAACAAACAAAAATTGTTAAAATTCAGTCTTTCCCATTTTACTGTCTCCCTCCCTTCTTTTCTTTCATCTGCTTTTATACTTGCAGTTATTTTTTATTTTCTTTCCCTCTCCTTCTCTTATAGCTTTCATTAAAAATATATTTATTCACTTTACATCCCGATCACAGTCTCCCCTTTTCTTCCCCCAGTCCCCCTTTGGTAAAACCCTACCCTCATTCTGCCTTTTCCCTCTCAGAGAAGGGGGATATCCCTCATGGGTACCAACCCACCCTGGCAGATTAAGTTACTGTAGAACTAGGAGCATCCTCTTCCACTGAGGCCAGAGTAGACAACCCAGTTAGGGGGATGGGATCCAAAGACAGGCATCAGAGTCAAAGAGGGGCCCTGCTACAGTTGTTGGCCTATCCACATGAAGACCTGAACTCCTTCCTAGCAGCAGAAGGAGATGTGGAACGTGAAGTGGCTATCTCATGTATCCAAGCAAGACCTCCAGTGGAGGGATAAAGACACCAATCCATCCTCAAAACCTTCAACCCAAAATCTGTCATGCTTAAAATATGTGCATAGACAAAGATGGAGCAAAGTTTGACAGAATTACCAACCAAGTGCTGGCCCTACATGAGATATAGTTTTCATTTTACTTTTGCTTAGTGCAGGGAAGTTGACAGAAAACCCTGTCCTCACTTCCTGCCCCTCATCTCTGCTGAGCTTCTACTTGGCCATATGTAGGTCTTTACCCTCCCTCTTTGCTTTGGAAGAGCAGGATCAGGTTAGCATTCTGCGTTCTGTTGTCTTGCCATGATTAGGATACTCAGTTTCTGCAGCTTCTAAGGTCAAAAGAATAAAATTTTACATTATAGTATTTTAATACAATTTTCCTCTTACCCTTAAACTATATCATGTGATCAAAAAGTGATTTTAGACTCCCTACGTGTCGACCAATGTTTGGCTGTGAGTCTCAGTTTATAGATCTGATAGGCTCTTGTGTGCAAGCTTAGTAGAGTATCATTCATAGTGTCACTCTCCAATAGGGCAGGTCTTTGGTTGGGCCAGGTATCAGTTAGGCATTCCCTCAATCTCTGCTCTATCTCGTAGGCAGAGTAAATTTTAGGTAGAAGATTTTGTGGGTTTTTTTGTGGGCAGGGTGTCCCCTGCCTTTACTAGAAGGATAGTCTAGTTAGAAGGGTTTCTCTTCAGTTTCTATGGCTTCTGCTACTAGGAGTCACTGCTTGAACTCCCCTCATATGCTCTGAGGGGCCTACCCTGACTTAGGTCCCCACCCTCAGGTTTTCATTTAAGAAGTCTTGTGGAAAAGTGGGAGGAAAGAGAAAAGGACCTGGAGGTGACAGGAGCTCCACAATAAAAACAACAGAGCCAACTAACCTGGACCCAGAGGGGTTTGCTGAGACTGAAGCATCAAACAAGCATGAACAAGACCTAGGCCCCTACAAAGATGTAGCAGATGGGAATCTTAGGCTTCAAGTGGCTTCTCTAGGAAAGGAAGTCTGCACTGCATTGGAAAAGGATTCACTTGTTAGATTTTAGATCACTTCCCCCTGGCAGGAGTGTCTTTACTGGCTACAGGGGAAGAGGAAACATTCAGGCCTGATGCAACTTGATAAACTGGGATGAATGGGAAAGGGAGCTCCCCTTTTCTGAGAAAAAAGAGTAGAAAGGAGGGAGAGGGAAGGGAGAGAGGGTGAGAGTTGGAGAGGAGGAGGTAAGGGGCTACAAGAATGTAAAGTGAATGAAATAAACAAACGAGAAAAAATAAATTAAAATGAGTGATTTTATGGTCACACCATAGGCACTAAACCAGGAATATATATATATATATATATATATATATATATATATATATATATATATATATATATATATATCAAGACAGGAAATGTTTTGATAACGAAGATGAGTTTCCCCCATACCTCTTCTTCCAAAACTATATATGTTAGCCAGGTGGAGTGGTGCACACCTGTAATCCTAGCACTCAGGGAGGCAGAGATAGGCAGATCTCTGGGAGTTTGAGGCCAATCTAGTGTACAAAGTGAGTCCAGGACAGCCAAGATTACCCAGAGAAACAATGTCTCAAAATACTAATATATATATATATTATGTGCATATATGTAAACATGTGTATACATGTATATATATATATATATATATATATATATATATATATATATATATATACTTTGAGAAGTTCTAAAAGAGAAAAAGCTTAGTATTTATGGAGTTTGTGTAATATCAATGAGGTTATATATACTAACACCAGAGGGAAAGTTGTGTTGGATTCTTAGAGCAATTTTATGAAGAACAGGAAGACTTACACAATAAAGATTAAATAAAAAAAATACAGCTGATACAGTTTTATAATTGCATTTATATGGAATGAGGTAGGAATACAACAGCAAGAATTAGAATAACCATGATCTGTCTTCAATAATTAGAAGCTTTGCAACCCAAAACAAAAATTAATGAGTATTTTTTACTCAGGATAGTTATTGCTTGGTGATATCTCCAGGAAAACAATGAGAAGGATCTGAAGTGGATGTTAATAATTCTACTTCATCCTAAGTCTCTGAGATAGACAAATGAAGATAAATTTTAGTGTCTATGATTCATAGGATGGTAAGTTTTATTTACTATTAAGTTGATTGGATTACAGAAGACATAATGTATAATCACCATCCCTCTGCATAAAGGCATGGCCAGAATTAGACCATGCTAGCACTAGCTTAAGAATCGCTTAATTACTTGATGGATTTGCAGAAAGATGAGACTATTTGGAGATGATGAAAGGTAAGAAATGAGACCTGATAAGACTAAGTAAGCCACTGAGTAGGGGTTTGCTGGTGGCTGTACCTTACTCAGGCCTCTTCCAGTTTGTCCTTCTGTGTTTACTGGGTGGCATTATGAGCTTCTATTGCAACTATTATAATGATCTGCCCAATCACATTGGACCAAGCAACCATTGCCTGATGTCTTTAGGTGCATTAATTAAAATATCACCTTCTTTCTTTTCAGGAATTTAGTAACAACATGAAATAATAAAAAGTGATAAAATTCTGCTAGTAGTAAAGGCATTATTTGTAACTGCATAATTAACTTGGGGAACTGTAGAAGGTCCTGATACTAAGGAACACTCAGTTGACTTGACAGAGACAGGCACCAACTCCTTTGCAGCTCCATTGGTATAATAAAGCTACCCTGCTTAGCTGTCTGAATGACAAGGGAGATAAAGAGCATTATCCTCAGTAGCTTTTGCTTAGACTTTGTCATGATCCATCTATGTATAGAGAGGAGACTTTCACTGTCAGCAGTGTTTTAGTGAATTCCCCTCCTATCAATGTAGGCTTTATTTTCACACCATGAATTTAATTAGAAACAAAATATTAGAATAATTCAAACAATTTTAGTATCTTATTTATTCTAGCATTAATTCTCCCAGGTAGATTTTATTTTATAGCCTGTTAGGTACTTCAGATGTGGGTTGGAGACTATGGTTATTAACTTCATGACGTTTGGAGATTTCTAAAAATCAAATAAGTTCTGCATGTAAAATTGCATAAACTTTGTAGCGAGCATAATAAACACATATTTCATAAATCATAGGTAGAACTCTATTTTTTGTATGTCTGGAGCAGTCATGATGATTCCTGTTCTGATTTATTTATTTATTTAAAATTCCTGAATGATTTCCTAGTAAATGGTTTCTGTGATACCTTACTGGATTTACTCAGGAATCTTTAAATTCTAAGTTGGCTATAAACAGGAGATTCCTCTTTTGGAATGTGGAAACCCAGGTCTGAGAAGTTGATGCAATCATGTTTACCCTGAGTCATTCGGGTAGAGGGACATTGAATTCTGGAATGGGCTTTTCTCTGTTTCTGGTCTCTCCACAACTCCTGATAAATCAAGGTAGGTTCTAGGAGTAACTAACAGAAAGAAGTCCATAATACAGTTATGAATTAAGTTTTTAAATAATTAATCTTATTTGAACATAAAGCAATATAATTCTCAGTAGATATGTAAAACAGACCAGGGAAATCTGGAAAGATGGGCTGTCACAATAATCCAGTAGGAGATATTAATCAAATTAGAGGTAATTGAATTTTCCTTTCAAATTAGCCATAAAAATTATAAATTGCACAGGCAGTGGATTACTCCATGATCTCCTTGAAAAGAACATCCTGTGTTCCGATGTGTATAAAGGATGGGGCTTATTTTATTGCAGAGCTCACAAAGTTGAAGGGATCTTATTGAAGAACAATGCCTACAGCAAAGCTTATAACAGAAGCGCCCCCAAACATGTTTTAGAACTTCTCTGAAAAGACAGTTACTAACACAAAGTACAGAGAGAAAGCCATGTTCCTTCAGCATTTCTTTCTTTGTTTTTAGCTGAAAATAGATTACTTTCTCACAAGATGTATCTTAATTATAGTTTCCACTCTGTTTACTGCTCTCAGTTTCTCCCAACTTTTCTTCCCCTCCAGATTCACTCCCTTTCTGCCTCTAATCAGAAAAAAAAAGAAAAAGGAAGAAAAAAAAGAGTCTAAGAGACAGCACTCAAACACAACAGAATAAAGTAGAATAAGATGAAGCAGAAACTTTTTATATTGAAGCTGGACATGACAACTTAAGAAGAAGAAAAGAGATCCAAGAGCAGGCAAAAGAGTCAAAGAACCACTCATTCTTATGGTCAAGAGTGCTACCCACCCCCCCACCCCCCAAAAAAAAAGAAAAACAAAGAAACAAGCAAAAACCCAGCTTGGTGGACTCAGAGGGTTCCTGAAAGAGAAACATGGACACCAACCCAGAAACAGAACTTTTGACCTACAATCTGTCCCGCCTCCAACATATTCTAGCATAGGTTGCATAGAACCAATGTCTGATTTGACTTAACACCCACTCCATGAAAAGGCACCCATAACCAACACAGCTTGATTACCAGAGATAGAAGTCCAGAGACCTAGGGTAAAATAAAACACTACAGGCTAAAAGAAAAATCAATAAAACAGTTCCAAACAATATTTTCCTGTTCTCATAGATCAGTGTCTTCTCCAGTCATCAGACAGGCTTCTCCAGCAGCAGATAGGGACAGATGCAGAAATCCACAGCTAGACATTATGCAGAGAAAACTCTATGTTAGAATTCTCCATAAAGTTCTTCTTCTCAGAGCTCAGGGAAACTACAGATGGGGAGATGGAAATATTCTAAGAATTGAAGGACACAGAGGACACCAGGAACCCTCTGAGTCCACCAAGCAAGGAACATATGAGATTAGCAAGAGTGAAGCAGCAAGATCAAGGAATACCCAAGGTCCTCTGCATAAATATTTTAGCTATCAGCTGTTGTTTCATTTTGTTTGTTTTTATTTCTTTTTTTCTGATGAGATGCAGAAAGAGAATGGATCTTGAGGGAAACAAAAGTGGTGTGTATGTGTGTGTGTGTGTGTGTGTGTGTGTGTGTGTGTGTGATGTTTAAGTGTGCTTGCCCATGTGCAGGCATAGAATGCAGGGAAAGACATGGAGTCTCCTTATCTTTCATTCTTCGCATATTACCTTGAGACAGTGTTTCGCCCTAAACCTACATCAAAGATGGTAGCCCACAGTGTCCAGAGATCCTCTTCTATCTACCTGATGCAACCTCGAGGATTATTTGGCCCCAAGGAGCTTTGTGTATCGGTTCTGAGGATTTGACTCAGGTCATCAATCTTGTACAAGTACTCTTATCTGTAGAATCATCACTATAACTCTCCCAAATAAATATATATTAAGCAAATAAAAATGGATTAAACTTGTTTTCAAGTTCAAAACATATGCCTAAGAAATATAGATAACTAAATCACACACTGTAAAATAAACTTATTGAACAAAAGGTAAGATAGGGAGAGGACAGGAGCTCTACAAGGAGAGCATCAGAACCCAAATATCTGAGCACAGGGGTCTTTCCTGAGACTGATACTCCAACCAAGTACCATGCTTGGAGAAAACCTAGAACCTCTGCACAGATGTAGCCCATGGCAGTTCAGTATTCAAGTGGGTTCCATAATAATGGGAACAGGGACTCCCTCTGACATGAACTGATTGGCCTGCTCTTTGATCACCTCACCCTGATGGGGGAGCAGCCTTACCAGGCCACAGAGGAAGACAATGCAACCACTCCTGATGAGAACTGATAGACTAGGATCAGAAGGAAGGAAAGGAAGACCTCCCTTATCAGTGGACTTGGGGAGGGGCATGTGTGGAGAAGGGGGAAGCAAGGTAGGATTGGGAGGGGAGGAGGGAGAGGTTTATGGGGGGATACAAAGTGAATAAAATGTAATTAATAATAATAAAAAACCTACCAGGAATTACAATAAATTATCAATTAAAAGGAAAAGAACACAATGAAAAGGAAATAGTAACTTCACAGATAACAAAAATTCCAAATTCTGTATAAACACTGCAAATAGTACCCACATAAGACTGTCCATTTTGGCATTGTTGAGTATTGTCTCCAGTCAGAAACATTTCTAATGTCCATCCACTAATAAATGGATGGACAGATCATGATATACACATGATACATACAGTGGGATTCTCAAACAGAAAAAGAAATATGGTCCTGTCATGCTTTTGTGTGGATATAACTTCAAAAATTTGATAAAAAATACCAGGCACAAAAATCACATAATTCTGCTTTCATTGACAACCAGAATATACAGATACACAAGACAGAAGGAAGACAGATGGTTTACAGAAGTTGGAGGAAGTAAGGATATAAGGAGTATGATTAGTGGGAAATGGAATGTTTGCTTTCGAACTCATGAAGGACAGTATCATACAATAAGGTGAGTATACTAAGTAATGTTGAGTTCCTGACTGCAAAATGGTTCTTTTATATTTCACAAGGTTTGCTCAAAGATATTTATAAAAATAGTTAAAAAATTCTTGAAACTTCTTATGAAATAATGCAGTGTTTCTAATCAGATAAACTAAAACATAACTATCATTACATTTCACATCCATGGGCAATATGAAATTAAAAAAAACACTTTTTTCAGAACTTGGATAGAGTGGATATAATTCATGCTTTGAGGTTTTAGCAATGATAATGTAAATGGCTCAAGAACCTTGACTAAGTGATTGGTAATTTCTTAAAAGGAAACATTTTAAAGACCATCAGTTTCATTCCTTGTATGGTACAGAAGATAAAGTAAACCATATTTTTTAATTTATTTACTTTTTATTAATTGCAAGTTATTCACTTTGAATCCAGGCTGTAGCCCCCTCCCTCATTCCCTTCCAATGGAACCTTTCCTCCTTCTTCTCCTGCCATGCCCCTGCCACAATCCACTAATAGGGGAGGTCCTCCTCCCTTCCATCTGGACCTAGTCTATCAGGTCTCATCCAGACAGGCTGCACTGTCTTCCTCTGTGGTCTGGTAAGGCTTATCCCCCTTCAGAGGGAGGTGATCAAAGAACCAGCCACTGAGTTCATGTCAGAGATAGTTCCTGTTCCCCTAACTAGAGCACCCATCTGGACACTGAGCTGCCAAGGGCTACATCTGTGAGGGGGTTCTAGGTTATCTCCATGGATGGTCCTTGGCTGGAGTATCAGTCCCAGAAAAGACCCCTTTACCCACATTTTTTTCTCTCCTCATGGAACTCCTATCCCATCCAGGTCTTTCTCTCTCCCCCTTCTTTCATAAAATTCCCTGCACTCTGCCCAATGTTTGGCTATGAGTCTCAGTCTCTGCTTTGATACTCTGCAGGGTAGAGTCTTTCAGAGGTGTTCTGTGGTGGGCTCCTGTCCTATTCCCTGTTTTCTTCTTCTCCTGATGTCCATCCTGTTTGCCCTTCTGGATGAGGATTGAACATCTTACCAAGGGTCCTCCTTCTTGAGTAGTTTCTTTAGGTGTACAGATTTTAGTATGATAATCCTATATTATATGTCTAGTGTCCACTTATAAGCGAGTACCATGTTTGTCTTTCTGCTTCTGGGATACTTTACTCAGGATGATCTTTTCTAGTTCCCACCATTTGCCTGCAAATTTCATGATTTCCTTGTTTCTAATTGCTGAGGACACTGTCATCAGAACAAAACAACAGCCTACAGTTTGGGAAAGAGTCTTCACCAATACAATATTTAACAGAGGGCTTATATCCAGAATATATAAAGAACTCAAGAAGATAATCAGCAACAAAACAAGTAATCGAATTTAAAAATGGGGTTCAGACCTAAACAAATAATTCTCATTTCATCTCACACCCATCAGAATGGCTAAGATCAAAAACTCAAGGGACAACACATGTTGGAGTGGATGTGGAGAAAGGGTAACCCTCCTCTATTGCTGGTGGGAATGTAAACTTGTACAACCACTTTGGAAATCAATATGGCACTTTTTCAGACAACTAGGAATAGTGCTACCTCAAGATCCAGCTATATGATATATCCCCAAATACGCTCAAGTTTACAACAAGCACAATTTCCTCAACCATGTTTGTATTTGTTTTTTTTTTTACTTATTTATTTATTTATTTTTATATCAATCACAGGTTAGGTACTTTGAATCCCAGGCATAGCCCCCTCCCTCATTCCCTCCTACCCTTCCACTCCCTCCCTCATCTCCCTCCTCCCTGCCCCCTCCAAGTCCACCAATGGGGGAGGACCTCCTCCCCTTCTATCCAACCCCAGCTTGTCCTGTCTCCTTAGGGCTGGCTGCAATGTCCTCCCCTGGGATCTAGCCAGTCTGTCACTCCCCGGCTTGTATGGGGGAAGGTCAAAGAGTCAGCCATCAAGATCTTGACTGAAACAGTCCCTGTTTCCCTCACTAGGGTCTTCAGTCCTACACCGAGCTATCATGGGCCCCATCTGTGCGGGGGTTCCAGGCCACATCCACACATGGTCCTTGATTGTAGAAACCGTCTCATACAAAACCCCTGTGCCCTGCTCAGTTTGGTCTTTGTGGAGCTCTTGTTCTCCCCAAGTATTTGTAATAGCCACAGGCTGGAAACAACACAAAAGTCCCTCAGTTGAGAAATGGATACAGAAATTATTATACATTTACACTATGGAACACTATTCAGCAATTAAAAACAAGGAAAACATATTTCATCAAAGTTACTTATTAAGGAAATTCACAGGTACTGAATTTTTAAGAGTCTTTAAAAATAAATAATCCAACTGATCATTGGTAGAAGAATAGATGAAACACTACAGTTGACCATACATTGTAGATTACCATTAAAAATAAACCACCTAAATGGTGAAACAACAAATCCAGAAGCACATATTAGGTGACAGAAACTAGCTATGACATGAACTTATAGATGGATTGCATTCATGTTATATCTATGAAGAGTCAGTGTGCTCATTTTATTTCTTAGAGTCATAATTTCATGGCTATGTACACTTTTCCCCAAAACTTACTACTACAAATTTCAGTTGTGACTCACACTCATAATAGCAGCACTTAGGATATAGGGACAGAAGGATTTTGAGATTGAAGCTAGCCTAGGCTAGGCAATGTTTCAGGCCAGCCTGAGCCAGTGAATGAAAATTTATTTCAAGAAACCTATGCCAATTAATTAATAAATAAATTACCTGAGAAATAATTAGTCTCTCTTTTTGTTAACAATGCCATAACTTCTCATATGTTAGTGTGATCTTTTTACATACATTCAGCATATGTAACATCTTTTTTTTTCTGTCAAAAATTGTCATAGGCGATAGGGTCTTAGCTGCTTCTTATTCTGCACAGTTTGAACACGTTTTGTTCTTTTTTTTTAAACAATTAGCACTTTATCTATCACACCTCTGTCCATGCTCTTTGGCAGGCTAAAAGCAGTTCACCTGCTGGTTTGTCAACCTCTGACATAACTCCATAAAGCGCCACCTGTTACAGCATACTTTACAGATCCCTTTCCAAAATTTTATGAATATTAAAGGATATGTCCTTGCCTTGGATGTATTTGGGTTTATATTCTCCTCCCCATGCGTTACACAGGTGTTGATTTAAAATTCTGTTATACCAATGATTATCATTCTGAATTATCTCCTATTCTTCCAATCCTTGATGTATCTAAGACAGAAGCCTGGGAAACATGTTCTTTCCCATTGACTGTATAGCAAGTCTTGTCAGTGAAGGCTGAAGCCTCATCATTGGAATTTCAATCTAAACAAAGATCCACAGCCTCCAGCAGCTGCCTTGTCAGATCTGTGAAAGGAAAAAATTAAATCTACTGTATCTATTGCAAGTCTCCTCTGTAATAGGTTCCATATGAGAACTTAATTTTATTTTCTGTTTATCAAAAATACAGCCTACTGGAGACAGGGTGTGGAAGCAATTATGTGAAGCTGTCCCACAGATGGTGGGCGATAATAAGAAATTGTTGATGGGAATCTTTTCCAGTAACAAGCCAAGAGAAATGGCATTTGACTCTCCTCTTTGTAAATGGTAATACCTACTACCTTTTAAATTGGATGGCTCCTCTACTTTATCAGAACAGGAGATGTGAAAAAGATAATAAACGTTACTGAACTTGAATGAAGAAGCTCATAGTCTTTATTCTATCAATGTAGGCAGGGATGTTAGGTAGATAGATAAATGGAAAGATGGGTAGGTAGATATTATTTTAAAATTTCTAAAAGAAAAAAAACAGAATTGCAATGATGCTTTTTATCAATGATAAATACCCCTTTTCATTAATTTTTGAATGCCATCTTCAAGGAATCAAAGTGTAGCATTGTAGAGTTTACATTTATCCTATGTACCCCATTACTGTTAAAATGCTACACATATAAAAAATGGTCTAAATATTCATTTGCATATATGTATAAAAGTATATTTCTACTTTGAAAAATTTTTCTTCACAATTTATTCATTATATATTCCAATTGAAGCCCCCTCTCTCAATTTCCCCAGTACTACTCTTCCTCCCTCTTCCGCTCTATCCCCTTCCCCTAGTCCACTGAAAGGGGAGTTCTCCACTATTGCCATCTGCCCATACCTTGTTAAGTCTCATCAGGACTGCTTGGATCCTCTGTCTCTGTGGCCTGGCAAGGCTGCATCTTCAGGGACAAGTGATCAGAGAGCGGTCAACTGCATTCATTATAGAGGCAGCCCCTGCTCCCCTCACTCAGAGATCTACATGAATACTGATCTGCCAATTGGCCACATCTGAGCAGGAGGTCCAGGTGCTCTCCATGCATGGTCCTTGATTGGTGAATCAGGCTCTTCAGGATCCCCTGGGCTAGGATCTTTTAGTTTTGTTGGTCTCCTTGTGGGGTTCCTGTCAGCTCCATGACCCTCTAATCCCACCCCTCTCTTCCTCCATAAGACTCCCTGCATCCTGCCCAAACTTTGACCTTGTTTCTCACCATCTGCCTTGATCTCCTGTTGGGTGAATCCTTTCAGAAGCTCCTCTATAGTAGAATCCCATCTTGTTTCCTCTCTTCCACAGCTTCTGGTGTAGAAGTATTTTATAATTAGGGTGACATTTCCAGGTACTGTGGGGACAGTAAGTTCTTAATAAGAATCTATGTCTACATCACATTCTGTGAGTGGCCTAGAACATAAAAGACAATTTGTCTAATTTATCAAAAAAAATTTGTTTTGAAACAGAGTCTTACTCTGCATTCATAGCTGCCCTGAAACTCACAACAGAATATTCATGCCTGCTATATTAGACATGACAAAGTACCAAGCCTGGCTCTTCATTCAAGATTTAATACTAGTATTGTTTGGATATATATTATTTCACTACCTGGTAGGCTAAGATAGAAAAAGCTTCAACAAGCACTGCATAGAGAATTACTCTGAAGTTTTTTAGTCTTTTGATATTTGAACTCATTAATAAAATCATTACATTTTCTCTGTTATATCTGATATAATCTACATCATTAATGTTAGTTACAATCAAAAATGCAAATTTTATTGTCCTCAATACCATAAATATTAGCACTGCATGCTACTTCTTATGTCTTTTTCTTGCATATTGGAATAAAACCTAATTGTCAAACCAGCCTAGATTTGAGTAGGATATTTTTACCATGATTTCCTGTTTTGTAGTTTAGGATGAGTGCTGTTAATAATAGATGAAAATTATGTGATTAATTATCAAGAAAATATATATCATTAACAACAACAGAAAAAATTCAATTCTGTTGGTATAAAGTGTTAGCCTTTAATTTGTAATATTAGTATGTTCACACTCTTTTTGTTTTTTTTTCAGTGTATATTTATTTTTTTTTTAATTTTTTTAAATTTATTTATTTTTATCTCAATCACAGGTTAGGTGCTTTGAATCCCAGGTGTAGCCCCCTCCCTCAGTCCCTCCTACCCTCCCACTCCCTCCCTCATCTCCCTCCTCCCCGCCCCCTCCTTTTAAAACCTGTTTTTATCCTTGTTTAATTTATTTTAAATTTAACTTCAGTTTTGCTAATGTCACACATACAATGGGTTTGGATCATATCAATCCATGTCACTTGCTAATATCACTTCACTGCTAACACTTTCTTCTTGCCAGTTTTTCTTCTACAGTCTTTTCGTAAACTTATATCTCCTCTCCCTGTTACCCCTCCTCGTTTTTCTCCTCCTTCTTTGGAATTTTTAAGAATCCGATTCTAGGGACTGGAAGGTAAATCATGAGATAAGAATGTATACTATTCTTCCAATACAAATTGTATTGGAATTTGTACAATACAAACATGGTGTCTCACAGTCACCTGTAGCTGTAGCTCTGAGGGATTCAATTTTTTCCCACAGACTCCATGGGCATATGCACTTCTATATTCACACTACACTATAACACACACACACACACACACACACACACACACACACAGTTCAAAACAAAGCCAGCCTTAAAAAAATTCTCATTCTGTGAAGAGCAGCAATTTTGAACCACTCACAAATAGAAGGACTATATCAATTTAGTTAGGGCACTGATTCTCAGAAGTATGTGTGGTATGCTGTCCCCGTGTTGGTATTTTTGGTATTTTATGTCAGACAATTCTTGTTGAATGGCACGTTTTGCACACAATAAGGTAGTTGTTGGAATTCCTGACTGCTGCCTGATAAAGATATGTAATAAATGTCTCCAGGCACTGGCGATTGTGACCCAAGGAGACTGTTCATCAGGTGTTGTGTCTGCAGAAGAAGGAAAAAAAAAAGCAACTTAGATTTTCTTTAACCTAGAGAACAAAGTATCTTTGAGAGATGACTCACAAATAGGTACAGCCAATGTCTAAACAACACTAGAGACAAAGTGTTACTCATTTAGAGGGTTCAGAGGCAATTTGCATGCTATAAAAAAAAAGGAGCTTGAAACATTGAATGTTGTAAAAATTAAAGTAGTGAATATTCAAAAGACAGGTGAATAATTATGTAATTCTGTAACAAGAACAATTAATATTTGTAATCTTTGTTTATTTCAACATCTGTTTACAGTTTTTGGGTTATGCATATGAAGTTAACAGATACTAATTTGGACTAACTGTGCATCCATATTTTGGTATTATTTTTAAAAGATGAGAAATATGTATACTAAATAGGATATCATGAGTTTTCTCAATTATCCAAACAGTAATTATCTTCTAAGACTATCCTTAATGAAACACCTGGTGCCTTTAAAAGACTGAAATAATTTAACCAGAGTTTTATCAATAATTTCAACTAATTTTAAGTGCTGAAAATTTCTAACTTGTTAAGATTTATTTATGTTAAATATGACATTCACTTAAAATATTTTAAGATATGCAGAAGGATGGTGCAGAAATATTACCAAGTGCTTAGTAATTTTGTTATTTTTAATATATTTTATTTATTGATTAGCAGTCTGATAGTGTACCTGAAGTATTTTACCATAATAACTCTCACTTATTAATTTACCTTCTTATTATTAATACCTGGAACCCCTCTTCCTAGCAGGTCTTCTCCCTACAATTGTGTCATTGTTTTTTGTGTTGGTGGTTTTGTTTATAATAACTCCCTGAGTTTAATTAGGGGCTCCCTCGTGTGCATATCTATGTGAGAGTGTTTACTAAATCATGAGTAGCTTGCTAGTGACTGCATTCCTGTAGAAAAAATGATTCCCTCTCCTCACAGGCTCTACAAGTAGCAACTTATCGAGGCTTGGGACCTTTATCCTTCTTTGATCCATGTGTGAGGGTTGGAGGCTCTATCTTGCCTAGGACTTACATCAATAATTTCAGGTAAAAGTTCACCTTTAAGAAATTAATCACAATAATCTTTCCATCAATATTTTTGTAGTTTTAACTTTTTTTTACTACTTATTCATTATATTATCCCGATTTAATCCATCAATATTTTTAAAATAGAGCCCAAAATCCCAAGAACCAAAATTATTTTGTCTCTGTATGATAAACTTAAAACTTCCTTAAATTTTTACTGTAAAATAGGAAAGTATTCATAAAAGTGTCCTTCCATTTTTCACTGGTCAACAATGGCTACCACGTTTGCATGTTTTGATATTAAGGTCATAGGGCAAGGAATGAGATGCCAAATGGAGCCACATGTGCTCCTCATAGGAAGCCAACTACACTGTGCTCTTGGCCACTTTTGCGCTACCCCTAAAACACAAACTACATTTCATTCAGAGAGTTTGTCCTTCCTTGGTGCCACTATTCCCTTTGGACCTCTTCATTACTTCACCCAGACATCCTCAAGAATATCAACAACAAAAACAGTGAAATATTTTCACAAAGAGAAAAAGAGCTTCCCCTGTTTGAATTACATTATACTGAGGAATATCAGATTGAACTAAGAAAAAAAAAATTTTCAAAGAGAAAATGATTTGATCTCTCTTCAGAGGAGTACTAAGCTGATAATCCATGGTTAAAAACATTAATGATTCAGGTATGTAAAGAATTTGGACATAACTTTTTCAAACATTGAGTACTAAGCATATGGAATGCATTGAGTAAAATGACCATCAAAGAAAATAAATAAATGAGCTTAGGAAACAGATGTTTGTACATGACGGGGAGGATTAAAGGAACACAGAGCAGCCAGTGTAAGGAATTATGAGAAGACTGGACGGCTTCTTGGAGCCACATGCTACTTTCAGTCCATCCATCTAAAATATAAATTGATATTTTTAATTAAATATGCAAAACTAGGCCCTGCTTTTTAACATGCTTAGAAGTGAGTGGGCTTGCTTAGGGAGTAACTGACTTAGGTATGCTAGTCCTTTGCTCATTCATGAAAAACACACGTAGAATAGTGTAAGGGGAATAAGGAATACATTCTATAATTCTTAATATTTCTATAAAACTTTGCGTCTTACTAACGAAACTGATAAATTAGCTGACCATTCCCTAGGTGTGCAGATGTCAAATATGAGACAATCCCTACAATGTTTTACCTACCCAGCTTAGCACTTGCGAGATGCTCTCTTCTGGGAATTTGGTTTAGGGCAGAGCATTGTGGATTCCTTATTGCTTTCACTGTGCTTCTCTGAGTTGTGACCCAATAAGGCTGCAGCAGACAAGGGTGTGCTTTTCATTTTAACCCTTTCTTACTTAAAAAAAATCTATTGCTCCTGCTTACTCATCAGTCCTATGTACTGAAGGGCACTGAAGAAAGGGCACTCTCCTTTGGTTTCTCATCAGGCAACAACAGTGTTAGGAAATTAATATAAAGCAGACACTACTAGGTGGTTTCCCACAAATTGGTACATTTATCTTAATGAAAGTACAGAATAGTCTGAGCCTTTGACTTTCTTTTGCACATAGGGACATGTATGTAGCCTTTTATAGTGACCTTGACTATGCTTTCTCTGCTGTGCCAGCACATTGTGTAATTTAATTCATTTATCTTTAACAGAATTCTGAAAGATTATTTTTAATATTGCTGTTAAAGATTGAACTATGCCTTTTCTCTGAGTTCATATATGGAAGTCCTAACCTGCAGCCTTTCAGAATGTGGGCATATTTGAGAATAGGTTAATTGCAAATGTCATTAGCTAATGAGGTGATATTGGACAATACTTAATTGTACATGGTTGTTATCCATACAGAAAGGATAAAACTATGCAGAGAAACTGGCATGGAAAATGCCTCTTGGGGTAAAGGGAAAGACAAGGACATGCAGCTATTTCTCCTCAGACCCCAAATGACAAAAATGTCATGAAATGCCTCAAAGAGACCAGCACTGGACATGGATTTTCTCTGTTTCAGCTCTTACTGGGAAACACATGTCAACGTTTGGCCTCAGATTACTAGCCTGGAACACTGCACAATAGTATCTTGTGAAAAACCAAAGTAAGGCCTTGCTGCCAATCCTAGAATAGTCTTGAGCTAGTTATGTGGCGTTCCTCCTAAGAGTCTGTTTTTGCTGACCTTTCTTGGAGTTGGGATTAGATGTTTGGAGCTCAATGTCAGCAGATGTTTGCTTAGCTGAGACACACAGCTTAGGGGACATTGCCGTGCTTGCCATAGTAACATGAATTATATCATTTTCTTGTTAAAGAATCTGGGCTTTGTATATTCCTGGTGCAGTGACAGAGTTCAGGAGGAGAAGTGGAAGTTTCCATATACTGCTTATCCCAGTTCAGTATTTTCTTTTACAAATCTAGGAATGTCCCCCTTCTTTCTTAAGATTCCCTGCATTCTGTCCAAAGTTTGACTAGAGTCCCAGCCTCTACTACAGTACCTCGATCAGCAGAGACTTTCAGAGGCTGTCTGTGGTAGGCTCCTGTCCTGTTCTCTGTCTCTCCTGCTTCCGATGTCTATCGCGTTGTTCTTCTGAATGAGGATTGAGCAACTTCCCTAGCGCTTTTCTTGTTTAGCTTTTTAGCAGTATAGATTTTAGTTGTTTATCCTATATTAAGTGGCTAATATCCACTTATGAGTGAGTATATACCATGTGTGTCTTTTTGCTTCTGGGTTACCTCATTTAAGATGATCTTTTCTAGCTCCCACCATTTGCCTGCAAATTTCATGATTTCCTTGTTTTTAATAGCTGAGTAGTATTCCATTGTGTAAATGTACCACAATTTCTATATCCGGGGACAGGAACTCGAAAAGGAAACTAACAGAACCATATAAACTGAGCCCCAGTGTCCCGAAGAGACTGATAGCCCAACTAAGGACAATGCATGGAGAGGACCTAAAACCCAGACTCAGATGTAGCCCATGGGCAGCTCAGCCTCCAAGTGTGGTCCCTCATAAGGGGAGCAGAGACTTTCTCTGGCATGAACTCAGGGGCAGCCTCTTTGATCACCTCACTCTACGGGGGTGGGGGGTTTGCAGTCTTGCCAGTCCACAGAGGAAGACAATGAAACCAGTCCTGATGAGAACTGATAGGCTATGATCAAATAGAAGGGGAGGAGGACCTCCCCTACCAGTGGACTATGGAAGGGACATAGCAGGAGAAGAGGGAGAGAGGGTATGCTTAGGAAGAGATCAGGGAGGGGGCCACAGGTGGGATGCAAATTGAATAAATTGTAATAAATGATAATAATAAGATGGAAAAATAGGAATGCTCAAATAATACATTTCAAAAGTGTTTTTTTAATTTCATAAATTCATAAATTTAATTTACCAAAATTGTATTTGAACTCATTACTTCTGTCTTAGGCAGGGTTTCTAACCTATGAACAGAAACCATTACCACAGCAACTGTTATAAGAACAAAACAAAACAGAAATCAACAACAACAAATGGCATCTAATTGAGCTGGCTTACTGTTTCAGAGGTTTAGTTCATGGCTGTCATTGCAAGCGTTGAAATAAACAGGCCAACACGGCTCTGTAAAAGGTGCTGAGAGTTCTAATCTGAATTAGCAGGCAGCAAAAAGAGAGAGAAGCTGGGCCTGGCTTGAGCAGTTGAAACCTCATAGCCCACACCTAGTGACACACTTCCTCCAACAAAGCCACACTTCCTAATACTTTTACTCCCTCTAAGCTTACATGGGCCATTTTCATTCTAACAACTACAATATCATAAAAAACACAATTTAAAAAACACAGATTAATTAAATTCTTCAAGAACTAAGAGATAATTTGAGATCACTTATAATTGTTAAATATTTCCACCTCAACATTTTATGAGACCGTGCATGCTAAATAGGGAAATAATCTCACACCACTCATATTTATGGTCAATGACAGGTAGTGAAAAACCCTGAGCCTAAGGTTTGATATATAACTGGACTGTTGTCATTAAGGAGAATAACAGAATAACAGTGGAAAGTTCCACCAGTAAAAAAAAAAAATGTCTAAAGTCAAAAACAGAAAAACAATTAATGTGAGGGTGATCAGATGAACAGTAGTTATTTATTAAACCTTCCTTAAAGTTTAAATTAAATCTATGTTCAATTTATACAAACATTGTTTGAGATACTAGGACACCTCTGATGTTTTATGTAGAGGTTCAACAATATTTCAAACAGTAGCCAACTCTGTCCCCTTGACTATGCATCATTTTATTTATATGCATTTACTAAGTCAAATTCCTCACCTTCAGCTGTTTGAAATAGTTTGTTCATTGTTTCTTTCTGAGGCACCCTCTTGGGTGGAACCATATCTTCCCTGACTGTGGCCTACTTCCCCCTCACCAGCCTTTCCCAATTCGGGTTCTCTTTTTCTAATGTTCTGGTCAATACTGACTACTCTGAGAATCTTTCTTTACTGTCTATCTCTAAAATATCCTGCCTACCTATTTACTCAGTAATCATTAGCTCTAAGAGAAAGTACTTCTATGGATTTGTTGTCCAATGCAATATTATAATTTGCTGAAATCAAAGACTTGCAAGCAAGAATGAACTTAGCAGGTCGTCTTACATATTTTTGTGGTACAATAATAATTAAACAAAATGAGGCCATTAATTTGAGAGGGAGTTGGGGGTGAGAAGTGTTGAGTCAAGGGGATATGGGAGAAGTTGAAGGGAAGAAACTGAAGGGAGTAGGGAACTGTTTCCTCTTTTCTATATAGTTCCAGAAGCCCTACTTGGAGCAAAAAGGCAAGGAGAAAAATCAAAGCCATACAGATAAGAAAAAAAAAAAAAAGGAGTCAAACTATCCCTACTTATAAATGATATTATATACAGGAGATATCCCAAAAATATTAACCAGAAAATTTTGGCATATGGAAAGTAACTTACAAAAATTAGTAGTGTTTATATACACCAAAAGCAATTATGAGAGAGATCATAAACACATTTATATTTATAGTAACATTAATGACATTAAAATATCTTGGAATAAATATAACCAAGGTAGTGAAAGACCTCTACAATGAAAACTTCAAACATAAGAAAAAAGAGACAGAAGGGGGCGATAGAAAATCAAAAGGCATCTTGTGTTCATAGATTTATAATGTTAATATTGCAAAAATGTTCACCTTACCAAAAGTAATTCCGGAGTCAGTACAATCTCAATCAAAACACCTAAAACGTTCTTCACAGAAATAAAAAAAAATGTAATTCTGAAATATGTGGACCTAGTGAAGACCCTGGTTACTGAATGTGTTCATCAACGTACATTACAGAGACATTTTGATAAAAACAATATGGTAACATAAAAAAAAAAAACAGGCAGGTAGGACCAAAGTAACAAAAGAGAAGTTGCAAACTTCTGTCATCATAACACAGCCATCTGATGTTTGACAAAGAGACAAAAAAAAAACAACAAAACATAAACTAGAGAAAATATGTCATTTTCAACAAAATTGGAAAAAGATGGTGTTATAGTGATAAAATTCTTTTATATTCTGGGACATGGATTCTGCATTAAGCCCAGGCCAGCATACCGTGTATTAGATATAGTTGTTGGTAGCAGGTCCATGCTATCTTTATTTTGCACTTATGACCTAATTTGGGGGCAGTTAAGAAATGGCTGTGTGTTTGAGGAAAAAGAAAGTTGTGAAAGGAAGTTGAACTGAGTACAAAAGTGGTTTAATGTATCCGGGGAGATATCTTGTCTACATAGTCCTGATCTGAATTTGCTGGCTAGTCATTTTTGGGTGAAACACAGATTTTCAGGTCCTACTTCGCATGTTTGTTTAATAAGGTAGATAGTGGCAATTCTTAATATAACTATTTCAGAGATCATATAAATACATACAAAATAAGTACTCTATTATTTCATAGTGTATAATCTTCAGATGATATGTTTATAAATTTCACCCATAATATTAAATTATAACCTTTCCTTTTTTAATTATAAAGAAAATCATCAGTTATCACTTACTATTGTGCTTCCATTGAACTTACAGACACTTATTTATCTTTTTAATCACAGGACTAGGTCAGCTTCACTTGAACCTTCCTTCATGATAGTGTCTTACGTTTTGTTTGCTGAAAGATCTCATTGCCACATTGGCTCATTTAGTTTGAGAGAAAACCTAAATTTGACAAACTGTTTTAGTTATGTATTCTTTGAGGTGATTCTTTGAGGAATAATTGATTAGACAGAGATGGAAAAGAAGATGGAAGAGATGTCCACATGACTTTAGTTTCAGGGCCATTATATTAAGAGAGGGATAGATAAAGACAGTGAGATTTGAAACTGCCAGAAACCAGAAAATGTATCCCCCAGAGACACCAGAGGATTGATTTACCTTCATTTATTTGGGTATTAACCAAGCAGACTAAAATATGTAATCTATAGTTCTTGAAATGGTGGCTAAGACCATGGTATAAGACCTTGCAACTGTACAAACTGCTCACTGAACTCTGTACCTGTAATTAATTTGTTGTTGCTTCTTGAACTCCTGAATTTTCATAGGAAGCTTATGAGGTATCTCAGCTTTTCCAGTTAAGATGTCTTGGGATTTCATCTAGCCTTAGTTATGAACTTTCTTAGGAATCCTTTCCGCCTTTAGCTTCATCCAACTGCACTGCTTCAAGTACTAAAAATGCCCCTTCATTTTAAGAATGAGATTATTCTTTTTGAAGCAGATGGAGAATATTAGGGAAAACCACAACCAATCCTGACACAGAGTTGTGGAGCCTAGCCCCAATGGCTATATCTAGAAAATGCTCCTGATCCTTAGGTTCAGGGGACATTGTACAAGAGGGTGGAAAGATTGTAAGGGCCAGTGAACCAGGGAGTTTTGGGTGAAAGATATAGTAATCTATGTATATAACAGTAAGTATCTATAGGGTCATTTGATACTGTATTATATTTAATACTACATAATACTTACTGAAGTTGTAGAAGCATGTTACCCACGAAAGGCTTATGAACTCCTGAGTCGTGCATTCTTGTTCTTCGTTACAGTACCAGTCCTAAGTTCTGTCCAGCAGATTAAGTCTTAACACTCATACAAAAGCAGTTGATTATCCTTATAACATTTGTGCCATTATTGCCCTAGTGAGCATATCTTGCCAGACTGATCACTATTGCAGCTTGAAAAACTCAGAGCTAGGTAGGATTGTTGATGACTTTTCTCCTCCAGCAGCATGCCTGGCACATGTTTTCATTATTAACTATGACATGTTCTGTTTTTCATCAGATTTTTATTTAATTTTCACTTATTTTTTTAGGATAATACTTTTGATAACATTTGCATTTGATGTTTCAAGCAGCTTAAAGTCATTTAAAGTCACTTGAACTCCTAGAAACCCTTCTGTATTTTGAATATAATTCATTCCAATACACGATCAAACACAAAATATATTAATGCCTTTACATGTCTGAATATTCATAAATTTACATGGCCATGAAGGTATACATAACACAAATCAACTGAAATTCCTAATTGACATGCTTGGAGTTAACTTGCCAATGTCTCCAGACTCAGCTGCCTCTTCAGCATGACCTTCTTGACTTAAATATTTCTTTTTCATTTGAAACAGTGCTGAATAAAAATATATATCACATTGAAAAGACAATAGCCAGAATTTCGTGAATCTGTTGCAAAATTAATGCTTCAATATGTTTAAATAATTTCACTAAGAATATTGAGTCATGAAAGTTTGATATTTATTAAGGTTTTCATGTTTAAACTTTAAGAAACAGAGTGCAATTATTACAAGGACATGAGGGGTCACTGTCTTTATTATTCAGCAAAATTAGATGGAGAGAAGATTAACAGTCATGTTCAAGAATCTAAGCTCAGACTCTGCCTCTTAAAATAGCTACAGGGGATATATATTAATTATGAAGAAGAAATTGTTATAATTTTAATTTTCTCAGCAATTAATAAATACATCTATGAAAGAAAAATAATACCTGTCCTTTATAAGAATAATTATACTTACAATATATAAATTGATCTTAACTGGGAAATTGAGTGATTTTAAATCTCTTATTCAAAATTGCTACTTTTGGATCCATACTCAGAATAAAATATTAGTTGAAATTCCTTTATACTTAAGGATATTCAGAAGTGTATTCAACTTTCTATAAAATTTAAAGTAGTTTATCAGTTCCCAAATTTCAGATAAAATTCATTTGAGAATAATTTTGAGTATTGAAATATCACTTAAAATTGTTATCAAAATCAGTTTAAAATATTAACCCAGAAGTGAAAATAGTAAAACTATCATTCTTTCCCTTCATGTAGCTATGCCTTTAGCAAGCCTGTGCATATAATGCATCTCCTTCTAACAAGACTGAAAAGTGAGAAAGCCATGGCGTGTGTGCAAACTAAAATGTATTAGCCTTGACTAGCTATGTGAGCAAGTGCACTCTGGTGCTGAGTTCTGGAAAACAGACTATCTCCAATAATGGAGGAAGGAAAACAGGAGAGAAAGAGAAGACAAGAGACTTGTATTCATAATCATAACACCATTTATAAAGAAAGACAAGATAGCAAAACTCAAAATATATTTATATAAAGCAGCCAGAATAGAATGTGGTGCTGAGAGGAAATCTGAGGCATAGATAAATCCAGAAAATTTAGTCACATGACTATTATTTCTAATGAAGCCAAGTTTTGCTCTGGGTTTAAATTTTATTTGAGTGCAATATTTTAACTAATAGTACTTATTGATGGTGTATTGATATACAGACTAAGAAGTAAAGAGCTACTGTCACCGCCCAGCAGGGAACATAACTGCTCAATTACCATGCAGTCTTGCCCTTGCCCTTTGGTTATGTTTACAGTGTGTTGAATGGCCCACTAGAATGGTCCTGTAGTATACCAGGACAACACTGCCCACACCGGTTCGCATGAGTAAACTTCCTTCAACATCACATGGCCCACGAATAGAGTGGCATAGTTTCCATGAGGTTTAGAAGTCCTGTAAGAAGGAGCTTTGTGAAGAATCTGAGGATTCCCCACCAAGAAATCCTATTCTCCATCTTAACATGAACTCACAGTTGTAAGACTGAATACGTTAATTAAAGCCTTTTGTTTAGGAGAATGCCAGAAAACAGATTTCCCACTGTCTAGTTGCTAGAGAATTGAATTTGGAAAAAGAAAGCCCTTGAGTGTATCTGAGGAACAATCTAGAGGAAATTTCTCAAGCTGTGCACATGGACAGCTTACTTCTCTCTATGTTGTTATGCAATACGGTACCATGTGGTTTTAATATATGTGATAAAGTCTTATGCTGGCAGCTCACCTTTAATCCCAGCACTAAGGACGCAGAGGCAGGGGAATCTCTGTAGGTTTGAGGCCAGCCTGGTCTACAAAACGAGCCCAGGATAGCCAAAGTTTCATTACAGAGAACCTGTCTCAAAAAAACAAATAAAAAATAAAGAAAATAAAAATGAAGTATATTGATAATAACGTATGCATCACTCTTCCAGCAAAACTGCCTAACAACTTTTCTTATTGAATAACTTTTCGCCCACACTCCTCTCCTTCCAGCAACTGATCCCATATTACCCCTGGCTAATAGGGGTATTAGCCAGGTAGTTTCCTGTTTAATCTCCGTAGTCACTTCATCCTCTTCAATGGATCTCATTCCATATTGCTAAGTTTTGGTAGGATTTTCTTCTTTAGTTGTGCAGTTTCTCTTTGGCATTCCCATTTCCCCATCTATCAGAATCTCCACATCAGCTCAAACAAATAATCCAATATTGTTATTTTTTTAAGTGAAATATCTCTTCACTATCCATCCAAACCTTCTGCCTTACACCATAGACCACAGCACTGGGCTGTTGCTGTCTAATAAGATTCACTGCTCACTCCACTGCAAGCATACTTGGCCACAACTCTGCCATAAACATGATGTGATTGGCCTTTATAAAGGTGTCTACATTCATCAGATATTTCCCTTTTTGTAAAGATATTTTAGCAGCATCCATCATATTTCCAAAATTGACTGCATTTATAATTTCTACTTTTCGTTAGTAGAAGCAGCAACCACAGAGTCCTTCTTTTCACTCTCTGTTCTGTAAGCCTCACCATTTGAAACATACCACAGACATCACTTAAATTTCTTAAATTATTACCTCATCTAAGGCTCTTTCCTAGTTTTTGAGAATGTTTCCCTGTGTTCCTTTGTTTGTTCTAGTTACTCTGTTGTTCTGAGGCAGAATTTCATCCTGCTTTACTGGAACTCCCTTTCCAACCCAGGTTGACGAAGGACTCTCAGTCTTTCTTCCTGAGTTGTGAATAAAACACAACACAAATAAGACCACATTCCTATTTGTCTGGCTTAAATAATAACTCTCATGCCAAAATTTCTACCATAGCTCTGACCACCTTTGTGTTCTCCTTCTAGCTGGCAGTCGAACTGAACTTTGGGGCATGCATACATCATGACACTCTCTTTCTTCAAACCTGATGGTGCCTAATAAAACCTCATGTAATCGCTTCCCATGTGGGACATTTTATTCCACAGATTCTGAGACTATGATCCTTGTCTGGGTCATTTATATTTGGTTCAGAATAAATTATTTCATTGCAGAAAAAAATAACTGAATGAAATGGAAAATTAAATGAAGCAGGGGCAATGAAATTACTCAGCAGTAAGAATCCTTGTCGTCAAACTTGACCATCCTGAGGATATATCTACAGACCTCACAATGATAAGCCACTCATTCAAGTTTGCATCTTACCTCCACATGTGTACTGTGGCATAAAACATACATACACAGAGACACACACATACTCTCTCTTATACACATCCATGCATAAATACGTACACACACAAAGTAATAAAATCTTAAAATCAAGTTGCAAAAATAGTATAAATAACATTTTAAAAATAGATTTAATTAATTATTCACTTCACGTCCTCTTCCTTGCCCCATCCCTCCTCTCCTCTCAGTCCTACCTTCCTCCCTCCCTTTCTTCCATCCCATGCTCTCATTCCTCAGCAAAGAGGAGGCCCACTTCCCATATACCCCAGCTCATCAAGTCGTATCAGACCTGAGCATATCTTCATACTCTGTGACCTGGCAAGACAGTCCCTCCAGGGGGAAGTAATTGAAGAGCTAGCAAGAGGGTCTATGTCAGAGAGTGTTCCTGTTCCCCTTTCCTTAAGGGAAGCACATGAAACCTGAGCTTCCCATCTGCTACATATTTGTAGGGGGCCTAAGTCCAGCTCATGCATGGTCCTTGGTTGGTGCTTCAGTCTCAGAAAGCCCCTATGGGCCATGGTGAGTTGGCTCTGTTGGTCTTCTTATGGAGCTTCTGTCATCTCCAGATACATTTCTTCTTCCCCCACTTTTCCACACCTTACCCAATGTTTGGTTGTGAGTCTCAGCATCTGTTTTGAGGCGCCGCTGTGTAGAGCCTCTCAGAGGACAACTCTGCTTGTCTCCTGTCTGCAAGCATAGCAGAGTACAGTTAATATTGTCAGGAGTGTGTTCTCCCATTGCGTGGGTCTTGAGTTGGGCCAGTCATTTGTTGGACCATCCCTCTGTTTCTGTTATATCTGTTCATCTTTACCCCTGCATGTATTGTAGGCAGCTTGAAGTCTGCATCAAAGTTTTTGAGGCTGGGTTGGTGCTCCCCTTCCTCTACTAGGAGACTTGTCTAGTTAGTGGGTGGAGAGGTGGCTCAGTGGTTAAGAGCACAGGCTGCTCTTCCCGAGGCCCTGAGTTAAATTCCCAGCACCCACATGTTGGATCGCAAACACCTGTAATGGGATCTGATGTCCCCTTCTGCTGTGAGAGGGGAGCACTCGTATATAAAATAAGCAAGTATTTTTTTAAAGAATCATTCATATAGCCAGACGTGATGGTTCATGCTTGTAGTCTCAACACTAAGCGAGGCAGAAGGTTCTCTGTGAGTTCAAGGCCTGCAAGGTCTACAAAGTGACTCCAGGACAGCCTGGAGAAACCCTGTCTTGAAAGAAAAAAAAAACAGATATAACCTTTTAACAGAATAGCGTATTCAATTCTATTGAGGTAAGAGCTATATTTTTATTTAAGCCTACCAGGTATCATACTAATATTCAGTATTCTTATGACATCAGCAGGTTCCCTGAATCATTATATCCTATCAACACTCGCTATTAACATGAAACATATATTTTCAACAAGATTGTCTAGTCAATGTTATACTTTCACATTTTGCAGAAGGGAAATGGACCCTGAATGGTAAGATCATTCATCTTTCCTTAGTGAGCTTCATGATTATGGTAATTAGCACATGTAGCAGTAACAATGATGTATGCTGACTCCTAGCACTAACTATGGGTACATCAAGTGGACTTAATTCCTAGCCTCCTGCTTCCTCTCATTGTTCAAAGTGTTTCTTTGCTATGATCACTAGCTTTTATCTTTGAGTGTGAGTTGTCTCTCCTCTGAGGCATAAGCTCTGCAATTAGTAATCCTTAATTGTTCAGCATGACAGTTTACCTGCCTTTATCCTGGACTCAGTTCAGAGTGTACTTAGGAAGTGTTTTACAGAGGACAAAGCTAACTGTGGGTGTGTGGTATAGGTTTCACTAAAGATGAAAGGCAAGTGAGCTATGTTCACTATACACAGTGACATTCCCTAAACAGAAGGAAGTATGTGTTTTGATTTTAAATAGTTTAAACACATTTAAACAAATTCATATAACAGTTCTTATGAGTCAGACACTGCTATGAAACATAATGCATTAACATATCCGTTTTCTATGCCATTCTCTAAGACAGGAAGTGACAGAACATTCATTGACATCTGCAGAAGCTGAGACAAAACATTACACATCTTGTCCAATAACATAGCTGACAGGTGGGAGAGATGAGATCTAAAGCCAGGAAGCTCATCACCATCCTCATCTCTCATCCAGGATGGGAGGAGGAGGCCTGAGCCACTTCATTAGACAGAGAAGTATCCTACAAATACAAAAATAAAAATCTCAGAAATGGGTTGAACAGTGAAAGAAACAGAATATGACATGCAATATCATAAAGAATGTTTGGCAGCTATTCAACTAGAGTAGGCTTGTATCTCTCCACTTTTATAGTGAGCAAGAAAAATCCCTACCAACAAGAATTAAAAGTCTTCACACTTGCAATATGTTGTATTTGTACATTCTTTTGTTTGCTTAGTATTTGCAAGGAAACAAGCTGAGGTAGTTTGCAAAATAGAACAATGCAACCACACAGTATTTGCTTGTTTCACGTAGATTTCAGCAAAACGCATTTAAAACACAATAAAGGGAAACGTGATTTCTAGGGATGAATTTTTCATGATAGCCCCCTGGGGAGGAAGGTGCAGTGCAAGAATCTCAGGTTATTTTGTTTCATCATTCTTGGAGGCTGATCTCAGCTAGTGTTGTATTTAGTACATCCTTAAAATTAGAATAAGAATGCTTATCTGAATAAAATTACACTTAATTTGTGCATTTTTCTGAACAACAAAATATATGTTTATTTCACAAGTACTTCAAAACATCTTTTTTGTTGTTAAAAACTAAACACACACAAAAAAATGTATAACAAACATCCTTTCTGGAATGTTACAGCCTTTGTGCAGAAGCAGAACACGTAGCATGCATATGCAGGACAAACAGCACAGAGCTTGTGGCATCATGTCTAAATGGATTATATGATTATATGAGTATATGAGTAGGATTATATGAGTATATCATTATCATTATATAAAAATTAAAAATATAGTCTCTCCACTGAAATAAATAATAGAATATTAGGCCAGTATAGATGAATGAGCATTAAACAAATTTAATTTTACATCACCATGACAAAGATGTGTCCCATCTTATCCAATACTCATTAAAAATGTACTCAATATTTTTAAATATAGATAAACTATATGTATATAAATTACATATTTTATGTAAATTGTATGTATATATAATAAAATTCAACCTATGCTTATATAATAGATAACACCAATTATCGTGTATTTGTTAAAAAGCAAATTTTACATAATGAAGAGGCCTGAATACAGAGCTAGGGTATTGTGATGACACCAGATTAAATGTATGAATTCAATTCACATACTGCACTTAAATTCTGGAAATCAGTCACTGTTTTCTCACTCACTGTGACTTTTACTCCACATCTTCCATATTTAGTTATTCCATCCATGTTGCAATCCACAGATGATACTGTGGCTAAGATCAAAATCTCAAGTGACAACACATGCTGGAGAGGTTGTGGAGAAAAGGGAACCTTCCTCCATTGCTGGTGGGAAGTAAACTTGTACAACCACTTTGGAAATAAATTTGGCACTTCCTCAGACAACTAGGAATAGCGCTTCCTCAAGATCCAGCTATATCACTCCTAGGCATATATCCAAAATATGCTCAAGTATACAATAAAGACATTTGCTCAACCATTTTCATAGCAGCTTTATTCGTAATAGCCAGAACCTGGAAACAACCCCGATGTCCCTCAACAGAGAAATGGACACAGAAATTGTGGTACAATTACACAATTGAATACTACTCAGCAATTAAAAGCAAGGAAATCATGAAACTTGCTGGCAAATTGTGGGATCTAGAAAAGATCATCCTGTGTGAGGTATCCCAGAAGCAAAAAAACCACACATGTTATATATTCACTTATAACTGGGTACTATAACTATAAGATAGGATAAACATACTAAAATCTGTACACCTAAAGAAGCTAAACAAGGAGGAGGACCCAGGGTAAGAAGATCAATCCCCACTGAGAAAGACAAAGGCAAAGGACATAGAAAGAAGGAGAAAACAAGAAATAGGACAGGAGCCTACCACTGAGGGCCTCTGAAAGACTCTACCTAGCAATGTATCAAAGCAGATGCTGAGACTCATAACCAAACTTTTGGCAGAGTGCAGGCAATCATATGAAATAAGAGGTAGTTAGTAAGACCTGGAGAGCACAGGAGCTCCAGAAGAAAAACAACAAGGGTATTTTCTGAGAATGATACTCCAACCAAGGTACATTCACTGATATAACCTAGAACCACTGCTCAGATGTAGCCCACAGGAGCTCAGTGTCCAAGTGGGTTCCCTGGTAAGGGAAACAGGGACTGTCTCTGACATGAACTCAGAGGCTGGCTCTTTGACTACCCCCCTCCCTGAGGGAGGAACAGCCTTGCCAGGACACAGTGGAGGACATTGTAGCCAGTCCTGATGAGATCTGATAGGCTAGGGTCAGAGGGAAGGGGAGGTGGACCTCAGCTATTGGTGGACTTGGGGAGGCACATGGGAGGAGATGAGAGAGGGAGGTTGGAATTGGGAAGAAATGAGGGAGGGGGCTACAGCTGGGATGCAAAGTGAATAAAATGCAATAAATGTAAAAAATAAAAATTCAATTAAAAATAAGTTCAGGCTTATACCACGAATACATATTTATTGACATATAATTGTCATCTTCCTGGTCCTGTGAATGTATATCCATCTAATCTACAATACACATAAAATATTTACCATTGTATTTTATCAGACATTAGAATAGCAAACATTTCCCTGATATATAGTTTGGCAGCTATGAGGTCATTACCAAGGAATTTAAGGGTAAGATCACAGTCTTGCAGTTAATTTCTTCATTTCTCTTCCATTAGCTTGGGTTGAGGTGAGGCAGTTCTTATAAATTTTCTGAGCTTGAATTGATTGAGGTTGGTCCAGACTACACATCTTCTCAAATAGCACTTAGTGGTTCAAAGTAAAAACATAAAAATGGGCTAGAATAAAATGTACTTTGTGAGATATTAAACACAAGGTGACTTTCATTCCAAGATCTAATAATGAGAAAATGCCACTTTATATTTAGTTATATAGAAAAACAAAGCTCTTTGGTAGATACTTGAGGAAGTAACTGTTCTTGCTGTGAGGCTTTTTAAAGCCACTGTTCTCTCCAGTCATCTACACAGGGTGTTCACTGCCCCTGGCTCATCTCTGCTACAAAGTGAAGTCATAAGTTTGTGGAAAGATGCAGAGCAAACTAAGCTAAGGCTTCCCTTACCCTCTGGGAGCCTGTAGTCTACAAAATTACCCTGCAATACATATCCATAAAACTAGTTGACTCAGTAAACATTAACAGAAAACTGCAGCATGTATGCACAGAGAACTGTCATGCTCCCTGTCTGAGTGGTCTGAGGACTGAAGGTCATGATGGGGGTTGGGTTCATGATTCACAGTTTGTGATGCTGCTTTTTTGATAGCATCCCTGTTACACTGGTATGATGGAGACATCACACCACATTCCCATTTTTAGTGCCAACCACCTTAAAAGCAACAACTGTGAAAACAATGAGCATGTGTATGGGAGAAAATTATGTAAGCAGGTATGAGGTACATAATTTAATATGTTTAAAAGTACAGAGTAAAAATCAGGCATTTCTGTGTTCTGGTTGCTTCATGGTACATAAAACTTCAATATTGAAGTATCTTACTCTTAGTGGTTCCAGTTTTGAAAGCAAAAGTTTGTTTCATTTGAATACAAGTTCTAGGGCAAATGATTCTGTAAATCTGTACAAGTCACAAGCCACCAACTGTCCAGTGCAAACTGTGAGGCTTGGGCTGAAAAATAACTTATTTACGCAGACAAAACTCATGACCTACAGACTTACCAAACTAGATCATGAATTTATGGATACATGGACTAAGAAAAAATGTCAGATACGCGACACCTCAGAGTTCAAAGAGGACCCTTCTGAATAATGATGCAGTCCGTAATCTGAGCAACGAGAATCAGGAGTTCCCTACATTGGGTCCAGCATGATGTGTTGATGTGTCTTTAGACCTCCTGGTACATGTTTTATGAAACAATAAGGACACATTTCCTGGATGTCATTAGACTCAACTTACCAAGGCTCTTATTAGATTAGGTCCGTCTAGAGCCATGCTTTATAAAGCTCTGTTCTCTCATGACAACTGCTATCTTTCACCTCTTTGCTGTGATAGCACTATGACTAGGTTGTGAGATAACACTTTGGATTCTTTAAACCTTTCCTAGATGGTTTGGTCTGTACTTACTTTGTAAAGCATACTGTGTGAGGATTATGAGACTGTGTAGGAAGGGCACTGAAGTGATGGCTCATTTATCAAGGGCACTGGCATCTCTTCCAGAGGAGTCAGTTCAGATTCCCAAGTGACAGCTTACAACCTGCAACTGCTGTTCCAGGAGATCTGACCCCTATTTGTGGCCTCCATGGGCATCAGACATGTATATGGCATATAAACTTACATGCAGACAAATTATTCCCACACAAAAATAAGTAAATAGAATTAAAATATTTATAGAAAAATAAAACAACCTTTGCCTGGTAGTGGTCATGACCACCAAGTGAAATCAAGAGTGTTCTATAACTTAAGGTGAGTGAAGTTGGCACTTCAAATAAATGTGTTGCTACACAATAAGTTCTAGCATTGTAGAAAAATAAAATATGCCATCTCTTTACTGGAATAGCTTATTCATGACACAGTCATTTTAATTTGAATTGTTCACCTGCATAATTGTATATACATTCATGAGAGTGACAAACTGAGAAAGAGAGAGACAGAGGGAGAGAGAGAGAGGCTTTGAGAAAAGACATGGTGCATATTAAGTGCCTTTATGTTATGTGTATTTATATTTTTGATGCTTTGATTTCTTTAAAATCAATGTCATCATCGGTACAACACTAAGTAGAAGATACAATGCCCTTCCCTTTCACAGCTGCCCAAATAAAGGCAAATACCCCCATTATCACTTCTATACACAATAGTGAGCACACATATATGCACTGACAGAAAACAATAACCCAAGATCACAGTGTCCATGGGGACTCATTCCCAGTCTTGTGTTCTCCATCAGCTTTGACGTGAAATATACACAACATATTAGCACTGCCACACTCTCACGGCTTCTGAATCTTTCTCTGATGGTTCATTTGTTCTCCCGTCATGACTGAAATTTCTTCTGTTTCCTTGTGTCACTTTTTTGTGCCATATTCTTCACTTCATATAGTCTACAATCTTTTCAAATGGACAAATTTATTGGTGACATAAAATTAATGATACTCAGTATCTTTCATTGTTTAATAATTTACTTAGAATTTCATAATATTCTGTTATCTGCATTTACCAACCTATCAGTTCTAATATATTGAACAGCATTATATAAGTTATATTTCCATTGCTATGATTAAGTTATCTGATACAGATGGTTTATATAAGAAAGGAACCATTTTTGGCTCATGGATTCAAAAGGTTCAGCCTGAGAGAAAAACGTGATTATCAAGGTCTGGCTATATAAGTATAGGACAGAAGGAAGCCTTGTTATTTTCTCTTCCCCATCCCAGTGGAAACTGCCATCCATATTCAAAGTGGATGTTCCTTCCTTAATTCTTTCTGGGAACATCTTCACAAAGGCACTCTGAGATTAGATCCAGTCTTCTCAAGGATTTTAAATCCAATCAAGTTGTCAATGAAGATCAATAATCATAAACATCATGGGTGCATCTGAGTTTTAACAACAATAAATTAAACTATTAGAAACATTGGTGTCCAGGTTATTGTTTGATACTAAATACTCATATGCCTTGAGGGTCACCAAGAGGCTCAGTGGCTGAGCAACAGCAAGATCATGTAAGTTTTGGGGAAATCCCTAAACTGGTTCCTATAGTCTCCATGCTATTCTTCATTCCCACCACAAATGATCTAAAGCTAATGTCACTGCACATTTTCATCAGTAATTGATCATGTTAGCTTGTGGATATGGGATGTTTGGTGATGGTATTATGTAAGAAATTACTTTAGGTCATATTATTCAGGACATATGACACATTGACATCTTTATTGGTATGCTATAGTCATGTTGGTTATATTCTTATTGTGTTTAACAATTCTTTGTATATCTTGGCCAACACATTTATATCAGATAGTGTTTTGAGAGTGATTTTCCTAATTTTACTTTTCTATATTGATCCTTGACATTGTCTTTTAGAACAAAACTTGTATTTTAATAAT
Source organism: Pachyuromys duprasi (assembly GCA_028658305.1). Classification (NCBI taxonomy): domain Eukaryota; kingdom Metazoa; phylum Chordata; class Mammalia; order Rodentia; family Muridae; genus Pachyuromys; species Pachyuromys duprasi. Next base: position 117,261,379 of record CM053764.1, read on the forward strand.
GTCTTCTTTATTTATTTTCTGAGAAGTGATGTTTGAGTTTAACTGAGAACTCATAAAAATAATGATGGATATCTACGCAATGTAATCATGGGGAATTATAACTTTACATTTTTTCATTTGGTAGGCTAAAAATTTTTTATTAAATCAAGGAAGGAAAATAGAGGTATACGAATGTATGTTTGCATGTGTATGTGTTTGGTTTGGGACTGTCTGATTGTCCCAGGACCATTTGTTGGAATTTACATTCCCTCTTCTCTGCTGTCTTTGCTCCTTTCTCAGCTGACTATGTTTCTCTGTGTCTACTTCCAGGCTCTCTCTTCCACTGCACTGATTTCTGCATTCTCTCAACAGTACCATGCTGTTTCCAGGAAGCCTCAGCATTAGAAACTGTCAGAACTTTGTTCTTCACATAATTTTGCTTCTATTCAGGATTGATGAATACTATTTAATGGTGACTAAAATTTGCTCCTATAAATTGGGAGGAAAAGGAAATAGAAACAAGTTGTTATGATTGATGATGGAAACTGATCTCAAAACTAAATTGGGAAATAATTTAAATTTAAAGATCTTAAAAAAAAAAACAATGTTCTGAAGCCTAGAAACTAAGGATGGTGAGGTGTTAGTGGTGCTTGATCTCTCATTTTCTTCACTTGCATTTTTCTTGTTTCTCCCTTCTATTCCTCCTGCTTCTCCTCTTCACATTCATTCATTAAATGGAGTCAATTGTTAAGAAATAGAGAGAGATAGAACTCAGAGCTAAGGAAGCCAGAAGGAATATGGGGGACCATATGCTGTCAGAGGAGAGGAAAAGCAGATGATCCCCGACTTTGTCTTAGAAGATGGAGAACATCTGCTCCCTTCTCAGAACTCTTGGCAGTGAAGTGTGCGTTATAATATATCTGCTGAGTTCTTGCTTGCTACTCTGTCCAGTTATGATTCTCTCTCCTGCTTTACCTCAATGGAAACAATGTCTGATGTGTCATGGAGCCACTTCCTGACAGTCCTCTCAGCACCTCACCAGGACCTCAGGCTCCCAAGGGTCCCCAAAGCCTTCAGTAAGCTATGTGAGGAAGGGAGACAAGTGCAGTGTGGCCCCTAGAGACTCCCTGGTGAATTCTCACTGTTTCCAGCAAATGTAGATGTCCCTGGAAAAGAACCACCTAAGGAGTATTTTTTTTAATATGAGCTGCTAATAGGTCAGTAAACAAGATTTATTAAACACAGCTGCACTCAAGGCCATGCAGAACTGTGAGCTAGGGGAAAATGCAGAACTAAAATCTTAAAAGTAAGGGGGATTAAGAAAGACTCAATTAAGGTTTGCTAAGTAGGAAAAACTTAATTAGATGAAAGTCCTGTATCTGCTCTAGTGGATATGGGTGGGTAGAATTTAAGTGAGGATTTGAGCTGGGTTCTGTCTAGTGTCCATTGTTCTTATGAAGCCACAGAAGCAGAAAGAGGCCAGGTGTGGCTCTCTCTCTCTCTCTCTCTCTCTCTCTCTCTCTCTCTCTCTCTCTCTCTCTCTCTCTCTCTCTCTGTGTGTGTGTGTGTGTCTGTCTCTCTCTCTTCTCTCTCTCTGTCTCTCTGTCTCTCTCTCTCATGTGGTGTGTGTGTGTGTGTGTGTGTTTGTGTGTGTGCATAAAGATAATGCTACTTTAGGTAAATCATGAGAAAGGAGTTAGACATGTGTTAGACATGTGTTTGAGCTAAGTCAACATAGTAACATTGAGCTTAGGTCCCACAATATTGTGTGAGTTCTGTAACCACAAGGGCAGTGTTGAATCTGTCTGTACCTCAGATATAATATATGATATATATTATAAACATGTATATATATATAATATATTTTATAGGTGTGTGTGTGTTTCTGAACAATTATCTTGTGAATTATTAACCTGGCTTACACTCATATTTTGATTACATTGTATTGAATATCTGTGTGTGTTTGAGGGGAGTGCCCTTATGATAAACACATGCTGCTGAGAATCTGTGAAGATTAGAGGACAGCCTAATGGAATAGTTCTTTCTGCCATGTGGGAGCCAGGGACCAAAATTATGTTCTCATACTAGCAAGCAAGGTCTGAGTCATCTAGCTGGTCCTGATTAATGCTTTTAAAGGGGGTAAGAATACCTTTATTATTTTAAATCTGTGTTTGTATGGTCTTTGTGAGTCGTTTAGATGAAGGTTGGATCATGTGTGTGTTTCTAAGTGTGTGGAGGTGCCATGCATGTGAGTGCACATAAAATCAGAGGCCAAGGGGTTAATGTCAGATATATTCTTTCCTTGCTCCCCACATTATGTTTTCAGGTAAAGGATCTTGTTTGCTCACAGAGCACAGCTGATTCTATTAGTCTAGCTAGCCAGTTTGTTCCTAGAATCTTCTGTCTCTGCCTCCCCAGTTCTGAGATGTCAGTCGCTGCCACACCCACTTGACAGTTACTTGGCTGATACTGCAGAAGCTTGCATACCTACTGCTTCAACCACTGACTCATGTCCCTAGCACATAGGGTAATTTTTCTTGAATTATAACTATTCAAATCAATGAGTATTTTTAGTCTTAGCCTTCTCTGTCTTTCTCCTTGAGATTCTCTAGCCTCACCCTCATAGTCCTTAATTAATACAAAGCATTGCTATTGAATGACCTTCCTGCAATTAGACTTTTTTTTTTGCCACTTTGTTACATACCTTTCTTCCATGGCTTTCCATCTTTTTGCATTCTATCCCAGATCCCCAAGCCTTTTCAGCTCTGTTTTCATCAAATACTGTTTGTTGTCCTTGTTGTCATTTTACTCCCTGGGACACTCAGCTTTGAGAATTACTTGCCTGTATTAAGTCAACACTGGTAATTTTTCTGCTCCATCCTAAGCACATGTTGAGCCCTTTGCTTATAATCTTCACTGCTTACTATGTTAGATACAATTTTAAATTCTCCTTTCATTAGCCCAGCTTCTTTCACTGTCAGAGTTAAACACATTCATGTGTGTAGTAACTCCACCTTTTAGATAAATACGTACCAGCACATATTTGCCTCCCTTTTTCATTAATTCATTGCCTATGAACTTCATGATACTGTGGATGCTGAAAATTCAATGACAATGTATAATCCCATTTTATGGGTGAGGGAGACTTTGGAACAAAATAACTTACTAATGACAATACTGAGTCACTCCAGTAAATAAATGTACAAACACATGCTTCAGGTCTACTTAAATAAGACTGTGAACCTTCGTTCACTTAATAATATGTTAGCAAGTGTGAGAGCATGTGTGAGTTTATATGTGTGAGTTTATATGTATATTGATGGCTTTATATTTTCAGGTGAGGAATCTATGGAGAAGTGGTAATTTGGTGAAATAAGAATTTATTATAATTCTGAATAGATTAGAATAATATGAACAAAATATAATTTCACAGTGAGGAAAGTAGAATTCAAAAAGGGATAAGAAATTCCAGTGACAGGCCTCACTGAAATGGTTGATTCTGCGACATTAACAAATATGCATATATCAATTTGGAAAGAGTTGAAATAATGAGATTGAGGATAAACTGTTCAGCGAGGCCAGTGATCTGCTATAAATGAGTCTAGGATATGACATTTTTAAGAAATGAGGTAAAATAGCTCAAGTTGTTCTGAACTTTTTTCCTGTAAAGAAAGAAGATAGCCATGATTATGAAGCAGTTGGCAAAAATATTAAAACAAGAACTCATCTGTAATGGATTTTATTCAGAGCTTCATTTCTTAAAATGTTGCCATAATTCAGGCGATCTTGAGGCAGGAGACAGCTGGAATTGATAATAGGGCTGCTCAAGCCTGTCATTAGTTCTGCAATATTAGCTTAAAATTAGTATGGGGGAGAATGCAAAGTTCATGCAGATTTTTGGTTCAATTCCTTACAGCACATAAAAGATGAAACAACATCTTTTACAAATTACAGCGACTTGTGTTCTTCAGAGCACAGTGGTCTCCACTTTTAAAATGTACTTTTAGAATCTATATTTTACTAAGCATATAGAAATATGTTAGTCATATTTTAATCTAATTATAAAATGAATTAATTCCACAAAATAAAAATTTCTCTAAAATAAATATGCTTTTGCTGAATTATTTAATGAGGACCCACTCCAGAAATGTTTATGTCCCTATGAGAAAAGACACATCCTTCCTTCTCAGCTTCTTTTCTGGTCTCTAAGGTGAAATGTCCTTACAAAAGCAACTTAAGGGGAAAGGGCTCTATGATTCACCGTTCTGACAAAGTGAAGTTTCATACCAGAGAACTCAAGTCTGCAGGAGCATTATAAATATATGCAGAGACAGTGATGCATTTAATTCTCAGATCCGTATTTATACTGTATACAGTGCAGGATCCTCTGCCTAGGGAAGAGTCCTTCCTAAGGGTAAGATTTGTCTTTCAACACCAGCTAACATAATAACAGCTGCTTTCTACTGATATGCTCAGCAACCCATCTCCCAGGCTACTCTGGATTTCATTAAATTGATAATTAACCCTAACCATCAAATTATATATTGCATAAATAGGATAAGTTTGCTATTGTGTAGCAGCTTTGGTTTTCAATAAACTAGTAGTTCACCTATTAGACATCAGCAGTTGAAACCAGGTTAAGCATTCCTTAGGGCAGCATCATTCCTTCAAAGGTCAAGTACTTAGATTGGATGCATGCATGTAAGACAACACCAGACCAACATACACACACAAATGACAGAGACTCAACAAAAGTTATTCATTTTGTTAAGCCACACTATTGCATCAGATATTTCAGGAGCAGAACAGAAAACATTAAGTGTTTAATAAAATAAAAGTAACAATTTTATATTGCTTTTCACATTGACATAAATTAATACCAATATATAAATTATATTGAAACATCAAAGAAAGGCTGTTAAAGCCACATACAAAAATTCACACAGGACATATAGTGTTACAATATTTAGAGTTACATAATCATTCATAATGAACTGTTTACTTGTCTGACTGTTACTTTGTATATTGTCTCTTTTTCTTTTTCTATCTGCATTCTTTTGATTGGTTTTTAAAGAACTGAAATTAAGCCTGACATTTTAATTAATACAATTGCTGAATCAATTGCATCTGTATGGCTTTATTTTTATTTACAAATTGCTCTGTGTAGTATTTCTGATGAGCCTTGTGATATCCACTAATATCATTAAAAATCACTTTGATTCTACATTCATACAGAAGTATAAAAATATGTTTCTTCTTGAACCTATGACCTATAGATTCACAGATTCCTAGCCCTCTAAATAGTGCTAGTTATGGAATTATTCTAATAGATTCTTATGTAGATTCCGACTGAAATACAAGCAGAATGTGGTTGGCTATTCCATAACATCTGTGTCATTATGGCACTCATGAGCATGTCTTACTAGGATAGTCATTATTGTAGCTGTAAAGGTTCACAGCTTGATCACTGACTTTTACCTCCAGCAGCATGATTAAATTTAGCCAGCAGAACTGAAGCCTCCAGGTAAGGGCAGTTTGAGTTCTTCATGTTCTACAGCTCAACTAGGTGGTGTCCTTGGCAATGGGGTATTTCTGTCTAGTTCTAGGGAAGAGTGACAAAGACTATTACAATAATCTTTAATGTCTGGGGGTTCATAGACCTTACCTGTCAACAAATCCAAAAGAATTAATCCATTCTTAGCACTGATCTCCATCCCCCCTCTTTTTGGTCTGTGTTACCTAGTTATCTAATAGGGGAATTCTTACCCTGTTATAAGGCAACTTTATTTTAAAAATAATTTTATATGGGTTTATGTGCTATAGTTACCTTTTTACTGTTGTGAAAATATATTATGACCAAGGAAACTTATAGAAGAGAGATTTTATTTTGACTGACAATTTGGAGGAGGGGGTCCACAAGCATCATGGAAGAAATGATGAGAGCATGCAGGCATGGTTCTGGAGCGGCAGCTGAGAGCTTACATCTTTAGCTGCAAGCTGGAGAGAGAGACAGAAACAAAGACAGAGACAGACAGACACACACACACACGGGGGGGGGGGAGGGGAGGATTATAGAGGGAGAGAAAGAGAGAGAGAGAGAGAGAGAGAGAGAGAGAGAGAGAGAGAGAGAGAGAGAGAGAGAGAGAGAGAGAGAGAGAACTAGAAAACCATTGGTTTTTTAAACCTGAAATCCCTTTCCCAGTGACACCTTCTCCAACAAGGCCAGACCTCCTATGCCTTTTGCCTTCTCTAATAGTTCCACCACTTGGGTTCAAGCATTCACAAATATGAGCAGATGGGTTTCGTTCTTTCTAACCACTACAATAAGTGTTTATTTTAGGAAGCTTCTGCAGTAGGCTTCCATAAGACTTTCAAAGAGTCCTTAGTGCCAGTTGCTCCTCTGTATGCTCTCCTCCACTCTGCCCTCTCATCCCACATCCAGCTTAAACTGCTTACCCTCATCATTTCCCTTTTGCCTTTGTATCACTTCATTCTGTATTTCTTCTCTTGAAACCTTCCCACCAGGAGTGCCTTATGAACTTAATGGCCTCTATTGTTATTCCAGTTGAGGCCCACATACATGCAGATTCAGAGTTAATATCTACAAAAGAGAAAATAGTTACCATTTGCCTGTCTATGTCTTGTTTACTTTACACACAATGATTGTTTATGGCTTGTTTTGAATAATACAGAAACTCTCAAATGATCAGTATGTTGAGACTAAGTGACTACACACAGTACATCTATATCATGTCTCTCCAAGTCTCAAGTATCATTGAGGGAAGGGGAATGAGCAGAGAGGTTGTCAGAGACAGAAGTAATGGATGACTTCAAGGAAACTGTTTTTCATAAAACTCGAGGGAGTTGCACATATTAGGTCACAGCATACCCAAGATCTGCATGAACTCAAGCATGACAAAAATCAGATCATGGAAGGTGGAGAGGAAGGCTCAGTTTTCTTGAAGAATATGACCCTTTGTAGTTCAATAACACTGCACTGGATAGCCATATCCAAGGGTGTATGAGACAGAATTGGACTTAGTGGGTTGTCCTTTATAAAGTGTTACTGCATGCTCTGGTGCTTTTTATTCGGCTGTTAATTGCTTGCTCCCCCCCCCCCCAGATTCTAACTGTTTCATGAGAAGGCTATCATATGCCCCAAATGCTGCTGTTTAACCTTGCCTCCAAATAATCCCTATTTGACCAATTAAATGCCTACAGTTGGGCAGGGCAGAAATGAGGTAGGTGGAGCAAAGGTTCAAACTTAGCCAGCAGAAGGATCACAGGAAGGAGAGAGACAAGAAAGGAGAAGTAGGAAGCAGAGACCACTATGAGTTAGCATAAAGAAGAACCATGTGGCTGGGAAAAATTTACTCTGAGGATAGGCATGGCTGGAGAGAAGCAACTCAGATGGAAAGCATGTGAAAGTGTTTATATTATTTTAATTGGGAAGTAGCCCAGATAAAAATGATTAGAGCAAATGGATTGGGGTGTGGAATTGAAAGATAATGAGGTAGTTTAGACTTAATAAAAATCTACCAAGTATCTGTGTCTTTTATTGATATGGGGGTAGGTTAGTAATTACCTCCACAATAAATATAGGCTATTAAGAGTATACATTAGTAGCCATTTTGTTTTCTACAATAAAGTGGGGTGAAACAAAGTTAGGTTAATAGTAAAGTGGGTGAATATGGCAAGGGTTTGTGAAGGATAACATTTCATGATGAATTTTAAATAATTCTCAAGGCAAATGCTTTACACTCATTTTTCCTCTTAGTGCAAGATTACAATGAACAATAAGGTTATTCTGGATTCAGATGGCATCTATTAAAAATCTAGTAACACATGCAGATCTGAGAAGATTTGCATCTCTGAAGTTCAGGGAAGTTATATAGCTGGATTCGGAGACAGAAAAAGAAGATAAACAAGAGAAAGGACCTGGGGTAAGATGATCAATCCTCAATTAGAAAGACAAATGGGATGGACATTGGATGTAGGAGAAAACAAGTAGCAGGGCAAGAGCCTACTACAGAGGGCCTCGGAAAGACTCTACCTAGCAGCATATCAAAGCAAATATTAAGACACATAACCAATTCTTTGGCAGAGTGCAGGGAATCATATGAAAGATGAAAGAAGGGGAAGTTAGTATGACTTGGAGAGGACAGGAGCTCCGCAAGGACCAAATATATCAGGGCACAGGGTTCTTTTATGAGACTGTTTCTCCAACCAAGGACCATGTATAGATAAAACTTAGAACCCCTGCTTGAATATAGCAAATTGTTGCTCAATATCCAAGTGGGTACTCTAGTAAGGGAAACAGGACTATTTTGGACATGAACTCAATGGCTGGCTCTTCGACCTCCCCACCTCCTGAGGGAGGAGCAGCGTTGCTAGGCCACAGAAGAGGACATTGCAGCTAGTCCTGAAGAGACCTGATAAGCTAGAGTTAGATGGAAGGGGAGGAAGTCCTTCCCTATCAGTGGACTTGGAAAGGGGCAGGAAGGAGATGAGGGAGGGATGGGGAAGATAGGGAGGGAATGCAGGAGGGGGCTATGGCTGGGATACAAAGTACATAACCTGTGATTAATATAAAATAAAATTAAAAGAAAGAATTCAAATTACCAGAGTCTCTAGATGTTTTCTATAAGGGATGGTGGCCTCTATGACCTTAGAGCATATAACATTTTTTTCAAGATCAGAGTGGCTCAACTTAGGCCCATAGAACATCTGTACATGAAGATCAAGCATCCTCATCATCAAGAACACAAGCAGGGCAAAGCTGAGCTGCCAAGATTAAGACCAAGAAGTGTTTTATTTTATAAATGTATTTGAAAGACAAATTTTACTGTCTAAAAATGACTGAAAACTTGAAATATTCAGGTAAAACTATCAAGTAGTTATATATGAATATTTATTGAAAAAAAACTGACACAATTTAAAATGCCACTTGGCAGACATTCATAAATTATCAAGAATAGATAGGTAAGTCTGAATATACAATCTCCGAGGTCCTTTCCTCTTTCTCCTTTTTCCCTCACCCCATCTCTCTTGCTCTTTCACTCTCCCTCTTGCTTTTACTCTCTCTCTCTCTCATATACAAATGCTTCATGTATTATATTTATATATTTTATATGTAAAATGTATTAAATAAAATGTATGCACCCTTTAAATATTTAATTTTAAAGTAGGAAGAAAACTCATTACATTGGAGTTGATGTGAAACACAAAAGTAGAAAATGCCAATTAAAAACATGAAAACAAACATACAAAAGTATATTTGGGATACTTTGGGATAGAGTGAGACAGTTTGTCATATGCAATAGTCAAACATAATGCAGAAAATGGATATTATATATTAAGATAAAATGACTAAAAATCCTATAGGATTGACAATATGAATGAAAGTAAGGAGGAAAAGCATAAATGAAAGAAGTTTGCCAAACTGACTTTACTGCACACATAATAAGTAATGGATTTCCCTACATTGAGATGTGTAAGCTAGACAGCTGGCTCAGGACAGTGGTTGGTGGTGGTCGGGAGAGGAGACAGAAGACCAGAGAGAAGAGTAATATGTATTCACCTGATGCTCAGTCTCCTTGTTGTAGTGACAGGTTTGTAAGTTTCTTTTTATTTATAAGTTACATATAGTAATACAGCTTTGGAGTGTTATATGTTATGTTTCAATGCATAATTTGGAATAAAACTATTCATATAGACATTAACAAAGAATCATATTCTATATTCTTTTGAGGGGTACTAATATATCTAATGCTTTTTTCATAGAATTATATAAAACATTTTGGAATTTCAATGTTTAAACAATGTTTACTTCTTAGAACTGAAGGTATTTTGCTGAAATACCCTGGCATGGGACTATAGATATTTGCTCTGTTAAAGGAAATTACACTGGGAAAAAACTGGGGGAAGTGATTCCAGTTGTGTCTTCATCAATAGTAAATCAGGTGGACCACACACTTTTCTCTTTATTAATGAAATTAGCAGAGGAATTAGCTAGCTCCTGATGTCTCTCGTAGGTGTAAAATTTAACCCCAGTGTCATCATAAGTTATTGTACCCACAAATAATAAAATAATGCTGAGGGATTCATATTAATTTGATCTTAACTAAATGATGCATATATTTTTATTAATCAAGCTGAAAATGCCTTTGAATGCTTATTTAGCTGTTTATATTTAAAAGCCTGTAAATAAGTCTGCTGCAAATTCTGAATAATGTTGAAAATTGCTATAAATAACTGAAGCCTTAATGTAAAAATAAAATTAATTAATTAATAATCCTGATGTAAGCCAGCCATGGTGGTACACACCTGTGACCTCAGCGCTCAGGGAGGCAGAGGCAGAGAGAGGCAGATCTCTATGAGTGTGAGACCAGCCAAGTGAGTCCAGAACACAGAGAAACCTTGTCTCAAAAAATAAAAAAATAAAACACAAATGAGAAATAAAGAAAATAAAAAGTCCAGATGAACTTTCTAATGATGAGAGGAGGCAACAATAAGGGCCCTTGACTCAATAATGCCTGCAACTGATTTTAAGACATTAATGTTCTGACCTCATGTGGCTAATTCACAAGTTTCATATGAAGTGGATTTAGACCATTTTCTTTTCCACTTATGGACAGCAGTATGAGGAAATGAAAAATAAATGTTATTTTTTGTTTTTTTGTTTTTTTTAATTAAAAAATCTGCTCCATCTGCAGATGTTTTTGTATGTGCCTAAACACCAATATTTGGAAGAAATATACTTTGTAGTGAAATGATGGGTGAAACACAATCAATTTCCTAATACTCTATATGCACATCAAGGAGAACATGATTCTGCTTGATACAATTTTTGAAATTCAATAAGGTCATTTATGTTTACTAAAAAATTAAGGACGCCTCAGATATGATACCTTGGAAATCAATAGGTAATGTGGAAAAGAGCTGATGACTTACATATTAAAAGTATATTTTCCTCTAGAAACAGATTTTGACAGAGCTCTGACTATTAAGAGAACCATATTATTACTTTACCTAGTGTAACTGTCAAGACTGTGTAAAATCATGAGATAATTCACATTTTTAATTCAAATGCATATTTCAACTTAGCTTACTTATATTTTAACCTTGAATATTTTCCCATGAATTTTCCAAAACAACACAACTAAAGTATTTCTCTTGGGAAAATATTTATTTTAATTTAATTGCTATGTGTCTATTATATGGCTTTTTGATAGGTAGACATTTTTGACAAGTTACATTTACGGAGGGAAACACTGAAACATATTCATTAGTGCTTTGTAATAGAACATCTAATCTACTGAGAATACATGAGGACACTTCAAAATGTCACTTTAGATTTTTATCACTTCTGTAGTTTTAGCCTCTTCACACTGCCCTATTGTGTTTTATGTTGAATAGTCTGCCAAGAGAGAGAATCACAGATTTTACGGTTAGCGATAAAAAACATCTTTGCAACTATGTATATATCCAATCAGTCTGTCTCTCATCCTGATAGCTATAGAATGCAAATAGCTTCCTGCCATTGTCCTCTTAGGACTATATTTCGTGCAGAAAGAGCATGGCCATAGACAGGGACAGCTGGTTTCAGAGCACATTTACTGGAGAGATCCCATTCTGATAAAATGCCAAGACACTATCACATCTTCTTTGATCATCTTTGCCTTCACCTGCATTTTTGCACTCTGTCTTTTTTGTGATTCGTAGAAGTTCTTGCTTGCATTTCAGTGAGGGCCTGCATGTGTTTAGGCTCCTGTGCATGTGCAAGTTGTGAGTGTACTCATGGATGCACTTGTTTGTGGCTTCATCCAATTAAAGCTAAGAGTCTTCCTTAATAATCTCTACCCCTTTATTATGGAGCTTCTCTCTATCCCAGAATTCCCTTATTTGGTTATTCAATCTGGTCTATTATTCTGGGGACCCTGTCACTGCCTCTAGCACATTGGGGTTACCAATGTACTCCCTGGACAGCCAGGAACTTATATTGGTTCTGAGGATCCAAACTGTATTCTTTACTCTTGTCTAGTAAGTTATTTGCTTCCCTAGGTTTATTTCCCAAATCCTCTAATTTTATTTTTTTAAATATTTGAATTTGTAATTTTAAGATATATGTGAACCTTTTGTGTTTTAAACACAACCAAAAAGACATATGAATACCCTTTGAATTATCTCCCATGTTGTTCCTGAACTTGGTAGTAATATTGAATATATGAGATAACATTTGCTGTTCATGGTAAGTGCCTCAATCCCAGGACTGGGGATGGAAAGGCAACAGATGTCTGCTTTGAGGCAAGTCCAAATGAGCTGCACAGTACTGTGCCTCAATGAGGCGTGTGCTGAGAACCTGTCTGAAATAAAAGAAAATAAAGCAAGCACTTAGTTTTATTGGAATTGAGGGAACAATTATTTTAGTTTGTGTGTTTTGTTTTTTGCATCTTCTACCCACTCTGGTATATCTATCGTCACGTCAGTGGATCATCACTTTCATATATATATATATATATATAATTACATAGTGATTATTTTTATTCTTCATGATAATTGATTTATTTAATTGCCTTTGGTATTATAATCTCAAATTCATGTTTTTGAAGGTAACGAGATTTTATAATGGAACAATTTGAGTGAAGCTGAGCAGGTTGCAATATCATGAACTTAAAATCACAGAGTTACTGCACAGAAGAATGAAACTTAGCCTCAAAACTTTATAATACATAAGAAATGCACAAATCAATAATATAATGGTTGAAAACAGAGCACTTAAAGCTATGGGTGTTTTTTTCAAGTGAATAATTTATTAACTTCTATTTGCTTACTACTTTATTTATTTAATCACTTTAAAACCTGATCAAAGTCCCTCACCTTCCTCTGTCCCACCCTCAGCTCAGTCCCCATTCTTCCCCCATGAGTACCAATGCCCCTGGAACATGAAGTTGAATCAGGACTGAAGCAGCCCAGCTATGGGAATTGGATACAAACACAGGCAACAGACCAGAGAAAGCCTCTACTCCAATTGTCAGCAGACAGGCATAATGACCAAGCTGCACATCGGCTACATGTGTGTAGGGGGCCTAGGTCTAGTCAATGCTTGCCCTTTGGTTGGTGGTTCAATTTCTGTGATCCCTCATGGGCCCAGATAAGTTTACTCTGTAGATCTTCTTGAGGAGTCCTTGGCCTGTGTGGCCCCACCAATCCTTTCTCCCAGACTTCCCCAAGACTCCCCCAGCTCTGCCTATGAATATTTTACATTTTGAAAATTTTAATTTCTGACAGTTGCATACATTGTTTTATTTGTGACTAGGATATTTCATCATTACAGTGTTAATAACAAGTCTTCATTAAAAACATTGAAATGCAGTCAACTTGTTTCCATATAATTCCATGGATCTGAATAATGAAATGACTTCTTTTAGATATATGTATGCATTTACAGCAAAAGAAACATTATTTACGAAAGATGAAGAATGGATCAAAAATAAAAACAGAATTCTGTGATCACTCTTAGAAACTGGTTTCTGAATACAACATACTATTACTTTCATGTTTAGCTATTTGCAAAGCTTCTCATGTGCTACCCAAATGATTTTTAAAACAAAGATTAATTAGCCTCTACTCTCATTAGATGTTCTAGAATGGATCAGAGATTAGAGAACAGCGATAAATTCCTGTTTCTGCTGTTGCCTTAAGACAAACTGCTTTTGCATTAAATTATAGAAAACATGAATGGCTCTACAGAAGGTAATTGTGCTGATGTGAAATGGTGCTATGATGGATTGGACAGTCTCCTTGCCTGGTGTTCTTCAGGTCAGCAACACTCATCAGTCAGCAATTGTCATGCTGCTTCAGTCTCCCATAGCTCATTGCTCTGCGGAACAACCATGAGGAATATTAAATTTATTTACTATATGGGTCTCCTCATTTGCATAAAACTAAAGAGAAGGGGATTTAGGGAGGTCTTTCATTTGAAAGAGGAAAGGGAATAAATTATGCAATTACAGTTTAATCTCACAAAGTGTTAGAAAAAAGTGAATTAAAGTACATTTTTGTTCATATATGATTGGCCAAACATAGATGTATGTTTCCAACTATTTATACAGTGTGTCATAATCAGTTGAAAATTAAGCTGAAAAGGGACTGATAGCTATTCATCTGAAAAATATCAATGCTATTTTAACATGATTTGCTGTTTTGAAAGTACAGTAGCTTATTGATGTATTTTGAATATGTTAAAGGAAGAAAAGTTTTCACAATTTAAAAGTAACATAACTACTATTGAAGCTGAGAAAACATCTGATTGTGTATTATTTTTCTTAGAGGACTTATTTAAATTGATCGGTTCAGAAATGTCCTCAAATGTCTTATGAAAAGTGGATATTTAATTGAAAGTCCTTTGAAGATAAAGTTGTATTGTAATATATTGTAATATAACTTTTCTACATTTACCATATTCAAACCACATCAATAAACTACTAGTATTATCAAAACAGCGAACCATGCTGTCTGTTTGTGGCTATTGTGAAGGGGGTAGTTTCCCTAATTTCTTTCTCAGACCGTTTGCATTTGTGTGCAGGAAGGCTACTGATTTTTTAAAATTAATCTTGTATCCAGCCACATTGCTGAAGCTGTTTATCAGCTGTAGGTGTTTTCTGGTGGAATTTTTTTGGGGGGTCACTTGCTTACTTACAACAACATCTCATCTGCAGATAGAGATATTTTGATTTATTCCTTTTGGATTTGTATGCCCTTGATCCCCTTTGATTGTCTTATTGATCTAGCTAGATCTTCAAGTACTGTGTTGAAGAGATATGGAGAGACTGGGCAGCCTTGTACCTAATTTGAGTTTCTTTCAGTTTAATCTGATGTTCGCAATTGCCTTGAGATTTGAGTTTCTCTCCATTTAATTTGATATTGACAATCAGCTGAATATGCCTCAACCAAAGAATGGATAAAGTAACTATGGAACATTTACACAATGGAATACTACTCAGCTATTAAAAAGAAAAGAAAAGAAATCATGAAATTTGCAGACAAATCATTGGAAGTAGAGAAGATCATCCTGAGTGAGGTGACCCAGACCCAGAGAGATGCACATGGTATGTACTCACTTATAAGCAGATTTTAACTATATAGTACAGGATAAGCATAGTACAAAGCACAGGCCCAAAGAGCATAAGTAATAAGGAGGAGCCAAGTGAGGATGCATAAATCTCACTCAGAAGGGAAGATAGAATAGACAGAGGTAATGGCTGAGGAGAAAGAACAAGGTAGGAGAGGGGGCACAGAGAAATAAGAGGGTGGTGATCAGACCTGAGGAGAGCAAGGGTGAGGGTACGGAGGCCTGTAGAGAAAAGAGAAACTGAGGGTGAGGGTATCTCTATGACATCCTAAGTCAGGGAGGGCTCCTGGAAAGATATGAAGAGGCTTTAACCGAAGATTCCTAGTAGCAGAGACCACAGAGACTGAAGAGGACATTCTCTAACCACTTAGTCTTCTAGTAAAGGGCAGGAAACACCAACCTACCCGCAAAACTTCTACTCAAAATTTACTCTGCCTATGAGATGTTCAGGGATAAAGGTAGAGCAGAAAGAGAGATTGAGGGAATGCCCACCTGATGCCTGGCCCAACCAAAGACCCACCTTATTCGAGAGAGCCAACCCTAGACACTGCAAAAGATGCTTTGCTAAGCTTTCAGACAAGGGCCTGTCAAAGTTGTCCTCTGGGAGACTTTACTCAGCAGTGCCTCAAAAAGAGCTGTAGAATCACAGCCAAACTATGGGTGATGCACAGAGAATCTTCAGGGATAGTGGGAAAGAAGGGAAAAGGCACCTTGAAGTGACAGGAGCTCCACAAGAAAAACAGCACAACCAACTAACCAGGGCCCAGAGGGGCTTCCTGAGACTGAAGCATCAACCAAGGACCATGCATGAACCGGATCTAGGCCCCTATGAAGATGTAGCAGATGGGCAGCTTCAGACTTCAAGTGGGACCGCTAGTTCAGGAAGTGGGGACTGCATTGGACAAGGACACACTTGCAAGTATTTAGATCATTTTCCCACAGCGGGACTTCCCACCAGGCAACAGGGGAAGAGGACATGTTCAGTCGTGATGCAACTTTATGAGCTGGGCTGGATAGGAAATGGAGCCCCCCTTTTCTGAGAAAGAGGAGAGGAGGAAGGGGAGAGAGAGAAAGAATGGGGCTGGAAGGGAAAGAGCAAAGGAGCTACAAAGATGTAAAGTCAATAAAATAAATAGACGAGGAAAAAAAAGAAATATGACCCCAACTTACATATATTTAATTATATGGAGGAAAAATTAATCTTTTGGAATATATATATATAATTGAAAATGGGTATAAAATAAATATATTTATTAAATATCATTGATAAAAATTGTGGGTGAACTATAATTAAGAAAATATTTACTTGGCTTAATTTAGGTAGGTGGAATCTCTCAAGAAAATTGTCTATTTCATTTAGATTTTCAAATTTTGTGGCATATAGGCTTTTGTAATAAGACCTAATGATTGTTTGGATTTCCTTAGTGTCTGTAGTTATATCCCCCTTTTCATTTCTGATTTTGCTGATTTGGACAGTTTCTCTCTGCCTTTTTGTTAGTTTGGCTAGGGGCTTGTCTATCTTGTTGATTTTCTCAAAAAACCAGCTCTTGGTTTCATTGATTCTTTGAATAGTTTTATTTGTTTCTACTTGATTGATTTCTGCCCTGAGTTTGATTATTTCCAGGCATCTGCTCCTCCTGGGTGTATCTGCTTCTTCTTTTTTTTTCCCCCCCTAGGGCTTTCAGTTGGGCTATTAAGTTGCTTGTATGAGATATTTCGAATTTCTTGAAATTCGCAGGCAAATGGTGGGACCTGGAAACGATGATCTTTCCCAAAAGCAGAAAGAAACATATGGTATATACTCACTTATATAGACATATAGGATAGGAAGGTCATGCTGAAATCTATACACCTAGGGAAGATAAACAAGAAGGAGGACCCAGGTTGGGATGAGCAAAGCTCACTTAGATGGACACATGGGATGGACATTGAATGTAGGAGAAAACAAGCAATAGGACAGGAGCCTACCAAAGAGGGCCTCTGAAAGACTCTATATAGCAATGAATCAAAGCAGATATTAAGACTCACAACCAAGCCTTCGGCAGAGGGCAGGGAAAAATATGAAAATAGGAGGAATTAGTAAGATTTGGCAAGAACAAGAGCTCCATAAAAACCAAATAGATTAGGGCACAGGGGTCTTTTATGAGACTGTTTCTCCAACCAAGGACCATGTATGAATATAACCTAGCACCCCTGCTCAGATGTGGCCCATGGTAGCTCAGTATCCAACTGGGTACCCTATTAAGGGGAACAGAGACTATTTCTGTCATGAACTCAATGGCTGGCTCTTCAACCCTCCCCCACACACACCTGGGAGGAACAGCCAAGCTAGATCCCAGAAGAAGACATTGCAGCCAGTCCTGAAGAGACAAAATAAGCTACAGTCAGATGGAAGGGGAGGAGGTCCTCCCCCATAAGTGGACTTGGAGGGGGGCAGGGAGGAGATGAGGGAGGGATGGGGAGAGTGGGAGGGAATGAGGAAGGGTGCTAGGACTGGGATTCAAAGTACCTAACCTGTGATTAATATAAAAATAAATAAGTTACATTAAAAAAAAAAGAAATATTTACATAGCCAAAATTGCTGATTATTGAAAAGAAGTCATGGATAAAAGAATCATAATAAAATATAGTTATAGATATGAAAATACAAACTCATTCAATGTCTAAATTAATACAAAATAAGTCTTATTATTAAAAATTTTTCCCGTTAAGTATAGCACGTGAAGTTAACATTTGTCTTGGATTATGTCATGAGTTAGGTTTAAGATTATATATGATAATGCCAAAAAATGGTAATAATCAAACTGGAGTTAACCTTTAGACCAACATAAAAATTTTAGGAGGAACAAAATTATTAGATTTTTTCTTAATATTTCCACAAATATGTGATGGCTGATTTTTCACACACAGGCACCTAACTGACATTTAATCAAGCATACAGGAGTGTATTTTAAATATGAATTAATTACTCTGTGCTAAAATACTGCAATTTTATGGTGTGCAAACATGTAAGAACATTTCAGCTCATATTTAATTACTCCTTTCATAGATTATAAATGTATGTTTACCTAACTAACAATTTGTTACCTTTCTATGGAAGCAGATTTTTTTGTCTGTTTGTTCAATATAATGTAAGGTTAATTAGGTGTCATTTACTATAATATTTAGAAAGTTGTACTTGGGTTAGACCATCTATGTCACCTCCGATTTAAGTCATCCTATCAGTCATTATGTACGAATAACAGCTAGTAGGATTGCACACTTACAAGACTGTAATTTGATTACCATCCAATAAAACAATATGTGCATGGAAAATATTTTAAAATTGTGAGTTAAAATAGAAATGGTATCTAGTTATAAAATTACTTTTTTCCAAAAAAATAAGGCTATATAGCTTATGGAATGTGCACAGTGTGGCCATGAAATGTAATAATCAACATCATCCCTTTCCTTGTGGACTTAACTTCCAAGATACTTCAGAGAGCCAGGCTTCCTGCAGGCTCCTTCTAGATAAGGACAAGAATCCACTGTGGCCTCTAGCACTTAAAGCATGAGTTTTCTTTAACCCCATTGTAACTTCTCTGTGAAGATGCTCTAAATACTAATTTCTCCTTTTGGGGTTCACAGACTGTGCTCAGTCATCATCACATAGCTATGAGTCTGCCTGCACTATTTGCATTTCTTTTTACGTATTATAACTTACATTCTGTAAAATTCTACATAGGATGAAACAGCTTATTATTGCACACAGATCCAGATGAGTGTACCTCATGAAAATCACTCTGTTGGTATTAGCAAAGAAAAGTTATCTTCCATATGTAAAGATTCATGTAAAATCCATGTATGTGATTAAAGGCTAATTCCAGAAAAGAAATGTTTGCATCTCACATGTTTAATAGTAAACCAGAAATATTTGCTCCTCTGTCTTCAACGTGAATTACGATTGTGCTGGCAGGTGTGCTTGCACAGGGAATGGAGGCAATTAGCACAGTGGGCTAAAAGAAGAGAGGTACTCTCACAACTCAAGTCACCTTTTTTTGTTGTTGTTTAGATTTTCTACGGCAGATTATATGTCTCTAATCCAAAGAGTATAAGTATTGGCCTCAATATGTGTAATGTATGCATACTGCATAAGATATTTAGCTTGGCCAATGAATAGACATTAAATACCAAGATTGACTTTACTAGACAGCTTACTATCAAGCCAGTTCAAAGTCATTGGAGCAAAATTAATTTCAAGGCCTTCAATAGCAGTTTTTAGATCTTAGCTTCCTGGTTGCAGTGTACCAATATGTACAACTCAGACATTAACGTATGTCCACAAGGTTCTGACTACCACAGATTACTGCATATGAAAAAAGCAAGCTATACATACTATAACTATGGAACCAAATGAGCAATGATATTGCAGATATGTGATCTTACTACACTCATGACTGTTACTGTGTAACAGTAGTGAGTTTTAATTTCTACATAGAGATTGCAAACATATGAAAGAGCATCAAGTATTCTATGCATATTTGTGGTGACAGTAAGATGTTTAAAGTACTAAAGGGTGTTTATATATGCATTTGCAATGTTTTCTATCACTGGCTCTTTCTTCTTTGCAATTAAAGATAAAATGCAGTTTTAGCACTCCGACTAAATAAAGTATTTTTGGAGGAATAGTGTCTTCAAAGGAAGATCAGACCATGATCTATCCCCACTGAGTTCATTATAATATGTCTTTGGAAACAAGAACCATAAAGTACTAAAGTGCACAAAAAATTAAAGTTCCATAGTGAGCAATGGGAATCTACATTTAATTAAGTTTTAAGTTGTCTGATAGAAAATAAGCAGATCCTATTACAAATAAAGCAGCCACGAACATGGTTGAGCAAATGTCCTTGTTGTGTACTTGAGCATCTTTTGGATATATGCCTAAGAGTGGTATAGCTAGGTCTTGAGTAATCACTATTCCTAATTGTCTAAGAAAGCGCCAAATTGATTTTCAGAGTGGTTGTACAAGTTTGCATTCCCACCAGCAATGGAGGAGGGTTCCTCTTTCTCCACAACCTCTCCAGCATGCGTTGTCACTAGAGTTTTTGATCTTAGCTATTCTGAAGGGTGTAAGGTGAAATCTCAGAGTCGTTTTGATTTGCATCTCTCTGATG
>CM053764.1:117288461-117324620 GCA_028658305.1 Pachyuromys duprasi
AAAATTATCTGAAAAAAAATCAGTAGCTCTCCTGTATACAAAAGACAAAGGGCTGAGAAAGAAATTAAGAAACAATACCCTTCACAATAGCCACAAAGTACATAAAGTACCTTGATGTGACTTTACCCAAGCAAGTCAAAGACTTTTATGAAAAAAATATTCAGTCTTTGGAGAAAGAAATAGAAGAAGACATCAGAAGTTGGAAAGATCTCCCATGGTAATGGCTTGGCAGGATTAACATAGTAAAATTGGCCATCTTAACAAAAGCAATCTACTGATTTAATGCAATTCCTATCAAATTACCAACACAATTCTTTACAGACCTTGAAAGAAAAATTCTCAACTTCATATGGAATATCAAGAAACCCAGAATTTCTAAAACAATCCTCTACAATAAAAGATCTTTGGAGGTATCTCCATCCCTGATCTTAAGCTGTACTATACAGCAACAATAGTATTGGCATAGAAACAGAATGGTCGATCAATGGACTTGAATAGATGACCCTGAAATAAATCCACACACTTATGGACACCTGATTTTTGACAAAGATGCCAAAACCATACAATGGAAAAAACATAGCATATTCAACCAATGGTGCTGTTCTAACTGGATGTCTACATGTATAAAAATGCAAATAGATCCATACTTATCAACCTGCACAATACTAAAGCACAAGTGTGTCAAAGACCACAATATAATACCAGACACACTAAACCTGTTAGAAGAAAAAGTGGGGAAGAGCCTAGAATTCATTGGCACAGGAGACAACTTCCTGAACAAAACACCAACAGCACAGGCTCTAAGATCAAGAATCAATAAATGGGATCTCCGAAATCTGAAAAACCTCTATAAAGCAAAGTACACTGTTATCAGAACAAAGCAACTGTCTCAGAAGAATAATTTAGGAAAAGACGCCTACTCTATGGAGATGTTGCCAGAGGGAGAAACTCCCTTAGAAATCTTCCTGACACTTTCAGCTCAGTCATCCAGGCTAAGGAATTTATCTCCCAGATAATACACTTCTGTAGTCAGATCCTATTCCCATTATGTCCTTGATTATGTAGTCCAATACACTAATGCAGAAATAATAATGATGACAGGTATTCAAGTTTATAGGCGTTCTGGGAGAGACCAGTGGTAACAATAAAAAGACCCTAAGCAATTTAGGTTCAATAAGAGTAATATTAATTTTTTTCTTTAGGCAATGAGACCTGCACTATAATGCAATTATGCATTCCATCTCAGAAATTGAAGTTACTTTGAAAAGAATACATAGTAAAAACTGTATAGAGTATTGAAAATGTTAGCAATATGTATTACAAGGAAGGCCCAAATCAAATCCTTTAAAAGTTTGTTTTTCTTGACATATTTTTACTCAAAAAGTATAAACTCAGTGATATATTACTAACAAATTATCCAGGAAAATTTTATTAACTCACAATTTAAAACATAATGCCATTGTGTACCCTTGTTGATATTATATATAATTTAAAAGTAAGAATGTATGCATTTCTAGGTATTAACTTACACAGCTCAGAGTATAAGATCAGTCAGTTGTTTTAAAATGATGAAACCATGCAGTTGTTTTGAAACAGGGTGTCAGGCGGTATAGGGACAGGTCAGGTTAATTACATATTGTAACGTGTTTATAAGTAAGCATTTGGTAATCAAGAACATATAAAAACTAGAGTTATTGGTTGAGAAATTTTATGGACTGAAATTGTGTATGTGCTTTTTTATTTTTTATTTTTGGCTCAGCCATAATCCAAATTATTTATATAGATATTAAAAAGCACATTGATTCAAATAATATGACCATCCTCAAATCGAATTTGTTGATGATTCAAGCTTGTTGCTAGGGATAAGGACTGTTCCTTTGGAAAGCACTTATGAAATTGGCGCCCATATTAACTAAAATAAACAACCAAAGTTTCCTTCTCTTGACCTTAGAAGCTCATCCTTCTGGACTATGTCTTTGCATCTTGTTGAAGTGTTTACCTTCCTAATCGTCTCCTGGTGTTTTAGTGAAGTTCCCTTTCGCTGGTTTAAAGAGTTCTTCTGGCCCTTGGTATTTGCACACAGAATCTAAATATTTGTGAGAGTACTTGCCCCATGCTCTTTCCTTCTCAGCCAGCAAAGGCAAACATCAGTTACTCTCAGACTCCCAGCAGCTTAGAGAGAATGGTGAGACCCTCCTGACCATGTCTGTACTTTAGTAAGGACCACTGTTTGTCCACTCAGTCACCAGTTGCTGGCAGGCGCTCACTCCAGTATGTACCATATTTCCTCTGTGACTCTTACAAATTTTACTCAATGATAAGAAGTAGATGTTAACAAACAAAGGTAAGCATGTAAACAAAATAAACATGCTGTGGCTCTCCCATGTGTGCATGAATGTAGAAGCAGTGTGACCAGGAGCTAATGATAACACTCTTGATGAAGAAGGGACAGAAAAAAGGATACTGACGGTGCCAAAAAATTATGAAGCTTTTAATCTTTTTGTTTTAGAAAAAGGAAACATACTTATCAGAGAATAAACTGGAATATAGAAACGCAGGATGTGTGCACACACACAGATTGGAACCAGTGCCCCAAGTGGGACAGTGGGACTGTGATCCATAATCTCAAAGAGATTTAATATGTTGTTGGTTAAAAGTGTTATATTGTTGGAAAGGTTGTGCTCAGCCCTGCTGTGACTTAAAGGGCCAGGGTGGGCTGGTATCCAGAGGGGACCTCACCCTTTTCTGAGGAGAAGAGGGGAGACTGAGAGAAGGGGCCTGCAAACAGAAGGTAAAGTGAATAAATAATTTTTTAAAAAAGAAAAGATGAAAAAGACAAATAATACATTTAATAAATGTGACCAAAATTTTTTCAGTTCCCTTGTCTTTCCCATGGAAAGCCCTTTCTCTTTTCATAAAATACTGGTCTGATTGATTACTAAACATTACCTTGTAACTTTTAGAAAACTCAGTACTGTAATTAAGACTATCTGGGCCTTTTCATGAGGAGAGGTGCAGTCCATAATACTTCACACAGATAAAATCATTTTCTTAGATGAGTTAGTTCCCTCTCTTTGTTTGCATGCACCAATTGCCTTAGTATTTGCATTTTCCAGAGAGCTATTCCAATACGGACAAGTAACCTGCATAGACATTACTAGCACTGTATGAACATAATAGATTGACACTGTTTTCTATATAGGTATAAGTTATGCCATTTTGAATGATGGCCTCTGGTTTATCCTATGTCTGTTTTACTAGATAGGACTAGAAAATAAAGGTTTTAAATTTCCAAGTCTTTAAAGGTATCACTTTTTAAAACTATACTTCACTTGATACCCAAAATCTCGCTACATGTTTCTTTCTAGTCGATTTATTGTTGCATTTGGAGCCATCATCCACTTTGAGTTATGAAAGATTTGTTTTGTTGTTCTGTCTTCTTTTGTCTTACCAACACACACAGTTAATCACTCAAGCATCATTTGTTTGGTTTTTATTCGTTCATTCATTCACTTTTGAGTCAGGATCCTATATAGACTAGGCTGGCCTGTGTATCCAAGGGTGGGTTGGATTTCTCATCTTCCTGTTATCACCTGCTGAGATTACACGCAAGCATGCTAATGCCTTCTCTATGTGGCCTGGTACTGACCCAAGGTTTTCACATATGCTATGTGCACGTTCTACCTACTGAGCTATGTCCCTGGCCAATGCACTGGCTATTAAATTTAAGCCCATTGTTTCCCCACTTTACATCTTTTTAAAACTTAGTTTGTGTACATATAGTTATATATTTAAAAATCCTCTTTCTTTTTACTGATTTATGTAATTATGTCATTACCCCTTAACTACACTGTCTAGATCGTTATCACTTCATAACAGGTTTACAAGTTAGTCTATTTTTACTCTACAAATACATTTTTATACAGTTATCTGAGCTACTCTAGATGCTCTCTGTTTCTATAAATTTTAGAGTAAGCTCACAAGTTTCTGTAAAAGACCTGCCAAAAGTTTCATTTGATATACATTGAATTTCTATATCAATTTGATTCATATATTTCATCTGCTTTTTCTTTCTCTTAAACCTTGCTTGAAGCAGAAAATGTTCCTTTGCTAAGAATATTTCACTTTGATGAAGCTTTTGAAACTGAGGTTATCAAGGTAAATTAAGCCTTGAACCAACTGATAAGTTTGATTCTGACTGCCAAGGGGCAAAATGAAGATTAAAAATCAGTGAAAAATGTATATGTATAGGCTGAATCAAAAG
The DNA here is from genome assembly GCA_028658305.1 of Pachyuromys duprasi. Lineage (NCBI taxonomy): Eukaryota > Metazoa > Chordata > Mammalia > Rodentia > Muridae > Pachyuromys > Pachyuromys duprasi. Next base: position 117,292,726 of record CM053764.1, read on the forward strand.
CATTAGATGATCATGTTATTCTGGTAATTTGTTGATTTTTTTATTTTAGTGGCAATAATTGATAAACAGTAATAATGTTATAGTCTGAGTTTCAGTCTCCTGGCCTTATGGCCTAAAACCGCTTGCTCGTGCACATGTGACTATCACCAGTTTTTAAGTTTTTCAGTTGTAACACAAAACATAAATATAGTCTAAATATAATGTTAAAAATACTTAAACTATGTTAATTATGTTAAAATGCTGCTTCTAACAATGCAAGTATTAGAGATTCTGATGATTTTCATTTTGTCAGATGATGTGGACAATGGGAAAGAAGAGCCACCATGAACTCTGCAGTCATGAAACACTGCATTTCAGAGCCAAATATGAGACTGGAAATAATGCGTGGTGCTCAGGTTCTGCACACACTCCATACTGCCTTCTTCCAGGACTCGGTAATTTCTCCAATGTTGCTTTCGTTAATGGGTAATATGTATTGTCTTCTAGACAGGATCTAGGATCAGCTAGAGGAGATGTCTGCAGGCATGACTGTGAGGAATCATCTAGATTAGTTTCCTGATTTGTGTGTGGTGGCAGCAGCATTTTCCAGGCTGATGTGCTGAGCACAAGGGTTCATCTCCCTGTGCATCTTGAGGACAGAGGCAATGTGGCCAGCTGCTTCCTCAGGCTTCTGAAGTTGTGAGTTTCCCATCATGATGGAAAGCACCCTGTATAATTAGGTAAAATAATGCCTTTCTGATGTTGCTTTTGTTGCTTTTGTTGTATATTTTAGATGTTTCCGTTCCTATCCTCTGGCAGGTCAACCAGGCTGCTGTTAACATTTTCTTAGGGAACTTCATATGCTGTGCTGTGGTGCTCTTTTCAGAAGCATCCATCCGTGGTGTCTGCTAAGGGCCTTGGATCTGAAGAATTTCTACCTACCTATCTACCAATCTCTCTGCTACTATGTATCTTCTATCTATCATCTGCCATTGTAGTCATCTATCTTCTAATCTTTGTGTTTGTTTGTTTAGATGTGTTTACATCTTTTGTTTATTTTAATTAATAAACATTGTACATTTTGTGAAAAAAATTACATACCACAATTAACCAGACTCAAAGTCTATATAGGTAGCAGACTTCTACAAAGGTAGAATAGCCATTTGGAATAGAAGCTTATCAGCATTACATTGTATTTTACTCTTTCAATAGTGAACATATTTTATATACTTGTATAGCACCAAACACAAAATCTTCATGACAGAGTTAGAATTGGATTTATATCATCTTTCATACCTTGTATTCATATGTGTGCTTTGTCCTGCTCATTTTCTAATATCTCTAGCCAATTTTTTTTTATTCTTCATGTTAGAATGTACCAACATGTACATTCGTTTATTTATAAATATATATTACTGCATATAAGGGAGAACATGCAGTTTACTACTAAGGTTGTGTGACCTCACTTAATATTATGCTTTCTAAAACTGCCCTTATTTTCAAAATAATTGCATTATCTTTCAATCTAAGTTTTATTCCAGTTTTCATTACGCGTTCATATGTTGATGGACAACTAGGCTAATACCAATTCTTTCCTATCATGAATATATCAGTAAAGAACATATAGCGCAAATATTTTATAGTAGCTTACATAATTCTCTGGTTATAAATTTGTAATCATTTCTTTTATTTCTTCAATTGCATTGTAATTTTATACAAAATTTAGTGTTTTAACTCTGATTCAGAATATATATTTTCCCGCGCCCTATTGTGCTTAGTGTTTGGAGGGTTGTTTGTGTTTTCATCGTTGTCCTCTCTTACTGAGGTGCTTTGCTCCTTTAGTTTCTCCAAGAGAAAAATATGTGATGATAAAGAAATGTTTTTCTTCCTTTCTTATTAATTCTACCTTTTGTATTATTTCTTCTTGGTTTTGTATTAAGTAACTGCACTCCTGAATATTGGTTAATTTTAATTTGGCTTTCTTATTTTCATACATATATCGTTTATTTGGTTATAAATTCTAATACAAGTGATCCTATGAGTATTTTCCAGCTTCATTTAAAAAATATTTTTCCTTTGACAGGGTTTGTTACTTTCAACTGCTGAAGTGTTAGAAAGAACTCACTATAGTTCCAAAAAGTGTGGTTCTCTCTACGTCAAAATACAGCCTTCTAGTACCTCTTCTTTCAGACTTTCAGACCTTCTGGGCTTTGTCTCTGTGGCTGTCTCTCCACTGGGGCTGTTTCCGGTGAGTCTGACAAACATGGATCTCTGCATCCATACCTCACTCTTAAGCACTGGAAACCAGTTGTCTCACCTGTGTTCTCCTCCTTATGTGCTTCACTAGGAAACTCTCTAGGAAGAAAGTTCTGTCCATCTGAGGCTTTTGTCTTTATTCTCATGTATTAAGGACCATTGTTTTCTGGTAGATGTCTATATTATTTTAATGATATTAATTTTTCATCTCCTTTTGGTTTTAGATTTGAGACTTAAGTCCATGCACTCATTTACAGTGACACATTGTTCTCCTCTTGGGCCACACTCAGTCTCCTAACTTCTTGGTAATACTAGGCTTACACATTTTGTGTATATTGCTAATTGCATATTCATGAGTGAGAAGATACATCTTGGCGAAGAGCAGAAATCTCAATTTAATATCTTTCATCCTCTTACAAATGCAGTGTGACAAAAGCTAGTCCTAAAATCCTTGGCACATTCTGAAACCAGCTTGACTGTGCTTTTCTGATCCACACATTTGTATACAAAGAGATCACTTAGCAATTGAAAGTAAGTTCACACATATTAATTACAATTGTATTAAGCATACGTCAAGTCACTGAGATTCAACCAATATTGAATAGCAAAAGCTTCTCTCCACAGATATTTTTAGGCCCCAACAATGTTATTTTCTTAGTGATTATATGATCTCTGCCATGATAATCATCATAAAGGTTGATTCATCTTATTTCAGCTCTCTCCCTCCTTTTTCTCTTTCTTTACTCTCAGTCCTCCTTCTTATGAAACCTCTCTTTTTTGTTTCTCTGTCTCTCTGTCTTTCTCTGCCTCTCTCTTTCTTCCTCTCTATCTCTGTCTCTTGCTCCTGTCCGTCTCTCTATTTTGCTAGAAAAATTGCAACACCATTGAACATTGAAACCTTTATTGAAAACATTTCTTCCCAGAAACGTAGGTTTAATGGGACAATGATCATATCTAGGACTCAGAAAAGAGGTTTCATATCAAGGCGGAGGTACCCCACAAATACATTCCTGTTGAATCTGACAGGTACCCACAGCTCACCTCCCCCTAGCCCATGTGCATTCTTCTTCACCGGTTCTTCTTCACATATTTTCACAGATCAACTCAGAAGCCTCTGTCTTCACTTGGAAACATGAAAATCAGTTTGAAATCAGTTGCTCTAAGGCATGGCTCTTTAACTACTCCTAGAGAATGCTCTACTGGTGCTGGGGTTGATGCGTCCCTGTTCACACTTGGAACAGTGAGATCCTGAAGCATCTGTATCTCTCTTCTTAGTAGATAGCCACTAAGGAGATATAAAATGTCTTTGCCTATGTGTTCATTGCCATGCAATGATAGCATTACTTTCTGAAGTCAAGGGGTATAGAACAGCAAACAAGAAACATGCACCTGTAATTCTATAGTGTTTGAGACATCAGATCTAAATCTTAAGGAAAGACATTTATTCCCATGGGTTTGTCCCAATCACACAATGGAATATAGTAAAATTTGAGAAAGACATTAATCATACATGTGAGAGCTCAGTCAGGCTATTCACTTTCTCTTACTTAGGTCTTGTGGTTTAAGATGCTAAAGTGTTGAACAGCTTTTGAGTAATGCGTGGAATGATGTGAGGCTGGTATTTTCTTTTATAACTTAAATTAGCATGGACAATCTGTTGCATTCTTGCCTAAAGACTATTAGGAAAAGCAAAGAATTGTTTTGAGTGAAGGAAAGAAAAAAAAGAGGTTTCTATAGAAGAAGAGAGCAATCATATCTAAATAACTGAAAGCAAGGGAGAGCTGTGGTGTTTAACTCTGTGATTGCTGAATACTGTGGCCCAATGTAAGACAAGAGCAGGAGACCTGCAAGTCCATACAAGGACGTTCCTCTTGAGCAATGAGCTCATCCGCACATGCTGTCTTTTAAGGCTTCTTGGACTTGATCTGCTCTGTGTCTCTTCTGCAGAAGCTGTGATGAGTTTCCCGCCTGCCAGCAATACCACTTACTCCCTGTTGCCCAGTCCCCCCTTCCTCTCTGGGTAAGTTCACAGAGACTTTGGCTAGAAGCCAGGCATTTTCTGCAATCCCTGTGATAAACAAACAATTAAAGAAAAATAGGAAGCAAACATTCTCTACCTGTGAAGATAGTTTGGGGAGTTTGAGGGAGGTCTCAACACATTTTTGTGAATCCTCTGTGGATTCAACTTTGTTTCTTGCTGGGAAGTATTTTGGCATTTCAATATTTGTACTTAATTACCTAAACAGATGGTGCTGAGACACAGCAACACTCATTATAACAATGTAAAACTGTATATCACATTTGATCCCTTAGCTTTCCCTCATACTGGAGTTCTGTGCTTCTGTGACTCCATCCTGGCTAATGGAGGCCAGAGGACGTTTTCATATAACAAATATTTAAGGAATGCATATCAGGAGCTATGCAGACCTTGAGTTTGTGGGTAACCATATTGTGTTAGTCTCTTGATGTATGGAGTAAATGGTGTGTCTGGGGACGTTTCATATTTAAGCCCACGTGAAACATTTGTCCTTGCTAGCACAACCATAAAGGACTCAGGTAATCATTTTTATGTGCATTGTAAAGTAATTTAAGGGTCAAATGAGAATATTTATTACACAGAAATATAGTATTCTCATAATTCTTTAACTCGACAACATTTCATATTTCATCAAACATTTTCATAGAAATATATATTAGATATAAAATTAGAAGTGCATGTGAGTGTGTGACCTTCTCATGCAAAAATAGTGCCATGTGTTTTGTAGCTTAGGTGTGTAATTAAGAAAGCCTTTGAACTTGGTACCCAGACAACAACAACAACAACAAAAGCAGAGTTGTCTTGTGGAAAGTTTGTTCTTGAACATGACAAACACCCTTTCCCAAATCAGGATCAGGCTTTCAACAGTCTTGCTTTTCCAGAGAGCTGGGCCATTTTAAGTGTCTCCTATTCTGTGTTGGTCAAATTATTTACTGAGAACGCAGAGACATTGCATGCCTTCCTTAGCTTAAGTGAGGGTGGGAAACACAGGGCAAAATTTGAAACCTTTGCCTCTTATTATTATTACCATTTCCTATGGAAATTTGTGGCTGGTCTTACAGGGAAAGGGAAACTTTATTGTCAGGAGATTTTCATTTTTGTCCTTCTTTGTGCTGAAACCTGTCAGGTCATCAATTCCAGCGTTCCTTTTTGCCTACTCCTCATTCCATCCATCTTCCAAGTTACCCTGTGGTTAAGATGTTAGACTTGTTTGTAGCTTGACACAGAGCAATAAATGGCACAGGAAAGGAAGTCCACAGAGAGGACAAATATATATTGTATATATGTTTGAAGTCAGCTGGATAAAGATGACATTTTTTATCAGGGGGGAAAAGGATGAATTATTTAACATACAGAACTGGGCCAATTGTCTATCCATGTGGAAAAGGAAGACAAACTAAACCCTTACCTCACAACATGCAGACTAATAAAATCCAGATGAATTAAACATTCAGATGTCAAGAATGGGAACCAGGAATCTCTGACGTGAACTATGGGTAGATATACACTGCTGGTACACGTGACAGAAGGCATGGACTGCAAGGAAGGGGCAATAAACTGACTGTATTTTACGGATTTTCTTTTAGTCATAAAGTATAACTATTGGCAAATACTTTGACACATGTAACATGCAATATTTATATTCATTTTATGAACGTTTCTTAATACTAAAAATGAATATAGCAATAAGAAAATATGCAGAATGCATAATCGTTATTAACCATCGGAAATAAGTGACCAAATGTCAAGAGAGATAAAACAAACAAATAAGAAAAAAGTTAAATCAGTCAAATTCTAGTTTATCTATAAAGGTTGGAATTGGTTTCGTTTATGTATTATTTGCAGAAATATAACCAACTTGTGCAATGTAATGCTGGTATTACATTGGTTGTTGATGGTGGGTGCCATAGAAAATGTGTCAAGATAATAAGAAAAATATATATTTGAATTTAAATTGTAATGAAGTGCTTGCAGCAGTCAAAATTCACAAGCCTCACCGAATTTAAATTAGTTAATTGTTAAAAACAATATCTATGTTTGTCCATAAGGAATCAAAAACATAACATCCAATAGGATTTTGAGCATTTTATTTACAGTGATTAGATGAGTCTTTTAAAAAGAATCATAAAAATATATTATTAAATTTATCTAATTTTTAAACTAAAACTCATTACTAGGGGTTCTTAGTCATATTTAACTACACAGTAGATACACATTATTAGTTGTTACCATATTAAAAAGCTAAGTAAATAGAAATTTTTCAGCACTGCAGAAAATTCTCTTAGCAAGGCTGTTAGACAACGATCAACAGGAACTAAAGTACTTTGGTCGATTATGTCCTGGTGAGCTTTAATGACAACCTGACTAGAATTATCAGTAGAGATTCCAAAATGAAGAATTATCTAGATCACCTTGGCCTGTAGGCATCTCTGTATGAAACTCCCTTGGTTGTTAATTGGTGAAGGAGGGCCCAGCCCACAATGGGAGGCACTATTCCCTAGGCAGGTGATCTTGAACTATATAGGGAAATTAAGCCCTGCCTGTGAACCAGAAAGCAGCATCTTCTGTGGTTCAGGGCAACCTTATTTGGCTGTGAAGTGAGTTTTTTGATTAAATGAATAGAATGGAGGGCTGCATTGGCAAATTACTGCCCTCAGGTTCTGCCCTTAGTGGTGAAATATGAACTGGAATTTTAAGCCAAATAATTTTTTTCTCCCCCAAAGTTGTTTTGGTCAGATTCTTTTCTTTTTTCTATTTATTATAGATTTAGTCACTTTACAGCTTGATTCCAGCCCCTTCTTTCTCTTCTCCCAGTTCGATCCTCATGCCTCCCTCCCCCAATTTCCCTGTCTTTCTTCTCAGATAAGGGGCTGCACTTAAGGGGTCCCAATTTACCCTGGAACCTCTCACACTGAGGCCAGACAAGGCAGCCCAGCTAGGGGAAAAGGATCCAAAGACAGTGAACATAGTCAGAGACAGCCCCTACTCCCATTGTTACGGGATCCACATGCTGCACATCAGCTGCATTTCCCCTCAGGGTCACCTCATAGACTCCCAGGGACCTCACCTGTCCCAGACATGCCCCCCACTGATTTCTGTTCTCTGTCAACCCTCCACTCACTTTCCCTCTTCTCTCCTAATACCTGATTCCCACCCCAGTCACCCTTCCCAGCCCCTCTTGCACCTAATTTTCTCTCTCCATCTACTACAGATGTCTAATTTATTTCTGCTTCTAGTGAGATTCAAGCATTCTTGGCCTTCCTTGGTCTCTTTGGATCTGTGGATTGAAGCATGGTTATCTTGTACTTACAAATAATATCTGCTTATAAGTGAGTACATACCATGCTTGTCTCTACAGGTCTGGGTTACCTCACTCAGGATATTATTTTCAAATCAACAGAAATAAAATTATAACAGACACATCAAAACAATAAAAAATTTCTGTACTTTGAAAATAGTGAACAGAAAGGAACTGATTTATATATACTTATTTGACTTCATCAAACCACTAATAATTTCTGAGGGAATCCTTCATAAAAATGGGGAAATGGAAACATGTTTAATTTAATTATAGAAAAAATATGAGCACAGTTTGTTAGACTGAGATCAGTCCAAATGAAAATAATAACTGACAAACTAGCAAACTAATTTCAAAATCTTTTTTAAAATTATTACTCTTTATTCACTTTGTATCCTCCCCAAACCCCCTCCTCCCCTCCAATCCCACCTTCCCTTCTCCACACATGCCCCTTTCCCAAGTCCACTGATAGGTGAGCTCTTCCTTTCCTTCCTTCTGGTCCTAGTCTATCAGCTTTCATCAGGAGTGGTTGCATTGTCTTCCTCTGTGGCCTTGTAATGCTGCTACCCCCTCAGAGTGAGGTGATCAAAGAGCAGGCCAATCAGTTCATGTCAGAGGCAGTCTCTGTTCCCATTACTATGGAAACCACTTGGACACTAAACTGCCATGGGCTACATCTGTGCAGGGGTTCTAGGTTTTCTCCATGCATGGTACTTGGTTGGAATATCAGTCTCAGGAAAGACCCCTGTGCACTCTGCCCAACAGTTGGCCATAAGTCTCAGCATGTGCTTTAATATTCTGCAGATCAGAGCCTTTCAGAGGCCCTCTGTGACAGGCTCCTAACAAAATTTTCTTATAAATCCTTGTGGTTCAACATTCTATCAATAATTTGCACAATGAATGAAATAAATAGTTATAATGTTTGAATTTATTTTACTCTATTAAGAACAGAATAAAATTTAAACAAACATATTTAAAATTTGACTCTATTTTATTACTATATCCATAGATTAGCATATTGCTCAGCCTCATCAGAGAAGGTTCCTGAAATAGTTGGCAATTAATACAGAGACCCACAATTGGACAGTATACAGAGCATGGGAGACTTTGGAGTACCCAGCCTTAAGTGGCTGTCTTTATCAAAACCTTCTCCTCCAGGCTCAGGGATCTATGTATAAGAAGAAGCATAAATATTATATAAGAAGCAGCAGTGCTGAATAACTCCAAGGAAATAGAATTTCCAGACATAACTGTTCTTATGAACATCTGAACTCACTGAAGTTGTGACATGACCTGCCTAAATTTAAGTTAGAAAAATCCCAGCATTGAGAAGGTAAACCACACACTAAACTAAAAAGTTCTTTGTAATTGGGACATATGAGTGAAGGAAAAATACTTTTATTCCATGAGATGACATTGGATATATCAACCACACTGCAGGCCGGACTTCATGCTCAGGTGCATTTGGGTACCACAAAAGAGATGCCACAATTATTTGTGTGTGAGCCGGCCCTTGTTTATTTATTTAGATTTTGTTTCCTTTTTAAGAGAGAGAAAAAATAAATGTGGATATGTAGAAAGTAGGATTTCAAGGTAGTTGGGGAGAGGAAAAAATATGACAAAATATAAGAAATATTTAAAAATAAGTCAATAACATTGTGTAGGTATATACCTTTTATGATATAATAGGATTTAGTTATTCCCCTCTTTTTACACACACTAATTCTCTTGTCAAATTAGAATATTTTAAAGTACCCTGTGTATTTATAATATCCAAACATTTTTGTATGGCAGTGATCTTTCAAATTAATCAAGTGGAGGTGACTGCCTCTTACATGAAACTGCTTTGATTATTACTTGGAAGCCATTAGGTGAGCAAGCACATGTAGATGTGCAGAATTTTCAATAATGTATTTCTTGGATTGCATCTTCCTTCTGCTTTCTGCATACACTCAACCTGTTCTTGCTGCGTGTAAAAGTTACTCTTATTTGAAACTATGATAATCTTATTTGTAAGTCTCTCTGATATGATCTGTTGATAGTTAAGTGAGAAAGTTATTTCTAATCACAGTACTACTTCAGAGGTACAATATGTGTGTCTCATATCTGTCTGGCCTTTGAAACTCACATCTAGGACACCTATGGGCTAAGGGGGTCATTTTGTTCCACTGTGGTCTGCTCGTTTCTGTAAAGCAAAAGATGGATTTAAATTTTCTCACTTACTGGGGATGGTAGGTCTTTGGGATTCTGCAAGTATTTCCTTAGTTTATATATATATAAACTAATATATATATAAACTAATATATATATATATATATATATTTTATCCTGAGCATTAACCCTGTTTCCCTTTAATTGACAATTCATTCGCACATCCTTTGATGTAGAAAATAATTTCATGAAAGTTAGAGTGACTGTGAAGTTCTAGAAATTATTTGATTTAGTCCTTTCCAGCTTTGTTATGTTTAGAGGGCTAGCTTTAAACTCACTATATGCCTGGGGTTGTTCCAGAATTCCTGGTCCTTCAGCCTCTATTTCCAATGTACTTGGTTTGCAGTGATTCAGCACTAAGCATTGTAGTGCTAGGGACAGAGCTCAGTGGTTACTGCATGCTAAGCAAGTACTGAATTAGCTAACATCCCCAAGTTCAACCTCTAAGTTAAGTACTTATTTTCTAAAGTGACTTTGCTGCAGCTCTAGATGTAATGGTAACCAGTCTGAGCAAAGCCTCATTAGTTTGCTCTCTTCAATGGACACCTGTTCCCACAATCACCAACTTCAATGATCTGAAAACAAGTGATATACTGTGGACTGTTCTTTCAGTCCTCTAAAGCCAATGAAGGAAAGAGTGAATGGAAAACTTTTCTCCTGTTGACACTGAGCATGTTGCTTTTTCATAAAGCACCCAATACACAATAACTAATAATAATCACTAAGTGAAGGTTTAGCATTATATTGAACTAAGGTTGTCAGGGAATTCCCAGAGACCACCTTCTTGAGAAATAGGAACTCCTGGTCCTAAACACAAACTCCTTCAGTGTGGCAGTGGAACTCATACACTCTTGTGTTTCTGAGTCCAACAGAGACATAGCTTCCATTAGAGGAACTTCCATAATAGTCTTTCGGGCTGTCAAGTTTTAAAAACAATGCCTAGGGTAGAGGTAAAGAGTCTTGCAGTTTGAGAGAAATCTCATATCCATCTGAAGTGTAAACCCAAGAACCCTATCAATACATTTAGAACCAGAAACTTTTAATAAGGAATAGAATTAAAGGCTACAATTAAACTTTTACCATCCTGTTCTTCTAAAGATATTAGTTGTAACCACCAATGTCTAGAACAGCCTTACATTTTTAGGGGTCACAGTTCATCTTGTTTCCTCATTTATAATTAGGTAAGCTGGGATGATTCTCTTTTTCTTTGGTAAATTCTTTATAACATTGCTTTGCTAGAATTCATGTCTTAAGCTCATCTAAGCCTCTTGCTCCACTTCAGTGGGTTGATAACTCATTTTATTACTTTGGAATTAGGTGGTGCATATTTGATTCCAGGAAGTTAAAGGACTTTTCACTGTTTATCAGGCCCTAAGAATGCCCTGATGTAAGGATTTAGAATGGGAAAATATGAACCCCATATTCCAACATCATCTTGCGTTCCTTGTATAATGATGAACAAGATATCTAGTCTCTACCAGATTCCCTTTTTCTTCTCTGCTAGTACAATGCATCTCAAGAAGTAATGAGAAGCAAATACAGTAACTCACAGGAAGGAGTTGATAAATCTACAAGAAACGAATCCTATATAAACCATAGTCATTTTAAATACAGTAAATATCCTCCACCAGGATGCATTTTTGAATTATTCCTCTGAAATAGTTTAAATATTATTGTAAATATTGCTGTGCAATGGTGTCTGACCTGTACCTTGGCAGTACCAGTTTAACTCCCAATTTATGTGAATAGTATACTGTACTGGTCTCAAAATAATACACTGGACTTTTTATCTTTGGCCTTTCTTCTATATGTATGCTGATGTCAAAAAGTACTCAGTGGATTCATTCTTAATTGGTTCTTTCTTAAATCCCTCTCCTCACTCTCTGGCCTTCACTGTGCACTCACTTCCTGAATGGAACAAGGAAGACCTCTCAATTCAGATCAACTTAGGTCTGAATTCTGGTTCTGTTGTCATCTGTCTCTGTGAGTAGTTACATAAAATAGTTTTAAGCCTGATCTTATCTAACGAATCAGAATAATACTAACCATTCACAGAAGCTGTACTTAATGAAATTATTTTAACAACTTTTCCTGTTCAAAATATTTGAAGACTTTCATTTTAACTAACTAACATTCAAGATTGTCCACATCCTCATTTAGAGTAGAAGCCTACTCTCAAAAACTGCATATTCTTTTTATTCTTTCAGTGTTGTTGTAACTTATGAGATTTTTGTACTCTGATTCTAATGATGCAGAACTTGCTTCTCATAAATGTTTCTTATTGGGAGTAATAATTAATTTTTTTAAGATTACAAACAAAAGCTCAAGTTAATTCCCTGAATTTGCCATAGCATTGTTCTTATTTAATTTTAATTTTTATCTTTTATAATAATTACAGTTAATTCACTTTGTATCCCAGCTGTAGCCACTTCCATCATTCCCTCCCAATCCCACCCTCCCTCCCTCATCTCCTATCATGCCCCTCTCCAAGTCCACTGATAGAGGAGGTCCTCCTCTCCTTCCATTTGACCATAGCCTATCAGGTATCATCGGGACTGGCTCTATTTTATTCCTCTGTGGCCAGGTAAGGCTGTTCCCTCCTTAGAGGGAGGTGATCAAAGAGCCAATTTATTCAATTTGTATCCCAGCTATTTCCTCCTCCCTCATCTCCTCCCAATCCCAACCTCCCTCCCTCTTCTCCTCCCATGCCCTTCTCCAAGTCTACTGATAAGTGAGGTCCTCCTCCCCTTCTATCTCACCCTAGCTTATCAGGTCTCATCAAAACTGGCTGCATTATATTCCTCTGGTGACCTGTCAATGCTCTATCTCCCAGGGGGAGGTGATCATGCCAGAGAAAGCCCCTGCTTCCCTTACTAAGGACTCCACTTGGAGACTGAGTGCATGGGCTACATCTGATCCGGGGTTTTATGTCCTTTCCATGCATTGTCCTTGGTGGGGTTATCAGTCTCTGCAGGGCCCCCAGGGCTCAGTTTTTATGGTTCTGTTGGTTATATTTTGGAGCTCCTGTCCCCACCAGGTCTTTCTAGATCCCTCTTCTTTCATAAAATTACATGCATTCTGTCCAAAGTTTGGCTATGTGTCTCAACCCGTGCTTCAATACCTCAATCAGTGGAGCCTTTCAGAGGCCACCTATAGTAGGCTCCTGTCCTGTTCCCTGTCTTCTCCTGCTTCCGATGTCTATTGCATTTTTCTGTTCTGAGTGAGGTCTGAATATCTTCGCTAGGGGCTTCTTTTTGTTTAGCTTCTTTAGAAGTATAGATTTTAATATGTTTATTCAATATTATATATCTAATAACCACTTATGAGTGAGTACACACCATTTGTGTCTTTTTGCTTCAGGGATACCTCACTCTGATGATCTTTTCTTGTTCCCACCACTTGCCAGTTAGGGCAAGGATTCTTTCAATTTTCTTTCTTTTTTAAATATATTTTTTATTTATTACAGTTTATTCACTTTGTATCCCAGCTGTAGCCCCACCCTCATTTCCTCCCAATCCTGCTCTTCCTCCTTCCCTCATCTCCTCCATGCCCCTTTTCGAAGTCCAGTGATAGTAGAAGACATCCTCCCCTTCCATCTGACCCTAGTCTATTAAGTCTCACCCGGACTGTCTTTCATAGCCTTCCTCTGTGGCCTGGTCAGGCTGTTCCCCCATCAAGGGAAGGTGATCTAAAAGCCAGCAACTGAGTTCATGTCAGAGACAGCTCCTGCTCTCCTAATTATGGAGCCCATTTGGAGACTGAGCTGCCATGGGCTACATCTGTGCAGGGGTTCTAGGTTATCTCCATGAATAGTCCTTGGTTGGAGTATTAGTCTTAGAAAAGTCCTATAGGCCCTGATTATTTGGTTCTTTTTTTCTCCTTGTGGAGCTCCAGAACCTTCCAGGTATTTTTGTCTCTCTCTTCTTTCATAAGCTTCCCTGCACTCTGCCCAAAGTTTGGCTATGAGTCTCAGCATTCGCTTTGCTACTCTTCAGGGTAGAGTCTTTCATAGGTCCTCTGTGGTAGGCTCCCTTCCTGTTCCTTATTTTCACCTTCTTCTGATGTCTATTCCATTTGCCTTGTTGAAGATTGAACATTTTACCCAGGGTCATCCTTCTTGCTTAGCTTCTTTAGGTGTAGAGATTTTAGTATGATTATGTTATATTATGTTGAATATGCATTTATAAGTGAGTATATGCCATGTGTTTCTTTCTGCTTCTGGGACACCTCACTCAGGATGATCTTTTCTAGTTCTCACCATTTGCTTACAAATTTCTTGATTTCCCTATTTTTAATTTCTGAATAGTATTCCATTAAGTAAATGTACCACGATTTTTGTATCCATTCCTCAACTGAGGTACATCTGGGTAGTTTCCAGCTTCTGGCTATTACAAATAAAGCTGCTCTGAACATGGTTGATCAAATGTCCTTGTTGTGTACTTGAACATCTTTTGGATATATACCTAGGAGTGGTATAGCTGGATCTTGACATAGTACTATGCCTAATTGTCTGAGAATGCACCAAGTTGATTTCCAAAGTGGTTGAACAAGTTTATCTTCCCACCAGCAATGCAGGAGTGTTCCCTTTTCTCCACATCACCTCCGGCATGTGCTGCCTCTTGAGTTTTTTATCTTAGCCATTCTGATGGGTATAAGATGAAATCTCAGGGTCATTTTGATTTGCATTTTCCTGGTGAGTAAAGATTTTGAGCACTTCTTTATTGAAAATAGATCCATACTTATCACCCTGCACAAAACTAAAGTCCAAGTGGATCAAAGACCTCAACATAAAACCAGATACACTGAACCTGCAAGAAGAAAAAGTAGTGAACAGCCTAGAATTCATTGGTACAGGAGTTAACTTCCTGAACAGAACACCAAAAGCAAAGGCTCTAAGATCAACAATCAATAAATGGGACGTCATGAAACTCAAAATTTTCTGTAAAGAATACTGTTGTCAGAACCAAATGACCAACTATGGATTGGGAAAGGCTCTTCAACAACCCTATGTCTGACAGAGGGCTAAGATCCAGAATATATAAAGAACTAAAGAAGTTAAAAACAACAAATCTAGTAATTCAATTTAAAAATAAGGTACAGAGCTAAACAGAGAATTCTCACTAGAGGAATATCTACTAGCAGAGAGACTTTGTCTATTTTCATGTTCTATCTTCATGTACAAGATACACGTTAGCTTATGGTAGAGTCACAATAAAAATGGATATCTATATAAATTAAAAAAAAAGACATGCTGTTAGTTGGTGCTATCTACTTCCATAGTGCCTTCTTTTTTTGTATATCTTTTTAATTGATTATTCCACTGAAGGAAGTAATTTTGATATCGTACCTCTGAAGATTTGTACTATGATTCAGTTGATCTCTTTAGAATACAGTGTTAGACTCCAAGTGAGAAGATGAAGTGCCTTCCCACCATCATTCCATTTCCACTAATGAGATTGAAGCATAAAAACGAAATAAGTATTAGCTATTTGCTCTTGGAATTAATGCTTATGAGGCTTACTTAAGCAATATCTAAAGCCCGATTTTCTAGGCTGTATTTATGATATGAAGTTTGAAAATATTATTTAGCTAACAGCCACATGAAACCATAAAATGACATAAAGAAAACTGTGGTAGTTTTCTCTTGCATCAATTGTGACTATTTGGAGAACATACATTAATATGGACCTCCGCAGACAGCTCGCCATATGTGGCTGATTTCTGAATTAATGTAGGCTGTCTCCTGTTTCCAAATGCCTTACTACTTAATTGATCGCATTAACAATCAGTATTTATGTGACAAGCTTGATTCTGTGTTCTCTTTTGAGCAAGGAGGTCAAAGTTTGAGCACATGTAAAAGGACAGAGCCCTGGTATGAATAATGTTCATGACCCTTGCCCTTCACTGAGAGATTCTCAGGTATAAGAAAGACTGAAACTAAAAGGAAGGGAACTTCATTGCATCCATTTAACGAAGGTCAGGAAGAGCAAGGGAGGTTCACAGTGAGTTCATTTGCCACTTTTCAATGGCAAGACAGGTAGTGGATCCAAAACCAAGGAGCCAAGATGAACAAAGATCAGATGTCAGAGAAAATAGACAGAGACCGCAGAGGTATCTGTAGGGCTGCAAAAGAAAGACAAAGCAGTTTAGAGGGCACGACATTCCATGAAATTTGGGAGTCATTTTTGTGTAGGAATAGAGTTCTCAGAATGCTATGGAGGGAAATTTTCCTTGATGGGAACAGATTCAGAAACATCACCGTGCCTGGGAGCTATTTTGAATTAGTTTCTTCCAGTTCATTCATTCCAGCACATAAGAATTCAAAGAGATACTGAAATGTAACATAAAAGCTAGAGGTTTTATACGGCTAACAATTTCCACCTGTGAGAGCTTGGTGAGGAGTTCCTGGCTGAGACAGGAGGCTATGCATAGAGAAGTGTAGTAGCTGAGAGTGGGAACATAGGCACATCCATGCTTTTCTGTTTAGTTGAATGGCAAGAGTGAAAATGTGATGGGAGCTATCTAAATTAAATCCCCAATTCAAAGTCAGCTTTGTTAGTTTTGTTCATGGCCCAGCCTTGTTTGGAAGAGTCTATCATTTTGAATGAAATGCTTATCGGTCTAATCCTATTGAGGAAGCTTAATTGTTTCTGTGTTTGTTGTTCCTCACTTTATTGTTTAATTCTCTTAGCAAGTTGCATGTTCTTCAAGAAGAATAAAAAGAGCAAGAACATTCTCAATTAAAGCATAAACCTTTCAGCCATTAGCTCAATCCCCTGATTAACAAAGGGCATTTTTGTCTTTTTTTAATGAGTTGTCAGTTTAACCATAGGGTAGGCTTATGAATTTAAATTACAAGCAGGAACAAATGGAATTTCATCTGCTGTAAAACACAAACAGGATGGTAGGATGGGGACTGTTGCCAAAATGGTGTTATTCAAGGTTCATAACCGATTCCACTGGAGCACACAGCAGACAACGCACAGCAGACTCCCCCATTTGAAAATGGCATTATGATTCTCAGTGAAGAAATGCTAGGGCAGTAGAAATCGAAGAAATGTCTTACTGCATCCAGGTGTTTCTTTCCTGCTTTCTGAGCCACTTTGTCTACAACATAATATTGTCTCTTATTGTATGAGTTTGTGAAAGCAGCCTGCCATTATTTGAAGATGCAAACATCAATAGTCAAAACACAGTGATCAGCAAGTCATGTTCTCAGTGTGGTGTGGACTCCCTTGGGATTTACAGGTTGGTTTCACTTTAGGAAAGTAAAAAGAGACCACTGAATGTTGGGTTTGAAAACAACCTTCCCTAGTATGGTTTTATAAGTCAGACTAATATCACAACACTTTAACAAGATTATTGAAAACAAAATGAATAATAAACAGGAGACAGCTTACTTGGATGGTTAACAATAAGTGAGCTAATTTATTGGTGCTGAAGTTAACTGATTTCATAATGTATGTAAGTCTCTTAATCTATTTTTTTCTGATTAAATTTTTTATTTCAATGTTTTTTTCTTTATTGTAAATTATTTACAATTTATTTGCTTTGTATTACAGATGAGGCCCCTCTCTCATCTCCTCCCAGTCTCACCTTTCCTTCCTCTTCCTTTTTCATACTTTATGGTTTAGAAAGTACTCAAGCTCAGAAAACAGTGCCTGAAGCATCCATAATTTCTACAATGCAGAGAATTGACTGTTAGAAAGATTTTGAAAACAGGGCAATTTGCAAATGCATCCAGTCTCTAGTCTATTAGGGCTGGGGGGTTCTTTGTTTTGTCAAGCAAGCTTTTACTTTATAGGAGTGTAAGTTTCACTTTTGTTCCTGTGCTAAAACACCCTGACAAAAGACAACTTAGTGGATAATGGATGTATTTCTTCCACATATACAGGTTATAGTCACTGAGGGGAAGCCAAGGCAGAAACTCAAGCAGCTAGTGATATCACATACAGAGCATCCGTAGCCAGAAGCAGCAAGGAAATGAACAAATACACTTGTTTTAAGACATCCAGGACTGAAGTGCAAGAATTATAGTGGACAACTCTCTGACCTCAATTACTGCAATAAATATAATGCGTGTATTATATAACATGAAAATAACTTGTTACAAACAACAACAATCCCTCCTAAACAGATCAACCTAGTAGAAGAGGCCTTCATTTGGGATCACTTTCCGGAAGATTCTAAGTCAGATCAGAATGAACTTAAACATAACAATCACCTATGTGAGTCTGACTGATCTCTGTTGACCATAGTGAATGACCTTATTCACAGTGGAGGGATGTAAACCTTATGCTGAAAGGCAAATGCACCTTATTTTATTTTAATTTTGTTTTCTGGCTATAAAGACCCTGAGGTACAGATAAACATTGTACAGAGTGCCACCAGGGATGATGTGAGAAAGATGTCAAGGTCAGTCTTGATACTACAGCAATGGCTGGCAGCTCAGAGCTCATTAGACTAGTTCAATGATTCTTTTACAAAGACAAGGAAAAAGCAGGAATACCACTCCCATGAAATCTATATTTGTTTTCCTGACCTACATCTTTTCCCAAAACAGTGGGTGACACACAATTATTCAAAACTGTTCATCAAATACAAGATAAATATGTTCAGAGCTCATGTTTTTGGTTTGTTTTTTTTCCTTCTTTTTTATTTCATACACAGATAGATGAAAAAGTCTATCATCAAGGTCAGCTGCACTGACAAGGACACCACAGTGACCAAGTAGCTGGCTCTGCTACATTTTGCCTTGCTGCCTTTTTGTTGCTCGAAATGAAGATAAATTTCAGTATTTCCCTTGCTTGCATAATCACAGTGTCATATTCCAGACTGCTGGTAGCTTTTCTACATATAAATTATTGGGCTATCGCTTCACAGAGTCTGGTGTGCTGCTATTTTAAGCAGCCTGTGTGTCTTCCCTGCCCTCTCCTTGGAAGCATCCTAGTTACAAACCCATTAGAGGGAACAGAACTGCTGTTAGTGTGCAGTATATGTTATCCACATTTGGAATCAGATTGCTAAAAGCATCTATATTTGATGAAGCTAGCCTAAATAAAAGGTTATGATGTTTAGTAGCCTATAAGAGGCAAATAAAAATACATGAAAATGTCATCTTTTTATTACTGGATGTCATATCCTAAATTAGGAAAAATATTTTTGTTGCATTAATAAGGATTTTCCTACAACATGATCCTGTTATAAGAGCAACTTAAAAAATGTGGTTAAAGTATTAATGCATGGCTTCAATTGTAGAATTATGACAATTATAATTAATTAATTTTATATTTCAAGTTGATGATATAAGAAAATACTCTCAGAGTATAGAATGATTAAGGGTTTATTCACAATATGTATTTTTAATAATACCATATTCTTTTGTTTTTCTGCTTCTTTCCCTCTGAATACATGAGAACTTGAAGTCATCAAGAAATCAAATTGACATGCTTTTTATATGCATATGCCCTTAATTGAAGGTGAGAGGAAGCAGGTCTGCCTCCTGAGCCTGAATTTTAGAACACATGTTCTCATGTTTGTTATTTGCTTCTGTTTTTGCTGTTGTTTTGTTTTGTTTTCCTGTTTGGTGAAAGTGTTTCTGCCATACCCATAGCTCTAACTTGATGATATTTTTTTCATCAAACATAATTGTAATATCTGATGAACCCCAGGACTGGCTTTATGTAAAGACTCGCTTCCTGTTAACGATTTATTTCACTTTTGCATCTCAGATAAACCAGATATTATCCGAAAGAATTATTTTTCCCCTCAGTGTAATTTCCATTTGGTTTGCTGGATAAAGGGTAATGGTCACTCAGGAAGCAACCAACACTGGCTGATCTTAATAATATTTTGAAACTGAGAAAAGAAAGGTTTAAAGTAACTTATTTGTTGTAAACTCATAATACAATGTGGGCAATCATTTAAAATTAATGATATTTCTGTTTTAATTTTTTAGAATGAATCAATAATGTGGCCTTAATTTCAATAAAAGAGTTTAAATACAGTGCATATTTTCAAATAAAGACATTTTTCAAATAGTTGCTGACAACTTTTGAGAAATTGGCTGAGGTTTAAGAGTTAAGACACTCTTTGATCACCTCTCCCTTAGGTGGGAGCAGCTTTACCAGGCCACAGAGGAAGATAATGCAGCCACTTCTGATGAGACCTGATAGCCTGGGATCAGAGGGAAGGGGAGGAGGACCTCCCTTATCAGTGGACTGGGGAGGGGCATAGATGGGGAAGAGTGAGGAAGGGTGGGATTGGGAGGGGGGAGGGAGGGAGCTACAGGAGGGATACAAAATGAATAAACTGTATGTAATTAATAAAAATAAAATTAATTTAAAGAGAATTTATCTTTGGAATGTAACATTAAAATCTGTTATTTTTTTCAGAAAAAAAAAGAGTTAAGGCACAGTACTTGAGGCAGCCTTTATTTCTTTTGACAAAATAGCATATTTTAAAAAAATTCTGTAACTAGGGTCTTCTTACATATTCTTGATTAAAAATTTCAGAGGGAAACTTGCACCAGCGCAATGATTTTGAAAAAATTCACAACTGTGTTAGAGAAATGGATTTTCCTCTAGATGGTGTTTGAGATAAATGGAGAAGTCAGGATTTGTAGAGGTCATTTGTTTAAAATAACATTTTAATAATGTGCATTTGTCCTAGTAATTTATTTCATTTCCCAGTGTATACATTTTTAAAGCAAAGATGGTTAACATTTACTTTGTGATAAGATCAACATTCAATTAATCTTTTTCTTCTTCAAAGCCTTGAAAGCTAGCAATATTTTTTATTTCCAATATTTTACATTCTATCGTTTTTCATTTATATGATGTCTACATGCAGAAATGGTAAGGGAACGGCCAAAAATAAGTTATCAAAAAATGATTATGATGTGGGAAAGAACCCTGAGTGTAATTTGTTGCTGAATGAAATAACATTGCAAATTATTTTGTAGTACTTGGAAATGTAAACATACTATATGTGGCCTTTTGACTGTGTAATCTCCATACACAACAGGATGCTTAGTGCAGCTGCTACTCTCCTTGCTACCACTTCCCATCTTTCCCTGCTGCTTTATTAGCTAATACCTAACTGAAGATGTTATTTTGGTAAGACTTTTCTCTCTTTCCTTCACCTGAGAGGAAGTAATATAGTTGTCCACTGAATATAATTAGAGAAATCAGCCTAAACAAATGGTTTAATATGAAATCATATTTACAAAGAACATTATGTCAATTATGAGAAAGTATTTTCCAAAATGATTTATCAAGTAGCAAGTCTGTCAGCTTTGTTCTTCAACAAAACATGTGAACAGGACTTAACTGTTTTCTGAAAATACATATAAAATATGCATTTTCTAGGAATATTCAATATCCTGAAGCCAAGCTCAGTTCTTCATGTTATGACCAGGTATTCCCACACAGAATACCTAAATTTGATGTGAAATATGTCCAACCAAATGCCTTTCTCATTCTTTAACATAAATTCCTTCCCTTGATGTTGACTTCTAGTGAAGCTGAGCAGATCACACATCTTTCAGCACTGTCCCTTGCACAGATTAAAGCGAGAGGAAGTTGTCTATCTCCTTTTGGTCAGAAGGATGTGAGGGCAAGGGGAAATGCCTCAGGGGAGAGAAGCTAGAATCTGCACACAGTTGTCAAACAATAAATTATTGAGTACCCTGACCACAAAGATGAGAGTAGAGCAGAGATCTCCTGTGACTTTATAGAATCCAAAATAGCTACAGTAACAGAGCACAGCAAGTTTAGCCATCTGGGTATAGTAACAGGAGCTTTTCGTCCCATCTGTGGGGTAAAACCACACCAGGAAGACAGCTGCGAAGGGGCCTCAGTTATTCCACCTTGTAGTGGACATTCAGCTCATCCCTCTCCATGTCAGTTTCATGAGGGAACTGAAATTCACTAGGAAACTGTTCCAGCTGAGTTAATTTTCTGGAGTTCTAAGCAACCTTATGATTAACAGAAATATATTATGTGAATCTCATTGGTAGGGCAGAGGTAATAGTTTTATATAGAAGTTTCCTTTAGAGATAAAGGATTTTGCCTTTCCCCTAGAAATGTTCATGCCCAAATATTCTGAACATATTGACACATCCTGAAAAGCATGCGTCAACAGCTGACTGGTGTCTTTCTGTCTTTGGATAATAGCAGGCTCACTAGTCCATAGGTGATGCTACTTCAGGGTAAGAAAGAGACAGGAGGCTGACTTTACATGCTGGACAATTGTGTTGTCTAGCCCAACACAATTCCATCTGGAAAGTTGATCCTTGGCTTATAAACGCTATCGTTGGCATTCTTATTTTCATTGCTGCACTTGGTAGAGTTCATCACAGTGGAATTCCTTTCACATCCCCAGGCAGCACAAATCAAAGGTAAAGGTCATTTAAATATTTTTCAACTCCATGTATGGAGAATATACTACAAAATACATATGAGTTTCAAAATACCTCTTCAATAACATGGTTACTTTTTTAAAAGGTTACTAAATATTTTAAATTCTGTGGTTTGAAAATACTAATTTTCCAATGGTATATGAACATCTGAAATGACAGAGTTAGTAGTCTGAAAAAGAACTTTCCTTTATTGATAAAGGAGTATGCCCTTCCTCCAGAAATGCCCATTCTCGAGATACTCAGGATACAGTGAAACATCCTGAAAATGCTGGTGTCAACAGGTGTTATTCTTTATATCACAGAGCATTACTTCTAGGCGGCATGTGGAAATTCTTTTTTTATAAACAGTTATAAAAGAGAAAGAGCTATTTATTGACATTTATTCTACATTCATCCTCAACATAAATAATAAATTTTACATGTGACTCATGGACAAGTACGGTATATCTTGAACATTAATTTGAATCTCACTTTAGAATATACTCGTGAATTATTTTCAATTTCTTTTTTGTACTTAAATGGCTTTCACACATGGAATTTGCAGATGACTACTTTCTGTGTGGCAGGAGAATTGCAACATCATCCAAATGTCCAGTGGAGGAAGCACATGGCCTTATTTATCTAGATTCTGATGGAAGATGTGTTGTCCATCCTTACCTCTTTTAAATTTTCTTACAATAATTGCATTTTATTCAATTTGTATCCCAGCTGTAACCCCCTCCTTAATTCCCTCCCAATCTCACCCATCCTACCCTCCCTCCCTCCTCTCCTCCCATGCCCCTCTCCAAGACAACTGGTAGGGGAGGTCCTCCTCCCCTTCCTTCTGAACCTAGTCTATCAGGTCTCATCAGGACTGACTGCATTGTCTTCCTCTGTGGCCTGGAAAGGCTGCTCCTCCCTTAGGGGGGCAGTCAAAGAGCCAGTCGTTGGGTTCCTATCAGAGACAGTCCCTGTTCCCCTTACTAGGCACCCACTTGGAATCCTGAGATACCATGGGCTACATCAGAGCAGGGGTTCTAGGTTATCTCCAGGAATGGACTTTGGTCCTTGGTTGGAGTATCAGTCTCAGAAAAGACCCCTGTGCCCAAATCATTTGGTTCTATTGCTCTTCTTGTGGAGCTCCTGTCCTCTCCAGGTATTTCTAACTCGCCTTTCTTTCATATGATTCACTGCACTCAGCCCAAAATTTGGTTATGAGTCTCAGCACCTGCTTTGATACACTGCTGAGTACAGTCTTTCAGAAGCCCTCTGTGGTAGGCTCCTGTCCTGTTTCTTCTTTTCTCCTCTTACAATGTCCATCCAACAAGAAATGGATATAGAAATTGTGGTACATTTACACAATGGAATACTACTCAGCAATTAAAAACAAGGAAGTCATGTAATTTGCAGGCAAATGGTAGGAACTAGAAAAGATTCTCCTGCGTGAGGTATCCCAGAAGTAGAAAGACATACATGGTATATACTCACTTATAATGGATATTATGCTTATAATACCTACAGTAGATACTATACCTATAATAAAAGATAAAAATACTAAAATCTGCACACCTAAAGAAGGTAAACAAAAAGGAGGATCCTGGCTAAGATGAACAATCCTCACTTAGAAAGACAAACAGGATGGACATCCTTAACTCTTATATAGTAAAAGTGGATTGTTTAAACCTTACAAGCATTTATTATTTTCTTGCCAATAGATTTTTCTTAACATTCTTCACCAAAGATAATCAGGTCATTAATGAAGTAAGATCAGACCGTACTGGAACTAACTTCCCTTACCTGGGAAGAATGTCAACCCTCTTGTTTTCTAAAATACATAGCTGTGAGTGACCTCACTCACCTCAAAGGAAAACGCCATGCTCTTCTTCATCAGTGACATCATGGAAATTAGAATACATCATTATGATGCAAATCCTTGGCATGAATATATAAAAGGAGAAAAGTTAAATCACATTAAAATCTAAATGTCTAACAACTTACAGAAAATCCTCACAGTACAATGGTATAAAGGAATTTGAGAACATATTGAGAAAAGTCAGTGTATCTTCCACTACCTAATATAAAGAAAGAGGCATATTCAGTAGGTTACCCTCTGCAATTGACTAAATCTTGCTATGATGATTATTAAAAGTAATGATTGTAACAACTAAGACTACAATAATTCTAGACATTTTAGAAATAAAATGCCATTGTGAGATATGGCAGTTCTGTGAAGTCTTTGAAAAAATCCTGAAAGTAACTGTAACCCAAAGACAGTTACAAATTCATGTCAAAAGCAGACCACAAATTGAGTACTGTACTCTGGGAGATGTGCAACCAGGAGATTATTTATCTACTGTGTCACCAAGAAACTGGGTGATGTAGTCCTCAACTACAACATTGGATTTGCATGAGGTTGTAAGGATGAATGGAAACTGCATTTACACAGCTGGGCCTATTCAAGTAAGCGGAAGCCAAGTTCTCTGCAGTGTGTGATCCTGTGCACACTACAGAAACTTGATATTTTCACACTGCCTCTATGCAGTAGCACAAATACATACGGCATTTAATCAGATTTGAGTTGAAATGGTCCAACAGTTATTATATGATTAATATTTTCAGAAACATTAGGAAGAACAATGTCACTCTTTAGAATTAAACAGGTTTTAAAGTAAATAAGCTAAATAAAAAATTAAAACAAAAATTAATAAGTAGGGACATGAAATAATAATAGTAATGATAAAAGCTAAAATAATCCCCAAACAAAGCTAAGCAGAACATCAGGAAGAGTCAAATAAAGAGCACAAGAAACACATATAGCCATAGAAAGACAAGTTGAAATCCCATAAAAGCACAAAACTAGAAACCATAATATATAAACAGAAAGGACATCTAAGGAAGCAAAAAGTAAATAAAGAAAAGTACAGACAAATAAATATTATATGAATGTCTAGCAAAAGATCATGAGACAAAGAACCTGCAAAGATGGCACTGAGTTCTCTGTGTTGGCATCTAGTGTTGAGTATGGAGTCCACCCAACAACTAGTGTGTGCCCTAAGTGATACTCATTGGAGAAAACTTAATTTTTATTTGTGAGTATTTATCAGTTAGAGATAGCCCTGGATGAGGAATGGGTACTGTGTCTACTTCCTTATTCAGCACTGGGACTCTATCTGGCTAAGATCCAGGCATGCCATGCGCATGCTGCTACAGTTTCTGTGAGTTAATGTGTGTCATGTCTTGTAATTTTGTGCCCTCCATCCCCTCTCACAATCTTTCTGCTTCCTCTTCTGCATGATTCTCTGAGTCTTGAGGGATGGGCTTTGATAAAGGCATAACATTTTGGACTGAGTGTTACAAAATGTCTCTTTGCACACTGTCTAGCTTTCTGTAGGTTTCTGTGTTTGTTCCCATCTGCTGCAATGGAAGATTTCTTTAATGATAGTTGAACAAGGCAATGATTCCTGAGTGTAACATAATGTCTTTAGGAATCATGTTAATTATACATTCCTTTAAGAGAACAGTACCATTTGATTTTTTCCCAGGCCTCTGTCCTATGTAGTCTCAGGTTCTTAGGCACCTGAAAAGTGGACATTTGAGATTAATCTTTGATAAGCAATTTTCAGTCCATATAACTGCACAGATATTAGGAACAAAGAAGTAGACAATGGAAGAATGATGTTTCTCTCTAGGAAGGAGGAATGGGATAGATAATTATTCATGCAATGAGGAAGAGTTGAAAGGAGGATCAAACATGGAAGAGGAGGGAAGAGGAAGAATATGGAGCAAAGGCAGAGATGGAAAAGTAAGTGTCATTTGAGGGTTCATATGGAAATCTAATACAGTAGAGTTATATATATATATATAATATATAATATATAATATATAATATATAATATATAGTTATATATATAATGTAGACATATTCTATACATTAAATTAAACACACACATAAAGGCAGTCTAAAAGAATTTCAAATAACAGGTGAGACAGAGTCTCAGCTGTACATCTCTCATCACTAACGGAGTTTCCCTTACTGGGGAAGGGTTGCATCTATTTGAGTTTTTAGCTAAAGAGGTTCACGAGAAACCAAAAAAAAAAAAAAACCCAGGCTTATCCAATGCTATTTGTTGCACTCCACAAATTGATGGTAAGGTCTTATTGTTGAAGACAACACCAGCACAACTTGTTGAACACTGGGAACTAGAGCTGGGACTTATCTCAAGCCTTCACCTCTAGTGACTAGTGTTCCCAGGTTTGGAAGGAACTTTGCATGCTACAAAAGAAGAAAATTCAACATAAACTCTCGTGCAAATCCTAGGATCTAGAATAATCACATGCCTATAGATGTACTTCTGCAATAGTGTCACAAAGTTTATGAAAGCAACCAACATCTGATTGGATTCACGGCCCACTGAATGAGACAAAGCCCATTACCAATACTTTTCAAGATACTTTTCTAGACAGTCTTGAGAAAACTACCATTGATTAATATTTTTTTGCAGAGAAGGCTACCCTGACCTTCATTCCTCTTAGCCCTCTGAACAGTATGGTTTTATATGTCATACCCTCATTCATGGCCACCCATGAAGCCTGATTTGTCTCCTTAAGTCAGATTTTCCCCTAAGTTTTCAAAGGCTAATGCACCTCCAAAGGAGACAAGACTACAAGTCAGTTCTGACAGGACTAATAAAGGTGACAGGGCTTACAGGCATCTTAAAGAGTTCCTCCATCTGTCTGCATTTGAGTGACAGTGAATAAAGGCTTGTAAAGACTCACTTTGAACACCATTCTTCTACAATCTTTAATCTGCTGAGTTTCAACAGGTAAACCAGGAATAATAAAAATAAAACAATATTGAAATGTAATATGAAAGGTCAAATGAAAAACAAAATGAAACATGAGTCTTTTTAGAGAGGTTGCCAAATTTGGATACATTAAAGATACTTCTCACTGTAACAAAATTTTCCATTATGTTTATCAGTATATTAATGTTTCTGGTTGACTCCTACAGTTTTCAGATACCATGTCAGCTGCATGGCCCCTGTAAGCCTAAATTCAGACAGCTGAATTAGATCTTAGAAACAACCTGAAGAATGAGGTCATCAATTTATCCCTGGTATTTTTTGGTATTCTTAATATCAAAATTAACTAGAGGTATTTATGACAGATGATTCCTTAGATTCACTACTTGAGTAATCATTACATTGAATCACTTCTACCTCTGAATACCTTGATGCAATTTAGTATAATATGTAGGGTGCTGGGATATTTAGGTCCCTCTTATTCATGTAAAGATTACTCCTCAAGTCATTTCTGGTCATTTAAACTTCATTTCACTAATCTTGCCTTGAAAATGAGAAGCCATTATCTTCAATATCTTCAATATTATAAATAGGAAGAATACTCCAGAAAGAAATTGTAGGTTCTCTGCTTTTTTAATCTTCTTACAATTCTATATATTTTAGTTAATTTTAATATTGTATAATCTTATTTTTCTTCTTGTCATTTGGATTTCCCAAATATTTGTGTTATTTTGTGTAAGTATATTGATTTTAATAATAATTCTGTTACTTTCAGAAACTTAAACAAGACTTTTCTATATTTCAAATTGTATTTTCTTCTCTGGACACATCACTGCCATCCTTATAGAAGACTACATGGAGGTTGATCAAATAGGCACAAAATCTAAGGGTAATGCTCTTCTCTGTACATCAAATCTGTCCACATGAGATATTTATAAAGAAATTATAAGGATAACAGCCATCACTTAGGTTTTTTCTTTCTTTCTCTTTTTTTTTATTAATTACATTATTCACTTTTTATCACACATGTCGCTCCCTCCTCTGCCAGAGCCCGCCAGCAGAGCAGAACGGGGTTCTGGGTCGGGAGTGAGAATTGAAATTAATAATGTACACCACACATATTATGTTCCGATTGGCTTCTGGCTGCTTGCTTGTGGCTCCAATGAGTCCTATAGTGTCGATACACTCTGCATCCGAAAAGCCAGGAGACCAGCCAGTCTTGTTTATTTATACAAATAGTTTACACAAGGGGTTAATTTTTACAAGGAAGTGAGGCTGAGCTCAGATTTCAAACAAGCTCTCCCACCTGCTGTCACTAAACAAAAGGTGAATGGACTTGCAAATCCTTCCCTGTCTCCAAGGGAAGGCCTGGAAAAAACCTGTCTTCCTGTGCTGAGACTAGCATTTCAAATAGCCGCCAAAGCAGCTAGACCTGGCTCACCACACTCCTCCCCTCCTAATCCTTCCTTTCCTCCCTCTGCTCCATTCATACCCTTCCCCCAGTCCACTGATAGGGGAGGTCTTCCTCCCCTTTCTTCTGATCCCAGTCTATCAAGTCTTATCTTGAGTGGCTGTATTGTCTTCCTCTGTGGCCTGGTAAGGCTGCTCCCACATCAGGGGGAGGTGATCAAAAAGCAGGCCAAACAGTTCATGTCAGAGACAATTCTTGTTCCCATTACTAGGAAACCCACTTGGACATTGAACTGCCATGGGCTACATCTGTGCAGGCGTTCTAGGTTGTCTCCATGAATGGTCCTTGGATGGAGTATCTGTCTCAGAAAAGACCTCTGTGCCCAGACGTTTTGGTTCTGTTGCTCTACTTGTGGAGCTCCTGTCTGTTCCAGGTCTTTCTATTGCCCCCTTCTTTCATAAGATGCTCTGCACTCTGCCCAAAGTTTGGCTATACGTCTCAGAAAATTCAGAAGAAAGAGATTGTAAACAAAACAAAGAAACAACAACAAAAAAACTGCTGTGAGGGAGTTTCAGTTGCCAAGGTCACCAAAACCAGGTGCAGGAAAACTAGTTGGCCAAGAACATCCATGATCTGTGACTAACACATTTCCCTTAATGCATCCTCTAAACTGCCTGCATATAAGCTGTTCTGGAGGGAAAGCAGACAAACTTCATAGAGAAAACTTCAGAAATAATTTCCATACAGTAAACTAGACAAAAGAACCAAATGTAATAGTGCTATATTTTCTTTAATTTGAGTAGCGATAGGTTAATTTCCTTTTGGAGAATCAATGCAATTGATGTAGGAAAAAAATATCATAGCTTTCATTGACTGAGCCTCCCATGATCCCATCTTCAGCCTGTTTAGATTCTGGTTTCTATATTTGTGTGTAGAAGAGGGAATCTCTGTAGAACCTCATGAGTTGTGTTTTGTAATCTCAACATTTCAGAGTTACCTATATCTACTGCTTTCTCAGAACTATATACTATAAAATTAACAAAGCAAAAACAAGAGCTCCAAAAGGAGACCAACAGAGCCATAAAAACTGAGCCCTGGAGCCCCTGCAGAGACTGATACCCCAACCAAAGTCAGTGCATGGAGAGGATTTAATATCCTGGCTCAGATGTAGCCCATAGATTCAGTCTCCAAGTGGGATCCTTAATAAAGGGAGAAGGGAATTTCTCTGGTGTGAACTTAGTGGCAGGCTCTAGAATCACCTGCCCCTGGAGGGTTCAGCCTTGCCTCTCCACAGAGAAAGACAATGCAACCCATCCTGATGAGACCTGATAAGCTAGGGTCAAATAGAAGGGGAGGAGGACCTCCCCCATCAGTTGACTAGAGGAGGAGAATAGGGGGAGAAGAGAGAGGGAGCTTGGGATTGGGAGGGGAGATCAAGGGGCCCACAGCTGGGATACAAGTTGAATAAATTGTGATAAATGATAATAATAATAAAAAAGAAAAAATGGAAAAAATTTTAAAGGGATGCATTTTTCATCAAGTTTATTCTTCTTAAGCCTTTAAAGATAGGAAGACATGAAATTTGTGATTACTAAAATGTATGTTAGACAGAGTTAAGTAGAAAAACAATGAGCTTTATAACTTCTTTCACAACTGCTTCCCAGTACCTGCATTCAGTTACTTTGTATCCCCTAATATTTACATTTCATGTGATCTTATCTACATCTTTCACTGAAGCCTCATGAACATTTGGTTACTGCATACACATATTGCTGACTGTATGCCTCATATAAGGAAGAATATAATTCACTTTATTTTCTTTCTGAGACTTTATGACTCTTTTAGTATTGTATTATTGTACTATTCTAACTCTGTCACTGAATTTTCTGTTGTTTATTTTGTTGGTATTGTTAAAGTGTAGCTACAGAAAAACATATTCCATTAATGTGTAGGCAATATAGGACTGATTAATTTTGGTGTATGATTTAGTTTTATTTGCAATATTTTATTTAATTTTTAAAGTTTTATTTAATCACTTTATAGCTGATTCCAGACCCCTCATTCCTCCCCTCCCAGCCCCACCTTCATGCACCCTTCCTCTCACTCCCACCTCTCTTTATGAGAGATGGTAGGCCCCCAAAAGTTACCTATCCATGCTGGCTCCTCAAGTCCCAGCAAGATTAAGAGCATCTTCTCCTACTGAGACCTGACAAGGCAGCCCAAATAGAGGACAGTGATCCAAAAACAGGCAATAGAGTCAGAGAAATCCCCTACTCCTATTGTTAGAGGACCCATATATTGACCAAGCTGTGCAGTTGTACATATGTGTAGTGGGTCTAGGTCCAGCCCATGCTTGCCCATTGGTTGGTGGTTCTCTCTGGTTGTTCAGTTTCTAATATTTCAGTCTCTATTTTTTTAAAGTAATTTCTTTATTTTTATATTAATCACAGGTTATATATTTTGTATCCCAGCCATAGCCCTCTCCCTCATTCACTCCCGCTCTCCCCATCCCTCCCTCATCTTCTCCCTGCCCCCCTCCAAGTCCACTGATACTGGAGGATCTCCCCCTCCCCCTTCCATCTGACCCTAGCTTATCATGTCTCTTCAGGGCAGGCTACAATGTCCTCTTCTGGGATCTAGCTAGGCTGCTCCTCCCTCAGCGGGGGGTGGGGGGAGGGGGAGGTAAAGTGGACAAGCCAGCCATTGAGTTCATGACAGAAACAGTCCCTGTTCCTCTTACTAGGGTACCCAGTTGGATACTGAGCTACCATGTGCCAAATATAAATGAGCAGGGGTTCTAGTTTATATCCATGCATGGTCGTTGGTTGGAGAAACAGTCTCATAGAAGACCCCTGTGCCCTGATCTAAGTACCATAATTTCTGTATCCATTCCTTGACTGAAGGACATCTGGGTTGTTTCCAGGTTCTGGCTATTACGAATAAAGCTGCAACGAATAAATGCTCTTATTGTATATCTGAGCATATTTTGGATATATGCCTAAGAGTGGTATAGCTTGGTCTTGAGGAATCACTATTCCTATTTGTCTAAGAAGGCGCCAAATTGATTTCCAGAGTGGTTTTACAAGTTTACATTCCCACCAGCAATGGAGGAGGGTTCCCCTTTCTCCACAATCTCTCCAGCATGTGTTGTCACTTGAGTTTTTGATCTTAGCCATTCTGACAGGTGTAAGGTGAAATCTCAGGGTCATTTTGATTTGCATCTCCCTGATGGCTAAGGACATTGAGCATTTCTTTAAGTGTTTTTCTGCCATTCTACAATCCTCTACAGAGAGTTCTCTTTTTAGCTCTATACCCTATTTTTTAATTGGATTACTTGATTTGTTGCTTTTTAACTTCTTGAGTTCTTTATATATACTGGATGTTAGCCCTCTGTCAGATGTAGGATTGGTAAAGATCCTTTCCCAGTCTGTAGGCTGTCCTTTGGTTTTGATGACAGTGTCTTTTGCTTTAGAGAAGCTTTTCAGTTTCATGAGGTCTTA
>CM053764.1:117325120-117336363 GCA_028658305.1 Pachyuromys duprasi
AAAAAAAATAATTTGTAAAAAAAATTATTTCTAGTAACTTAATAACCACCTGTTTGTTATATTTAAGAAGTATTGGTTTATATATTTATATCTATTGGTTCATAAAGCTTTGTGGTTTTCACAATCATATCATCTCTTCTTTATCTAACTGAATATATACCATGTGCTTCCCATCAATTTTTCATATTTGCACTGTTATCAAACTCAGGGATGAATTAAGATATTCATTCTATTACCCCATGTCTACTTTAATCATGATTACATTCATTTACTCAAAATCTGTTTTATATGACAACAAGGTTTTCAGGACAGAATTGTCATGTGCTTTATATAATGTTTAAAATTATCTTTTATTACTATATTCATACATGAATATAATATATG
Source organism: Pachyuromys duprasi (assembly GCA_028658305.1). Lineage (NCBI taxonomy): Eukaryota > Metazoa > Chordata > Mammalia > Rodentia > Muridae > Pachyuromys > Pachyuromys duprasi. The sequence continues at coordinate 117,325,505 of CM053764.1, forward strand.
TAGAACATATATTAATGAATTGATCAATTCTGTCTCAAGCAATATCTAATCTGTTTGCTGACTGAGAATTTAATGTTTATATCTCAATCATTCCTTGAAGTCTTTTTTGTTCTTTTCAAGTATGATTCAAAGTTTTTTATGTGTTTTCCTCATTGGATATCTGACAACCTTCCTCTTGGCCTGTTCTAACTTTAATAGACTTTACAGTGACAAGAAGGCTGGATAAATAGGCTTACCCATCCCATACTGTGATGGGTACTTGTGGGGACCCTGCAATTTACCAATCACATGACAACTGATACTGCCCTGCAGCAGCCAGCAGGGGACTCAGGTCTGTAATTAAGCTCCATGGACATGTCTCACTGCTTGTGGCTTCAAATGTGTCCCTTCATATATGTCATGACCTCATTGGATCCTGACATCATATTTGCTATCAGCGTACATTGGCATATAAAGGAATCCATTACTTATGGGCTTACCTTAATTTCTCCCCTTGCTCTGCTCATACTTCCCATAATATCAACATCAAAAAATCTTCCCTCCACTTTATATTCAGCAGTCTGCTATTCCCTGCTGGCTTCTACTACTTGTTTCATCCTGTGCCAAGTCAAACTGTTATTAATAAACTCCAGGGAGTAAAAAGAACCCTAAGGAAAAAGTGTCAATCATGTCTGTTCTATCACATATTATTTATTTACAAATCAGTTTATGTTAAATTATATGCATTAATATTCCAATCTTCATATTATAATCAGGTAATTAGAAGCAATTAGTATAGTTAAACTACCCTAAAATAGATATCTTAAATCTTACATGCTTTTAATGAACTTGCTCAGGCCTCTACAACATTTAACCATTTAGATATTTTCTTCAGAAATAATATTTTGAGACTTCATAAAATCATTGGGTTGTCACTCTTTAAAGCCTGATCCCTACAGGTAACTCAGTTAAGTGAGCCTTAGTTGAATGGTATCATTGGGAGTTTTTGAAGAATGTTGCGTAGCTTCTGTGTACTCACCACTTAATCAAAGCACTCCTTCAGCTGACAGTCTCTGCACAGGGGAATGTAGGACTTTACATAGCAAAAGAAGTTTTATGGATGTGGTCTGTTTGAGTACCTAGAGAAAAACATACTAAGATACCCCAGTGGCTTAACTGAAAATACAAAGTGGATGGGATCCAGAGAGAGAAGGAACTAAGGAGCAGAAGTTAGGGGTCTATATTTCAAAGAAGACTTTGCTGAAGGTGCAATAGAGGAAAGTAGGCAGAAAGCCTTTTGTTTGGGGGAAAGACAAGGGAATGAATATCTTCTAAAGGTCACTGAAGAAAGGATTTCAGCCAATGCAGTACCCTATTTTATTTCATATTTTAGAAAGGAAGATAAGACTTTTGTGTTGTGCTTTTTCATTAAGTTGATTACACCACAATAGAAACTGCACAAAAAGTCTCCTCAGTGTTTATGTAGGATTCCAAGCTACCGTGCCTGTGATTTCAAGACTGACATGGCCGACAATGGTTATGAGGGACAGGAAAAAACAAACAAACATGAAACCTTCCTACATACATGAATTGCCTGAGACTTTCTGGAAAAGTCAGTGTGCCAGAGACAGCTAGAGTCCTGCTTCTCTGGTGTTATGCATTTTAAATATCCTATTTTCTTCATACCACAGGCATGTTTTTCATAGCAGCTTTGACCACAACGTATTGGACTTTTGTTTTATTACCTTAAAAAGCTTCTGCAGTCTCCTTGTGTCCTCGTGGAAATGTCTTAACTCTTGAAATAGCTGGGCAAACATGTACTGCTTTAATTTCTCGGACTCTGTATTCATTTTTGTGATAACGCTGGCGCTTCCTGAGGACCTTTAGAAATTCCAGAGAAAAGTGTCATCGCTCTATGGAAGGTCTTTTATCAATCTCAGAACAACTAAAATATTCTCTGAAAAAAATTTTTTTCCTGAAACTTTTTTTATTAATTACAGTTTATTCACTTTGTATCCTCCCTGTAGCTCCCTTCCTTCCCCCTCCCAACTCCATCCTCTCTCCCTCTTCTCCATCCCTGTCCCTCCCCAAGTCCACTGATAGAGGAGGTCCTCCTCTCCTTCCTTCTGATGCCGAAACCATTCAATGGAAAAAAGATAGCATCTTCAACAAATGGTGCTGGTCTAAGTGGATGTCTAAATCTAGAAAAATGCAAATAGATCCATACTTATCACCCTGCACAAAACTAAAGTCCAAGCAGATCAAAGACCCTAATATAAAGACACACTAAACCTGTTAGAAGAAAAAGTAGGAAAAAGCCTTGAACTCCTCGGCACAGGAGATAACTTCCTGAACAGAATACCAACAACACAGGCTCTAAGAGTAACAATCAATAAATGGAACCTCAAGAAACTGAATAGCTTCTGAAAAAAAGTTTTTATGTGTGGAAAAATTTGAGACATTCTCCTTTATGCATTTAGCAAAGTGTAAACAATAAAATGAAGAAATATTTTCTTTTTACACTCTAGAGAAAAAAATGTGCATAATGAAGAGACTCAAACCAACCAATAAAAACTCTGTTTTATTTTCTCATGTTGGCCATATGTGTATATGCATTTACACAAGAAAATGCGTTAACATACTTACATACAGAAGAGTGATTCCTAGGTAAGCTATGTATTCAAAATAATAGCAATCTATTCTCACATTCAAATATACTCAAGAATATGTGTCAGAGCTTTTGTAGAAGTATGCAAAAATAAGTGTGAAGCTATCACACATCATCTTTACCTGACTCAGTTTAACAATTGAAAAGTGAGTGAGTCATGCCATAAGAACTTTGCATAAAAACATAAAGAATGGAGAAGTATTCCCCAGAGATAATCATAGAGTCATTGACCTGGATCATTTTTAAGCAGCTCTATGAGAATAGTTAATATCAGTGAATGCTAGACCAGTGTTAAAAGCTGTAGTTTTTATTGAATAAGTATCAACAGCCACCATTTGATTACTTTTTTCCAAAGAAGACTTTAAATAATGGTCATTCAGACACCTCTTGACTGAGAAGCATCAGCACCAATAATGGTCATCTTCACTAGGCATAAAAGGCATCAAATGGAATTGATCATTGAGAGAGATATAGAAAGAGAGACTTAGAGAAAGAAAAAGGTAATTTGCATTCAGCATGTTCTTTTATTATAATATTAATATTTTAGAGATTGTTTGTGCACACCAACTCAACATAGTCTTATGTATGGATTAGAATTACCCGAATTGTATAAAGGGGAGTAGGTATGTACAGATGTTTTGCCTTATAAGTTTAAGAATCATGTAACATCATAATAAGTCATTGAATTACATCAGAAATGGAATTTGTCAATGAATGGATTCAATTAGGATTTACAGTTACAGAATAACTTTCCTGAAGAAAATAGTTTCCCCAGTTGGAAGACATATTAATGTTGCAACTTTTATTCATGATAGTGGTATACATGTGCTGCTTCCATACTTTAGCAGAAATAGGTCAGCTGGGGGGTTGGCAAAAAAATGAAAATTTCTGAACTCTACAGCTAGAAAGACTAATGGGTATGTATTTGTAGACATGACCAACTCCTGTGTCATTAGTATTTTAGATGATCCCTTTGCAATTGAACTAGAGAACCATGGATTAAACAGATTTAAATGCCAATCATTGAATTTAATCATATAATGCTAAGATCATTCATCTATGAACACATCTACTAATCAGTGGCTTAACACATTCACTCATAGATATGCCCCCCACATACATATGCATAGATAAAGACATAAATGCACACACATATGTACAGAGAGACACACATACATACATATACAAATACACATATATACAACATAAAATCATAGTTATCACATTTTTATATGAAAATCAATTTTATGTATTATTTTATAATACATCTGGGTGCAGTGGCACATGCCTTTAATCCAAGCTTTCAAAAGGCAGAGACAGGCAGATCACTGTGAATTCTAGGCCAGCCTGGTCTACAAAGCAAGTCTAGGACAGCCAAAAATATGTAGAGAAACCCTCTCTGAGACCTCAACATAAAATCAGATACACTAAAACTGTTAGGAGAAAAAGTGGAGAAGAGCCTTGAAACTCATTGGCACAGGAGACAACTTCCTGAACAGAACACCAACAGCACAGGTTCTAAGAGCAACAATCAATAAATGGGACCTCATGTAACTGAAAAGCTTCTGTAAAGTAAAGAACTCTGTTGTCAGAACAAAACATCAGCCTGCAGATTGGAAATGATCTTCACCAACCCTACATCTGACAGAGGGACAACATCCAGAATATATGAAGAACTTAAGAAGTTAAACACCAACAAATCAAGTAATTGAATTAAAACATGGGGTACAGAGCTAAACAGAGAATTCTCAATAGAGGAATATCAAATGACAGAGAAACACATAATCAAATGCTCAAAGTCCTTAGTCATCAGGGAAATGCAAATCAAAATGATCCTGAGATGTCACCTCACACCCATCAGAATGGCAAAGATCAAAAACTCAAGTCACAACACATACTGGAGAGGATGTGGAGAAAGGGGAACACACCTCCATTGCTGGTGGGAATATAAACTTGTACAACCACTTTGGAAGTCAACCGGGAGCCTTCTCAGACAATTAGGAATTGTGCTTGCATCCTCAAGATTCAGCTATACCGCTCTTAGGCATATATCCAAAAGATGCTCAAGTATACAGCAAGGACATTCGCAGCAGCTGTATTCACAATTCCCAGAAGCTGAAAACAACCCAGATGTCCCTCAGTTGAGGAATGGATACAGAAATTGTGGTATATTTACACAATGGAATATTACTCAGCTATTAAAAACAAGGAAATCACGAAATTTGCAGGCAAATGGTGGGAACTAGAAAAACCATCCTTAGTGAGGTAACCCAGAAGCAGAAAGACAAACATGGTATATACTCACTTACAAATGGATATTTTCCATATAATGTAGGATAAACACACTTAAATTTATACTCCTAAGAAAGCTAAACAACAAGGAAGACTCTAGGGTGATACTCAATCCTCATTCAGAAGGGCAAATGTGATAGACATTGGAAGCAGGAGAATACAGGGAACAGGATAGGAGCCTACCACAGATGGCCTCTGAAAGACTCTACTGAATGAGGTATCAAAGTGGAGGCTGAGACTTATAACCAAACTTTGGGCAGAGTTCAGGGAATATTATGAAAGAAGAGGAGGATAAAAAGACCTGGAGGGGACACAAGCTCCAAAAGGAGACCAACAGTGCCAAAAAGAACTGATCCCTAGGGGCCCTGAAGAGACTGGAACCCCAACCAAGGACAATGCATGGAGAGGACCTAAAACCCCAGCTCAGATGTAGCCCATAGACTCAGTCTCTAAGTGGGCTCCCTAATAAGGACAACAGGTTTTCTCTGTCATGAACTCAGTGGCAGTGTCTCTGATCACCTCCCCATTGAGGGTGCAGCCTTGCCAGGCCACAGAGGAAGACAATGCAACTAGTCCTGATGAGAACTGATAGGCTAGAGTCAAATACAATATGAGGAAGACCTCACCTATCAGTGGACTAGGGGAGGGGCATAGCGGGAGAAGAGCGAGGGAGGGGGGACTGGGAAGAGAAGAGGAATAGGGACACAGTCAGGTATAAATTTAATAAATTGAAATAAATGAATTGTAATAAATAAATAAATAAATAAATTTTTATTTGTAAAAAATTAAAAATATTTTAAAAGCAAAATAAATAAATAAATAAATAAATAAATAAACAAAACAACTTTTGACTGGAGAGAAGGCTTGAGGATTAAGAGCACTGTAATTTTATATTACTGTTCAGATATACACAACAGTTTTACTTGATTATTTTTCCTAATATTATTTTAAATGGAAAATATGAAATAGCATGTCATCAGGATAGTTAATATTTGAGAAACAGTGGAGAATACTGTAGGAGAGATGTAGTCAAGGCTGAAGAAAAATTTCTGGTGTCATTGTTTCAATTTTATGTCCTGAATGAAAGGCTTAAGTGCAGTAGTAAAAACATTTAGAGGAAAGTTTAGCTTGCCATTTTCCTGGATATTGGAGCATGACCTTACTGCCCTTCGGGTATATCAGAGAACATTTAGATAATAGGAACTGTGCCATGCAGGTTTATTACTTAACAGAGTCAGTGTCTTCAGAATGAAATTAATTGAGTAACATTGTCAGGGGTATTTCCAGATCAGATAGGTTGTGAAGTTTGCCACTCATCTTCCTTTATAATATGTCATCAAATTCATGTTTAAGGAAAATAGAAATGAGAAGACACTTGCAAATTTTAATTTAAATTCCTCAAGAGCCTTGGACTGGCTTCACTTCCATTGCAGCTGTCTTCAATAGGAAGATAGCATTTAGGCCTCACTGAGCTGCCCCTCAAGTACCAAGAGTCTTACTTACAAACCTATAGTTCTGTAGTCAATGCTCAGGATTTATTTAGGCTTCTGACGGCAGCCATCTTGCTGGCCAAGAGGAGGGACACTGGCTATATGGTCTCTAGGCCTTTTAGGAAACAGAGTTGTTTCTTTGGCCACATACATGCTAATATACATGAAGGAGGATACTGTAGACATCAAAGAAATGGACACAGTTAGAAAAGGAATGGCTTATAAGTGCTGCCTCCTCAAAACCAGGCAAAAATAAATGTCACCCCACATGCCGTGGGCATCAATGTAAACCAACAAGCTAAGGGCAAGAGTCTTGTTAATAACAACAACAACAATAATATTAATACAAAGAGTGAGCATGTCAAGCTCTCTAAGAGCCAAGACAGCTTCTTGAAGCAAATGAAGGAAACAATCAAAAGAAAAAGGAAGCCAGAGAGAAGAACACCTGAATTCAACCGAAGTGCCAGCCTGTGCCATGCAGAGAAGCACACTGTGAGAACCAACAGGAGGGAGCCTGAGCTATTAGAAGCCCTTTCCATATGAGTTCACGGAGAGAGAGAGAGAGAGAGAGAGAGAGAGAGAGAGAGAGAGAGAGAGAGAGAGAGAGAGAGAGAGTGAGAGAATTACTTAGAACTTAACTTTTACCATTATTTCCCTGAAACATGACAGTTGCCACAAACCTATTGGTGCCTTAAAGTCAAGCATCTTTTTGTAGTATTTTTTCTCCTCTGCTGACTTTAATAATGGTTTTAATGTGAAGAATATGAAGAACTAAAGAGTCATTTCTCCACTAGTTCCTATCTCCAGCTGCCTGCACTAACATAAAACAGAACTTGTTCCACATACCCCTACGGAGATATAAAAACCTCACTGCCTTCCCCAGTGTCCTTTTCCAGGGTCTCAGTGGCTCTTACCTAGAGGACACTAGCCTAGGACTTTAGGCTTTGTCATGAACAGCTCTGTCAGCAGCAGGGAGCTGAACCCAGTGAACTCTCAAGGTCTCTTCTAAAGATATTATGAGATTCGCCTGCACACGGAGGCTCAGAACTTGCTTCTATCCACGCGAGGTCAAAGCTGCTTCCCTCCTATTAATTTTTCTGCCATCTGTGCTGCCAGATGTAGTGAGAACAGCGGAGGAACTCCACCCTTGAGAAGAAAAGCTGACTCCACCCAATGTTCAGCTTCTGCCTCAGAATTGACTCCCTCCTTTGTTCAGGGTGTTTCAGTTCCCCTTCACTGAAAGTCTGAGTGCACAATGGGCTTTAGAACAGCCGTCCGTTTATTGCAGTGGCGGCATTTTTATGGCAAATGGATTGATTTTGTACGTATTTTTTGACTTTGTTATTCATGAAGTACTTGGGAGCTTATTTGCCAGCTAGATTACGGCTTCATGCTACTGTGTGTCTGGCCAAGGTCAATTGAGAAGAGATTCAGACAAAGCAGGAATTAAAATGAGAGTAAGACGAGCAAAGTCAGATTCTGAAGTCCCTGTACGGAAACCAGGTAGTGCCTGTATCTGCTTTCATTCTTGAACAAGTTTGTAAAATTTCACAGGAATTTAAGGTTTATCAAAATTAGACTATATGCCCCCCAGCACACAAGATGCTTTCAGTTTTGCCACTTAGGTTTCCACAGAGTTGTTCATTTGTTCTCTTCACTTGCCATTACTGAGAATCTTGTGACTCTGGGAAACGATTCCTGAGCACTAAACACCTATGTGTTGACTATGTTCACACTGTCTTTCATTTCATCTTAGATGCAGCAAGTGATGTCATAGTCTTTTTTTTCCTGGGGAGCGGTGCACAGCTGAGGACACGCACATTTTTGCAAGCTGAAATATATCCGGCATGCTAATCTTTAATTAGTTATCGTCATACATGCATTCACAAATCCTATCTGCTAAAATGAACTATTCATTCACTTCATTTTATTTGAATATCATATGTATCTCTCAGAAAAAAAAAAAACTAAGTTAAAGAATTTCTAATGATTTCTTGATGTTCATTACTGTGGTTTAACTGGATCAATTAGAAACTGATAGTTTCATAACAACACATAGTAATGATAGTAATAAATAATCTCAATAGGTTATGATTAATTTTTGTACAATCTCCCTGGCTTTTCTTGCACTTTTGAATTTATGTAAGAAACTTAACATCAAGAAATTCCACTACATAGAAATAGCCAATAAGTGGATCTTTGATCTGTTCCCTTTGAAACCTGCAGACATATATTCTCTTTTTATTAATTTTCACCATTTTAATAATGATTATTATTCATTTATCTATTATCGATCTGTCTTTCTGTCTGTCTACCTTTCATCAATCTATCTATCTAAATATCTACCTATCTACCTTTCATCTATCTATCTACCTACCTACCTATCTATCTACCTATCTACCTATTTATCTACCTATCTACCTATTTATCTACCTATCTATCTGTCTGTCTGTCTACCTTTCATCAATCTATCAATCTATCTATCAATCTATCAATCTATTTATCTATCTATCTATCTAACTAACTAACTATCATCTATCTATCTATCTAGGTTTGTGTAGAGTGAAGGCATGTATCACTGTGACTATATAGAGATAAGACAATATCTAAGCAGATTTGGTGGCTTCCTTCCACTACAGTGAACCCTGGAATGGAATTCAGGTCAAAATCAAGCATCTTGGCCCATCTCACTGGCCATATATAATGAAATATAAATATAATTTTTAAAGGTTCTCTAAAGTTCTTCTGAAGCACTTATGATGAGTGGCATTTGAGGGAAGTTTAGAATGAATTGGAAACTTCAAAATTCTGACCTTTCCTGAAAGTACAGGGGCATGGAGTCATGGATTACAATGGGTCCTTCAGTCTCAGCCAGTTGAAAATATAATGCAAATTCATCATCTTAAACTTGGGGTCAACCACCTACTCCCATTTGTTTAGGTACCCCGAATTTCAATGTATGCATTAGCCATACCTAATTACACCTTTTACCTTTGTAATTCAATGGAGTTTTACATTAATTAAAAAATAAAATCCAAATAACTGGAAAAAAATTAAACCTGAAATATATAAATATTATCAGAATTGGGTTTTTCACACCATTCCAGGTATAAATGTTTCTGGAAAATATTAATAAGAATAACTTGTCTCTTTATTTTTTAAATATGATATGAAATGTTATTTCAGTTGACATGAACATGATCTACATGTTAGCTAAAATAACATTATCAAATAAGATGCAGTTTTGATCAGTCTCTATAGTAATTATTTTCATAGATTCTACTCCATGTTATGCCCGTTTTAAATTTTGTATCTCAATGAACTTTAGGTATTCTACAACATGAATCTGCAAGACACTTCTCTTTGAGTGGAAAATCAGACACAGTCTAGCACACATGAGGCTCACTGCAGGGTAGAAAACAGGTGACTTATGGCTGTTCTTTATGTCTGAGTGTTAGAGAGACAGTGCACACACTTTGGTAAGCTCTCTTCCATGTAGACAAACTACAGGTCCTGACAGCACTGTGCTTGATGTTCAGCATGGTAGAAACAGTTCTACATGGAAGCACAGAGTGCCACGAAGAAGTGTCCATGTTGCTTCAAGCCTCGCCTCCCCAGCATTTGCTTCTTTTATTAAACATAGGATTACCTCATGTAATTGTTGGTGACCCTATACCTGTCACTGCATTCCATGCATTCTACCTCAAAGAGTGTGGTTCTGTTTAGTGAATGAAAGACACATGAAGGTATTCTGTGATGGATAAACACACAAAGATCGAATATCACCACTAATAATTGAGATGTCAACAATTATTTTTTGAATAATTATGTATCCCTTGCTGGTTTATTTATATCCTACAGTACAATTTACTTATACATAACAATAGATACCTTAAACATAGTAATATAAGAAATTGAGACAGCTTTTAACAGGTATCTTATTTTGGGTTATTATTGCTATGATGAAAAACAATGACCAAAGCAAGTTGGAGAGGAAAGAGTTCATTTGGTTTATGCTTTCAGATCACCACCTAAGGAAGTCAGGACAGGAAAGAGGGCAGGAACCTGGAGTCAGGAGCTGATGCAGAGGCCATGGAGGGGTACTGCTTATTGGCTTGCTCCCCACGGCTTACTCAGACTTCTTTCTCATAGAATCCAGGACCACTAGTCCTGGGGTTAACCTACCCAAAATGGGCCAAGAGACCCCTCTCATCTCTCACTATTAAGAAAATGTTCCACAGGGTTGCCTTAGGGAGGTGTTTTTTTTTTTTTTTTTTTTTTTTTTACAATTGAGGATCCCCCTTTCTAATAACTATAGCTTGTATCAAGTTGACATAAAACTAACAAGGAAAATGCTTAGTTTAAAAAATAGATTTAAATCATGATAGCATAAACATTTAAAATAAAACTTACTAATATTACTATTAATA
>CM053764.1:117336463-117348322 GCA_028658305.1 Pachyuromys duprasi
CTGATGGTGGCAAAGTACAATAAAATGGCTGCTAAAACATATTGCTGTAATCATAATCAGAACCTCACAACCTTTGTCAGAGGAGTTTCTTTTTGCCTTTTTACAGCAAATTGGAAACAATTCAGGGGCCCACAAAGGGACAATATGCCAAGAGGACAAATTTCAGAGTATCCACCTCTCAGTAGAGCATCTCTCATCAAGATTCAGGGATCCATTGTATAATTTGTACCATGGTTTCTGTATCCATTCTTCTGTTGAGGAACATCTAGGTTGTTTCTAGATTCTGCTTATTATGAATAAAGCTGCTATGAACATAGTTGAGCAATGGTCCTTCTTGTATGGTTGAGCATCTCTCAGATATATGCCTAGGAGTCTGAAAAAGCATCATATTGATTTCCAAAGTGGTTGTACAAGTATACATTCCTAGCAACAATAGAGAAGTGTTCCCCTTTCTCCACATCTTCTCCAGCAAGTGTTATCACTTGAGTTTATTATCTTAGCCATTCAGATGGGTGTAAGATGGAATCTCAGAGTCTCTTTGGTTTGCATTTCCATGATGACTAAGGATGTTGAACATTTTTTGAGTGTTTCTCTTCCATTTAATATTCCTCTGTTGAGAATTCTCTCTTTAGTTATGAAACCCATTTTTTGATTAGATTATTTTTTTGGTGTTTAATTCTTTCAGTTCTTTATATATTCTGGATATTAGCACTCTGTCAGATGTAGCCTATAGACAGCTAATGCTCCATGTGGGTTCCCTAGTAAGGGAAGAAGAAACAGTCTCTGATACGAACTTGGTTGACTTTTCCTTGATCAACTCCCTCTGGTGGAGAGGCTTAGTCTTCCCAGAGAGGAAGAGGATCCAGGCAGTGTTGATGGGACCTGATAGGCTGGGGTCAGACAGTAGAGGAGAAGGGCTTCCCCTCTCACTGGACTAGGGAAGAGGGATAGGGAAGGAAGAAGGAGCAAGATTGGGACTGGGAGGAGACATGGGAGAGGGCTACAACTGTGATACAAAGTGAATAACTTGTAACAATAAAAATAATAATGGTAATAATAATTAAAAATAAGATTCAGGTATTCATGTAAAGAAGAAGCTGAAAGACTGTAAGAGTAAGTGTTGGTGGATAACCTCAAGGAAACTGTCCCAGGCCAAACAGGACTGATGGACATAAGAATACAGAGACCAAAGCAGCATGCAGAGGACTGCATAGTTTTGTTTGGTTGGTTTTTTTTAAGTTTTTTTTTTTTGCTGTAATCATTTTTAAATTATTTTTTAATTTTTTATATATTAATTAGAGTTTATTTGTTTTGTGTCACAGCTGTAGCCCCTTCCTCGTTCCCTTCCTATCCCACTCTCTCTCCCTAATCTCCTTTCATGTTCCTCTCCAAGTCCACTGCTAAGGGAGGTCCTCCTCCCCTTCCATCTGACCCTAGCTTATCAGGTCTGATCAGGACTTGCTGCACTGTCCTCCTATGTGGCCTGGCAAGGCTGCTCCCCCCTCAAGGGGAGGTGATCAAAATCCATCCACTGAGTTCATGGCAAAGACAGCCTTTGTTCCCCTCACCATACAACCAGACACACTAAATCGGTTAGAAGAAAAAGTGGGGAAAAGCCTAGAACTCACTGGAACAGGAAACAACTTCCGGAACAGAACACCAACAGCACAGGCTCTAAGATCAACAGGCAACAAGTAGAACTTCATGAAACTGAAGCAAAGGACACTGTCATCAGAACAAAACAACAGCCTACAGCCTGGGAAAGGATATTCACCAACCCTATATCTGACAGAGGGTTAATATCCAGAATATATAAAGAACTAAAAAAGTTAAAAAGCAACAAATCAGGTAATCCAATTAAAAATGGAGTACAGAACTAAACAGAGAATTCTCAATAGAGTAATGCAGAATGGCAGAGAAACACTTAAAGAAATGCTCAATATCCATAGTCAGCAGGGAAATGCAAATCAAAACAACCTGAGATTTCATCTTACACCCATCAGAATGGCTAAGACTGTATAGGTTGAAAGCAGTCAAAATCCCAGCATTGAAAACTGGAAGAGAGTACAAGTAAAAAGAACTACTTATAACTCATACTGCTAGGAAAGGAAAAGTTAATGTTCTCCAATGGAATGTCCCTGCATGTACCATTCACCCTCCAGGGTTGGTGCCATGCCCAGGAGTAGTTGGACAACACAATATGAACTCATTGGTTTGTAGTGTGTGTTTATGTGTGTGTGTACTTTCTTGTTTGTTTTGATATGTTTTGCCTGATTGGTGGTATTTTTCACTGTTTTATTTTTGTTTTGTTTTAAGGAGATAGGATATGAACTTGATCTCTAAGGAGTGGAGAGAACTTGGCAGAAGTTGGGTGAGTAAATATATTAAGATGTACCACATGTCAATATATACTAATATATATGATATGCTATATATTTTATACACTAATATAAAATATATATTAGTAATATACTAGTATAAAATACTATATTATCTTATTACACTGGCATCTAAGTGATTTATCATTAACTTTCTAGAAAAAAATTTGATAGCATATTTCTGCTCTATAGGTCCAGATTATTGTCTGTGTGACAAAATAGCATAATATCATTTAAATTCTAGTAGCAATCTGGTTTCCTGCATTATATTATTACTTACATGTATAAATTTTAGGTAGATAATTGCTAAAAATTTCTAGAAGGCATAAAAATATTCCAAAGTTTTCTAAAAATGTTTAGTACTTTAAGAGTTTATGAAGTATATAATCAATAGATTTGATGCTAAATTTGAATTTTAATTAATAACAAATATCATTTATGCTTTATGAAAAAGGAGATATAAACAAAATTTGCATTTCATTCATCCCACCAGTGGTTTGTATTTGGAATTTTAACAAAATGAATTGTCAGATGATTATGTAAATAATTACACAGCCCCACTGATAAACATGTTATATGGAATGGTGACTGAGAAGGAAACATCTGGATGGGAAAATGAAGGTTTGTAAAGTTAGCAGAATTAAAGCATTCTAGAAAGATAAAATAATAAATCTCAAGTATTATTCCCAGCTAATGAGAATGAAAGGTAAAACTCAGATCTCTTCCCCTGTAAATTAGCCAGAAAGAATAAGCTTCAGATATTATCTCCAATAATGAAATAAACAGAATACATTTCAAGTATTCTGACCAATCAGCAAGACAGTAAAGAACTGAAAATCTGGCAAAACCCAAGCATAGGTGATAATGTTCAGGGAGGAGGCATTTCAGGTTTAGGAAATGTGGGTTAGAGGGAAATGATAGACAGGCATGCAGTCCTGAAATTGGAAGGTCTCTGAGATGGACCCCTGTATACACAAAGTTGTTTCTGTTTTTGTTTTTTTTTTTAAAGGAGCAAACATTTAACATATAAGATTTTTGTTAAAAATATACATTTTACAGTAAGTTTAGAGATAGCTGCATCCTGAAATGTAATCCTGGCATTAAAATAATGGGTATCTTTGAAAATGGAAGACAGATGCATGGTATGAGGTGATGGGCAAGTGGCTATCAATGGAGTCTACTGGTTTTCTTCCATTGCTGGTGATTGCACACTTTTATCTGAAATGCCATCTTTGATGAGTGATACAGAACATAGGAAGTCATATAATGTTTAAAGTTTTATGTCTCATGCTTTTTAAAATAGTTTATATTTACAGCATATTAACATAACAAAACCACACAAGGAGAAAATGAACACTAGGGCAGGCACCACTAGAAAGGAGATACAAGACATTCCCAATGATCTTGCAGAGTTGAGTAAAGCTGAGTCTTTCCTTTAGAGACTGAAGCTGGACCCTGCCTACATAATTATGTATTTCACTGACCTTGCCAACTTGTCCAGAGTCAATCACATGTTTAAAAATGATGGCAGGAGAGAGTTTTGTGTTTATTATTATTATTATTATTATTATTCAGTTTAACAAAGTCACAAGCATTTTGAAGTATAGAGTTCTGGATGGACATTACTCAACATGGCATGATGTCCAGGCCAGAGACTTAAGAATCTGATAAACATGGACCCGTCCAGACAACCTGTGTGCACACCTGCCCAAGACTAGCCAAGAACCACATTTTTATATCAGGAGTCTAACTTCTTTCCAACTACACATAATTGTAAATGTTACCTGGGAGCTCCCTTGCAATGTCTGGTTCCTAGTGGAAGGTGTGAGCAGCACTTGAACACTGGCAAATGAAACTAAAAACTAAAGTCCTCTCTCTCTCTCTCCCGTGTATTCCTAATTCAAAACAATAAGACCTGAATAAAATACTGGGTACTTATAACCTCAGTATGGGGCAAAAACTCACAGTAAAGGCATGGTTCATTACAACTGTCTGTGGACCTTTTTAAACTTGTCTTTATCCTGTGGATAACATGAAAGTGTTTAAACAGGGCTCATAAGCTTAAGATCATTGTTTTCAAAGAGCCATGGGCCACATAAATCTAAAATCTCAAGATAAATCCTTGAGACCTGAGGCATCATATGAAATTATGTAATAGGGAAAATTAGGATGTCTTAATAAATGGCAGAAACTGTGAGGTCATTACTGGATAGTATAAATTTTAATATAAAACAATACTACTAACTAGTCATCTTGTCACACCTAAAACCAATAAGCAACACTAAATGAATAAATTGTAATTTTTATGTTTATTCACACACAAACAATCAAACACAAAAACACACATATACTGACAAATTTGAAAGGGAGTGGGAAGACATTGAGGAGCTTGGAGAGATGATATAAGACACAATTAAACAATTTAAGAAAATAAATGTAAAAGAGAATTTAACGAAGCTCCTAGAAAATCAGCTTTTCCCCTTCCTTATCATGTAACCAGTATGTGATAAGTTTAGGTCCTGCTGGATATTCCAGAAACACTTCAGAGGAATTCTGACTGCGATGTGCTCCTGAGCTTCAGCACCAGAGACTCCATGAAGAAAGGCTAAGTGATGAGCTGTAGAGTGCTGTGTCTTCTTTCCTTTACAGAAGATGACAGGCCAGGGAGTAGATGAGGGAGGGAAGATGGGATTGGGAGGGAATGAGGGAGCAGGATTGGCCTGGGATACAGAGTTAATAAAATTAATGTTCAATACTATTGTTTGTAATAATATTCTTACAGAAAGAAGGAGGAGGAGGAGGAGGAGGAGAAGAAGAAGAAGAAGAAGAAGAAGACAAGGACTCCAGGCAACAGTCTTCCATTTTTTCTCTGGGAACACAGGCAAAGGCATTTGCAGGCAAAGTACAAACAGCAGAGATGCAAATAATGCTGCATCTCAGATACCAGTTTCAGTGTGAGGTAGCAGTGTGAAGTAGGTGATGGATACGAGTTGGTGCCTATGGCAGACACACTAAATCTGTTAGAAGAAAAAGTGGAGAAGAGCCTTGAACTCATTGGCACAAGAGACAAATTCCTGTACAGAACACCAAACAGCACAGGCTCTAAGATCAACAATCAATAAAGGGGGGCGGGGACCCAAGATGGCAGCTCTAGTGTGCACCTTATCTGTGGGACAAAGGACCTAAATCACCAAAATTGGTGAGTGAATGGGGAACTGAACTCAGAACAGAGTTATCTAGGTTTCCAAGAAAAAAGAGACTAACCATGAACTGAGTTCTCTAGAATCAAGACACCAACAGACTCCTCTGGGAGGAGACACTGCCACTCTGGAAGGCAATCCCTAAGCACTTCCCTGTAATCAACTCCGTATCCCCTCTTTGGGGGAGGCAGGAGGCGGCCAGCAGAATCTGCCACAGGCCACACTGCCTGTGCCCCAGCCCCAGAGACAGCGAAGGCTTCTACCAAAGAAACCCAGGCTCAGGATTTGGGTCTGAGATTATCCAGTTCTTTTGGGCACTCCTTTGAGAACATTGCCTTAAACCTATCAGGGCAGAGCAGAAAGAGAGGGAGGCATGCTGCTGGATCAGTCACAGCCCACAGTGCTGCCAGCTGCTTCTAGCAAACAAACCTGGGCCTGAGGTCACTCAACACTTCCTGACACTCTCCCAGGTCCAACCACAATAAGCTCTAGTGCTGGCAGTCCCTGGCAGAGAAACACCCTGCTCAGGTTCGGGAATGAGAATACCTAATTCTTCCTTGCACTCCCCTGAAACCCCCACCATAAGCCTGCCCTATGGAGGAGAAGGACATAGAGGCAGCCTGCAGATTCCACTACAGGCCACAGCACCTGGGTTCCAGAGCACCCTGCAGTCCCTGGCAAAGAAACCCCAATCCCTGGTAGAGAAACCCCTGTGCTAGATCTGAGAGTGCACACACTAAACTCTGACTGACACTCCCCCAGAACCGGCTAACACATGCACTAGCACTAGGCAGCTTCTGCCAGAGTTATCTGGGCCTCTGATCTGGGGCTGAGAACCTTCAAGTCTTACTGGTATTCCCCTGGGACCGGCCACCATAAGACTTCCCTGGAGGAGGGGAAGTGCAGAGAGATGGCCAGTGGATTCCACCACTGAACACAGCCCCTGGACCCTGGCCTCCAGATCTGGGACAGAGGAAATCCAGTCCCCACTCCCCACACCCACACCCATCCCAGCACCTCCTTGGGTCCAGCCACCAAAATCATTCCCTGGTGGAAGTGTAGGATACAGAAGGGGCCTGGAGAGTTTTGCCACAGATCACACTGCCAGGGTCCCAGCACGGGCTGCACCCAGCACAGCACATAGTGCAGGTGGACACCAAGACCTGCTCCTGCAGCGCCACCGAGCTGACTGTGAGCCTACACCAGCATTTGCCCCAGCAAGATCAAATCCGAGAGTAGAGAGCAAGGGGAATCCCTGTGCTTTCCAATTGGCCCTACAAGGGAATGAGTGTGCCTTCAATGAAGTGTTTGCCCCAGGTCCAGGGCCCCTCTACACAAGCCACCAGACAACAGATCCCTATCACACACATCCCTACTGTGGGCATCATAGGGATTCTTGGGATAGCGATCCCAACACTGAAGTCTCTGCTCTATGGGTCTACCAGTCAATTCCAGACAAGCAATTTCTGGATCCCAGACAGAGCTGCATACCACTGGCCTGGAGGCCACTGCAGATAGTCAGGAAATCTGCACATGCACACTGTACCTGCTAAAATCATCTTAGAATACCACCAGCTTCACATTCCTTACTTAGGTAAAGCTGAAACCACAACGCACACTCCCAAACCACTGAACCTCTCTCATCTTCCTGAAAAACAGTCCAGAACACGGAAAGAGACTGTCCTAGCCTGAACTACAAACTCCAGGAACAAACAGTGAGGGGTACATATAAGCAGATGGCCAGAGGCCAAAGTAAGAATACAGTCAACAGAACTCAGGACATCATGGATTCACCAGTAACCACCCAAATCATTGGACAGTTCAATTCACTAGATACAGGAGAAAACGACTTTAAAACTATGTTTTTCCAGCTATTAGAGGCTCATAAAGAGGAAGAAAACAAATCTATCAGAGAAATGGCTACACAAATAGAGAGAAACAAAGAAGAAATGCACAAATCTCTCAGAGAAATGCCTAAAAAATGAGGCAAACAAAGAAGAAATAAACAAAGCTCTCAAAGAAATACAGGCAAATACAGACAAACAAGTAGATGCACAATTAGTGACATATAGAGGGGAAACAGACAAAAAAAAATTAAAAGCCATCATTGAAAAACAGGACTCCACATTCAATCAGATGAAGGAAATGGTGCAAGACATAAAAACAGAATTAGAATCAATAAAAAACAAACAGAGAAAAACCTGGAACTGGAGAACATAGAGAAAAGATCAGGAACTACAAACATAAGCATCACCAACAGAATACAAGAGATGGAAGAGAGAATCTCAGGTGCCAAAGATACACTTGTAGAAATTGATACATCTCTCAAAGAAAAAATAAAATCAGAAAAGTTCCAAACACAAAACTTCCAAGAAATCCAGGACACCATGAAAAGACAAAATCTAAAAATAATATGAGTAGATGAAAAAGAAGGCACCAGGCTAAAAGGTTCAGAAAATATTTTCAAGAAAATCATAGAAGAAAATTTTCCCAACCTAAAGAGATGTCCATAAACATACAAGAGGCCTACAGAACACCAATAGGCTAGACCAGAAATGAAATTCTTCACATCACATCATAATCAAAACACTGAACCTACAGAACAAAGAAAAAATACTAAAAGCAGGAAGAGAAAATGGCCAAGTAACATATGAAGGTAGATCTATCAGAATCACACCAGATTTCTCAATAGGAACAATGAAAACCAGAAGGGTCCGGGCAGAAATCATGCAGGCCTTAAGGGACCAAGATGCCAACCCAGACTACTATTCCCAACAAAGCTGTCAATAAACATAGACAGAGAATTCAAAATATTCCATGACAAAACCAAATTAAAACAATATTTACACAGTAACCCAGCGCTACAGAAGTTCCTAGAAGGTAAATTCCAACCCAATGAAAACAACTACATCCAAGGAAACATAGGTCATAGATAAATACACAACAAAAAACCCCAAAAGAATATAAGCAATAAAACACAGCAACACCATGAACCCCACATCAAAAGAAAGTAACATTTGTTGGTCACTAGTATCTGTCAAAATCAGTGGACTCAATTCTCCATTAAAAAGACACAGACTAATGGAATGGTTGCAGAAACAAGATCCAACATTCTGTTGCATCCAAGAAATACACCTCTGTACCAAAGATAAACACTACCTCAGAGTAAAGGGCTGGACAAATGTATTTTAAGCAACTGGAGCCAGAAAACAAGCTGGAATAGTTATCCTACTATCTAATAAAATCGACTTTCAACCAAAATTAATCAAAAAAGATAAGGAGGGGTACTACATTCTCATCAAAGGAAAAATTCACCAGAGAACATCACAATTCTGAACATCTATGTCCCAAATACAAGAGCGCCTACATTTGTAAATTATTATTAAAGCTTAAATCACACATTGATCCCAACACTTTAATAGTGGGAGACTTCAACACCCCACTCTCACCAAAGGACAGATCAACTAGACAGAAACCAAATAGGGAAATAAAGACACTTATAGAGTAACTAGATCAAATGGACCTAATAGACATTTACAGATCTTTTCACCGAAACTCAAAAGAGTAGACCTTCTTTTCAGCACCTCATGGAACCTCTCCAAAATAGACCATATACTTGGTCACAAATCAAGCCTCAACAGATAGAAGAAGATTAAAATATTCCTTGTATTCTATCTGACCACCATGAGCTAAAGCTGGACCTCAACAACCATGGAAATAACAAAAAGCCTACACCCACATGGAAACTGAAAAACTTGCTAATCAATGACAGCTGGATTAGGGAAGAAATAAAGAAAGAAATTAAAGACTTCCTAGAATTCAATGAAAACGAAGGTACAACATACCCAAATTTATGGGACACAATGAAAGCAGTGCTCAGAGGAAAATTCATAGCACTAAGTGACCTCAAGAAGAAATTTGTAACATAACATACAAGCAACTTAATGGCTCAACCTAAAACAATGGGAAAAAAAAAGAAGCAGATACACCCAAGAAGAGCAGATGGCTGGAAACAATCAAACTCAGGTCTGAAATCAATCAATTAGAAACAAATAAAGCTATTTAAAGAATCAATGAAACAAAAAGCTGGTTCTTTGAGAAAATCAACAAGACAGACAAACCTTTAGCCAAACTAACTAAAAGGCAGAGAGAATCCATCCAAATCAGTAAAATGAGAAATAAAAAGGGGGACATAACTACAGACACTTAGGAAATTAAAATAATCATTAGGGCATACTACAAAAGCCTATATGCCAAAAAATTTGAAAATCTAAAAATCTAAAAGAAATGGACAATTTTCTTGATAGATCCCATTTACCAAAATTAAGTCAAAATCAGGTAGAAAAACTGAATAGCCCTATATTCCCCAAGGAAATTGAAGTAGTCATCAACAGTCTCCCTTCTAAACAAAGCCCTGGGCCAGATGGATTCAATGCAGAATTCTACCAGACCTTCAAAGAAATGCTAACAACATTACTCCTCAAAGTATTCCACAAAATAGAAACAGAAGGAACATTGCCAAACTCATTCTATGAAGCCACAGTCACCTTGATACCTAAACCACACAAAGATCCAACAAACAAATAGAACTTCAGACCGATTTCACATATGAACATTGAGGCAAAAATACTCAGTAAAATACTTCCAAACCGAATCCAAGATCACATAAAAGACATCATCCACCATGACCAAGTAGGCTTCATCCCAGGCATTCAGGGATGGTTCAATATCCAGAAATCCATCAATGTAATCCACCACATAAACAAACTGAAGGAGAAGAACCACATGATCATCTTAGAGGCTGAAAAAGCATTTGACAAAATCCAACAACCATTCATGTTTAAAGTCCTGGAGAGATCAGGGATACAAGGCACATACCTAAACATAGTAAAGGCAATGTACAGCAAGCCTAGAGCCAACATCAAACTTAGTGGAGAGAAACTCAAACCAATCCCACTGAAATCAGGGACAAGGAAAGGCTACCCACTCTCTCCATATCTCTTCAACATAGGACTTGAAGTCCTAGCTATAGCAATAAGACAACTAAAGGAGATCAAGGGAATATAAATTGGAACTGAAAAGGTCAAAGTTTGAGATTTGCAGATGATATGATAGTATACATGGCGACCCCCAAAATTCAACCAGAGACCTACTTCAGCTGATAAACACCTTCAGCAAAGTGGCTGGATACAAAATTAACTCAAAACAAACAAACAAACAACCCCCCCCCCAAATAAAACAGAAGCCGTCCTGTATAACAAAGACAAAAAAAGCTGAGAAAGAAAATAGGGAAACGGGATCCAAGATGGCTGCCAGGAGAGGACACAGTGCCTGAGGAGTAGGACAGCAGAAACAATGCAGCGACCAGGAGACTGAACTCAGGGACCTAAAACACCAGCATTTGTGATTGCCAGGTGAGCGGAACTCCTACAGCGAGGAAATCAAGTGGGAAAATCCTAGGGACACCCAGTTATTCCCTGGAAAAAATCTCCCTGTGACCTGCAGAGCACAGCACATCTCTGATCTGAAGGAGCCGCGGAGCTGGGTGACCGCAGTCACAATACGAGACTGGGTCTCACAGCCTCTGGGCCAGACAGAGGAGGACCCGGTACCGGTTTGAATGACCTGAACACTGCAGGTCCGCCAATAACCAGCTCAGTCCGTGTGGGAGTCCAGGGACTACTCAGAGAAAGACCCAGCGGGCATACAACAGGCACACACCAATCAGGCCCTGTGTGCCTGTGGGTACACGAACCAGACTGAGTGGGCCTAGGAGACCTTTTTGACTGGTCTGCACACTGTGGGGCACACACTGCTCAGGCCCGCCAGCGACCACCTCAGTCCATGGGTATGTGTGTGTGTCCACAGGCAGTTCTGCTTCTACTGGCAGGCATTCCGCAGGTGCACACCAACTCCACAATAAAAGGAAGTAACAGTCATTGGTCACTATTATCTATGAACATCAATGGACTCAACTCTCCAATAAAAAGACACAGACTAACAGAATGGCTATGGAAACAGGATCCAACATTCTGCTGCATCCAAGAAACACACCTATGCAACAAAGATAAACACTACCTCAGAGTAAAAGGCTGGAAAACCATTTTCCAAGCAAATGGACCCAGAAAACAAGCTGGGGTAGCAATCCTAGTATCTAATAAGATAGACTTTCAACCAAAGTTAATCAAGAAAGATGAGAAGGGGCACTTCTTTCTCATCAAAGGAAAATTCCAACAGGAGGACATCATAATTTTGAACATTTATGCCCCAAATTCAGGACC
>CM053764.1:117348822-117387781 GCA_028658305.1 Pachyuromys duprasi
GGAAGAAGTCTCCTGTGCCAATGAGTTCTAGGGTCTTCCCCACTTTTTCTTCTAACTGGTTTAGTGAGTCTGGTTTTATGTTGAGGTCTTTGATCCACTTGGACTTTAGCTTTGTGCACGGTGATAAATATGGATCTATTTTCATTTTTCTGCATACAGATATCCAGTTGGACGAGCACCATTTGTTGAAGATGCTGTCTCTTTTCCATTGAATGGTTTTGGCTTCTTTGTCAAAAATCAAGTTTCCATAGGTGTGTGGGTTTATTTCTGGGTCTTCTATTTGGTTCCATTGATCCACTCTTCTGTTTCTGTGCCAATACCATGCAGTTTTTATTACTATTGCTCTGTAGTACAGCTTGAGGTGAGGGATGGAGATACCTCCAGATAATCTGTTGTTGTAGAGGATTGTTTTGGAGATTCTGGATTTTTTCTTTCTCCATATGAAGTTGAGTATTTTTCTTTTAAGTTCTGTGAAGAATTATGAAGGTATTTTGATGGGAATTGCATTGAATCTGTAGATTGCATTTGGCAATATGTTCATTTTCACTATGTTAATCCTACCACTCCATGAGCACAGGAGGTCTTTCCACCTTCTAATATCTTCTTCTATTTCTGTCTTCAGAGATTTGAAGTTTTTTTCATATAGATCTTTCACTTGCTTGGTTAGAGTCACCCCAAGTTACTTTATGGTATTAGTGGCTATTGTGAAGGATGTTGTTTCCCTAATTTCCTTCTCGGCCCTTTTATATTTGCCAACTTGTGTCTTTTTATCAACTTAAAAAAATAAGATCTTAGATATACTCTCAGAGACTAAAAATTAATTACCCAAATTATGTATTTTAAAATTAAGTATTTTCCCACCATTTGCCTGCAAATTTCATGATTTCCTCATTTTTAATTACTGAGTAGTATTGCACTGTGTAAATGTACCATAATTTTTGTATCCATTCCTCAACTGAGGGACATCTGGATTGTTTCCAGGTTCTGGCTATTACAAATAGATCAGCCACGAACATAGTTGAGCAAATGTCCTTGTTGTGTACTTGAGCATTTTTTGGATATATGCCTAAAAGTGGTATGGCAGGATCTTGAGGAATCACTATTCCTAGTTGTCTAAGAAAGCACCAGAATGATATCCAGAGTGGTTGTATAAGTTTACATTCCCAGCAGAAATGCAGGAGGGTTCCTCTTTCTCCACATCCTCTCCACCATGTTTGTCATTTGAGTTTTTGATCTTAGCCATTCTGACAGGTGTAAGGTGAAATCTCAAGGTCATTTGAATTTGCATCTCCCTGATGACTAAGGACGTTGAACAGTTCTTTAAGTGTTTTTCTGCCATTCTACAGTCGTCTACAGAGAATTCTCTGTTTAGCTCCATACCCCATTTTTTAATTGGAATTCTTGATTTGTTATTTTTTAGATTCTTCAGTTCTTTATATATACTGGATATTAGCCCTCTGTCAGATACAGGTTTGGTGAAGATCCTTTCCCAGTCTCTAGGCTGTAATTTTGTTTTCATGATAGTGTATTTTGCTTTACAGAAGCTTTTCAGTTTCATGAGGTCCCATTTATTGATTATTGCTCTTAGAGCCTGTGCTGTTGGTGTTCTGTTCAGGAAGTAGTCTTCTGTGCCAATGAGTTCTAGGGTATTCCCCACTTTTTCTTCTAACCGGTTTAGTGAGTCTGGTTTTATGTTGAGGTCTTTGATCCACTTGGACTTTCGTTTCGTGCAGGGTGATAAATATGGATCTATTTTCATTTTTCTGCACGTAGACATCCAGTTGGACCAGCACCATTTGATGAAGATGCTGTCTCTTTTCCATTGAATGGTTCTGGCTTCTTTGTCAAAAATCAAGTACTCATAGGTGTGCCTGTTTATTTCTGGGTCTTCTATTTGGTTCCAATTATCCATATTCTGTTTCTATGCCAATACCATCCTCTTTTTTAGTACAATTGTTCTGTAATACAGCTTGAGATCAGGGATGGAAATACTTCCAGATGATCTGTTGTTGTACAGGATAGTTTTGGAAATTCTGGGTTTTTTGTTTCTCCATATAAAGTTGAGAATTTTTCTTTAAGGTTTGTAAAGAATTGTGCTGGTATTTTGATGGAATTTGCACTGAATATGTAGATTGCTTTTGGCAGAATAGTCATTTTCACTATGTTAATCCTTCCCTTCTATGAGCATGGGAGATCTTTCCATTTTTT
The DNA here is from genome assembly GCA_028658305.1 of Pachyuromys duprasi. Classification (NCBI taxonomy): domain Eukaryota; kingdom Metazoa; phylum Chordata; class Mammalia; order Rodentia; family Muridae; genus Pachyuromys; species Pachyuromys duprasi. The sequence continues at coordinate 117,351,031 of CM053764.1, forward strand.
GATATCTTCTTCAATTTTTTTTCAGAAACTTGAAGCTTTTCTTATACAGATATTTCACTTGTTTGGTTAGAGTCACCCCAAGGTACTTTATGTTATTTGTGACTATTGTTAAGGGTGTTGTTTCTCTAATTTCTTTCTCGGTCCTTTCATCTTTAGTGTACAGGAGGGCTTCTGATTTTTTTTTTTAGTTGATTTTGTATCCAGCCACTTTGCTGAAGGTGTTTATCAGTTGAAGGAGTTCTCTGGTTGAAATTTTGAGGTCGCCCATTTATACTATCATATAATCTGCACATAGGGATACTTTGACCTCTTTTTTTCTGATTTGTATCTCCTTGGTCTCCTTTAGTTGTCTTATTACTCTAGCTAGGACTTCAAGTACTGTGTTGAAGAGATATGGAGACAGTGGGCAGCCTTGCCTTGTCCCCAATTTCGGTGGGATTGATTTAAGTTTCTCTCCATTGAGTTTGTTGTTGGCTATAGGCTTGCTGTATATTGCCTTTACTATGTTTATGTATGTGCCTTGTATCCCTGATCTCTCCAAGACTTTAAACATGAATGCATATTGGATTTTGCAGAATGCTTTTTCAGCATCTAAGGAGATGATCATGTGGTTTTTCTCCTTCAGTTTGTTTATATGGGTTGATCACATTGATGGATTTCCATATATTGAACCACCCTTGCTTACCTGGGATGAAGCCTACTTGGTCTTGGTGGATGATATCTTTTATGTGTTCTTGGATTCAGTTTGCAACTATTATATTGAGTATTTTTGCATCAATGTTCATAAGAGATATAGGTCTGAAGTTCTCTTTTTTTCTTCGGTCTTTTTGTGATTTAGGTATCAAGCTGACTGTGGCTTCATAGAATGAGTTTGGTTATGCTGCTACTGTTTCTATTTTGTGCAATAGTTTAGAGAGAATTGTAGTTAGCACTTCTTTGAAGGACTGGTAAAATTCTGCGCTGAATCCATCTGGCCCAGGGCTTTTTTTTTTTTGGAAGGGAGACTGTTGATGACTACTCCTATTTCCTTGTGGGATATAGATATATTCAATTTTTCTACCTGATCTTGACTTAATTTAGTTAGATGGAATCTATGAAGAAAATTGTCCATTTGTTTTAGATTTTTAAATTTTGTGTCATATAGGCTCTTGTACTAAGACCTAATGATTGTTTGGATTTCCTCAGTGTCTGTAGTTATGCCCCCTTTCTCGGTTCTGATTTTGCTGATTTGGATTGTTTCTCTTTGCCTTTTTGTTAGTTTGGCTAAGGCTTGTTTATTTTGTTGATTTTCTCAAAGAACCAGCTCTTGGTCTCATTGATTCTTTGAATAGTTTTATTTGTTTCTTATTGATTGATTTCTGCCCTGAGTTTGATTATTTCCTGTCCTCTGTTCCTCTTTGGTGTATCTGCTTCTTCTTCTTTTTTTTTTTCCCTAGGGCTTTCAGTTGGGCCATTAAGTTGCATGTATGAAATGTTTCAAATTTCTTCTTGAAGCATTTAGTGCTATTAACACTGCCTTCATTGTGTCCCATAGGTTTGGGTATGTTGTGCTTTCATTTTCATTGAATTCTAGGAAATGATCATCTTGAGTGAGGTATCCCAAAAGCAGAAAGATTCACATCGTATATACTCACTTATATAGACCTATAAGATAGGATAAACATACTGAAATCTATACACCTAAAGAAGATAAACAAGAAAGAGAACCTGGGGTAAGATGATCAATCCTCACTTAGAAAGACAATTGGGATGGACATTTGATATAGGAGAAAACAAAAAGCAGGACAAGACCCTACCACAGAGGGCCTCAGAAAGACTCTACCTAGCAGTGTATCAAAGCAAATATTAAGACACATAACTAACCCTTTGGGAGAGTGCAGAGAGTTATATGAAAGAAGGGGGAGTTAGTATGACTTGGAGAGAACCGGAGCTCCACAAGGACCAAATATATCAGGGCACAGGGGTCTTTTATGAGACTGTTTCTCCAACCAGGAACCATGTATGGACATAACCTCGAACCCCTGCTTGAATATAGCAAATGGTAGCTCAATATGCAAGTGGGTACCTTAGTAAGGGGAAGAGGGACTATTTCAGACATGAACTTAATGGCTGGCTCTTCGACACCCCCCTCCCCGAGGGAGGAAGAGCCTTGCAAGTCCACAGAAGAGGACATTGCAGCCAGTCCTGAAGAGACCTGATAAGCTAGAGTTAGATGGAAGGGGAGGAGGTCCTCCCCTATCAATGGACTTAGAAAGGGGCAGGGAGGAGATGAGGGAGGAATGGGGGTGATAGGGAGGGAATGTGCGGGGGGGCGGGAATACGGCTGGGATACAAAGTACATAATCTGTGATTAATATAAAATAAAATAAAAATGTAAAAAAATGAAAAAAATGAGTATTTTCTTAAATTTTGGCCTATAAAACAATTACATTGACACTGAACCAATATAGCGAAAATATCTTTGGGTGATGTTACCATATAGGAAAGTTATTGCCTTTATTAAAATCAGTTACTGAATATATATACGATTCTTTGAATTTCAAGCATACAGCATTTTATATTCTTTTGAGTTATCTGAGCACTCTTTTTGAAATGTTTAAAGATACAGTGCATTTAAAGAAACTAATATATTAGCCCAAGACCTTTGGCAATTTTTATGTAATACATCTAAAAACACAGTGAATTCTCTTAACTCCAAAACTAGAACTTCAAAAGGTCAGTGAATGATGTGTTGCATTCTGGCTAACCGAACTGTTGTGTATAAGAACTATTTAACTAATTTGCTGATTTTGGGGTCATTTTTTCCTTGGAAGCTATATATAATTCTTTGAATTCATACTCATAAAAATCTCTTGATGAGATTCAGCTACAGAGGAGTATTTCCTGACTCATAATATTTCAAAAAACACATTTCTGGAAACTTTACTATATTAAATCTTATTAATACAGAGGTCTGGAGCAATCGTTACTGAGTTGTCATCAGACTCTACAGAGTATAAATCTAAACAAAGACATTGAATATAAAGAGCATTCTTTATTAAAACCACCTTTGTTTCAGGCTCTATTACCTCAATATGTGATTTTGGTGTATTTAAAGAGCCTTTCCATCATGTCACTGTAGCTGGCCACTGCTAACTTGCATTCCATCAAAGCTGACACCAATAAGGATGGTGAACCTGAGAACCTACACCTCTCTTTAAGATGACATTCAGTCAAAGTGAACAAATAAGGCATAACTTTATTATGGGGAATGAAGGACAAACACTCCTAAGATTCAGTCAATTAAATAACACCAAGATATCTATGATGGTTTTTGATTGCTAGAACTGTGTTGCCACTTCCTTACATACTTTTATTTTTTGCTTCCTAATCACCCTTTATCCTTCAGTATCAAATTACTAAAGATGAAATCACTTGGAAACTAAATGTCCACCCTTTAAGCAAAGTCATGTAATCAAATGGATCTGAGATTTATATGTATTAGTGGTTCCTTTTTTTTTTTTTTTTTTTAGCTTGCTTAGAATGCTGACATCTGATCCTTGCAAACTGTACCAGTTTTAAAATGTGCTTCCAAGGGAATGAAAAGCCTGAGCTCCTGAGCCTCATAGACTGTTAAATGTGATTTGCTACAGCTCATATTACTGCAAGGTGGAAACAATGTCAGCAGGAGCAAAATCAACTTTTTATACAACTTTCTGTACATAGAGACCTATGAGTGAATAAAGTGTATTAATACATCGTCACTACTCATAATTGTATCTAAATGAGACTCAGATCTTAAACGTGGCAGTCCTAGAATAGCCTGTTATAGTAAAATCTGATTTCATCACTGCTCTCTAAATTCCCAAACTAAACCACAATTGTATGTGAGTTTCCAAGACTGTAATGAGCAGAGAAAGAATGCCCAGTGCTTTTTTATTTCAAAACAAGGAAGACACCATGTGCTTTACCTAAATGAAAGGAAGGCAAAGTTCATCTACCTTGCAGCCGCTGACATGCACTCCATAGTTCAGTTGAGTGAGCATTTCTAAATTGGGGTGATGAAGTCAGCCAGCTGTCTTAAAAGGAGCAAGACACTTTAGTTAAATATGGCAAATTATCAGAGATTTCATTTTGTGTTTTATCATTCCTTCCTCATTCCTTAAGTGTATCAGTGAATTTATGTGAATGAAGCTATAAAAACATGAAGCAATGTTCATAGTTTTATGCTGTTTCAAAATTCTCCCACAGAATGAATGAAAATATGAATGCAAGTGTCTAGATTTCAACCTTTGGAAACTGTTTAAACTGAGAGTCCACAGTCAATACTTATCACAGTTGTCCCTTAATTTGGGCACATGCCACAAAATTGGGAGCATTCTACTAACCCACCAACCTTCTTAACATGTACAAATCTTAACTGTGCTAAGTATTTCAAAGTTCCTTTTAAAGAAAGCTTATCAGTCTGATATCTGATATCAAGATTAGTGTGAGCTGAATGCTGCACCCAGCAGCAGGCACTCACCTCAGAGATTTCAGGTCTCAGATCAAAAACTAAAAAAGGTGAATGGTTTCCTTTGACTTGCCAGTAGCTTTCCATGAACACTCTTAAGCGTTTTTAGCCAAATGTTGGAGGGATGGTTAAATGGATTCTCGGAGTCTACCTCAGATTTTCATCTTATTTCTGCCTTCCTCCTGTAGTGTGATCCCCTGGTATCTCCTTACTGTACAAGGTTTCAGAGATGTGAAGTGGTCGGAGTTCAGTGAGTGTGAGACAGCATGCTGAACTGCCTGAGTGTGTGAACTGGCTTTTGAAGCCACCATGCCACCTGAAGAAAACTCTGCTCTTGAGCCTGAGTTTCAACTATTTTGTTTGCTCCTAATACACTATTAATCCGGTGAGACTGAAACTTTTGTCTTGGTGTGCATAGAGATTAGAAGTGGCTATACTTTTCAAATATGGCTATACGTTGGAATGTAAGTCATTACCTAAAATCATTGCCTCTGTAACTCTTTGCACATATGAATTTGCTTTAGAATATGCCAATTGATTAATATGTTGAAGCTATAGTGAAAGTGCAGTTACTTCAAGAGAAACCTAACCTCTGTCAAGAGTTAGGGAAAAATCTTCAGCACGTGTCCACAGAACCTCATTTCCTCCTCAATTAGATTTTACTATTTTTTCTTGTGACTAATATCATTTTTCCTACCAGATTAAAGACACATTGGTTCCCAAGAAAACAAACCGGGATAAATTATAACCCTGCTGATTTTCTAATTTTCCACTGTTACACCTTTCAACATATATCACTCTGACTTTCTTTAAGATTTTATTCTGTAAGTTGCAGCCCTGAGTCTTACTTTTGGTAGTTGATGCTCTTCCTTCTCTCTCCTATAAATAGCTTTGAAATAATTTATTATTGAAAATTTTAAGAAACTAAGGCAAAAGTAATTTTAGAACTTAGTAACAAATTTATTTCAGACCCAGTGTGCCTATAAAAATGTGACTTTAACCCAAAACAGATCAGATAATGGCTGCTGCTCTGTACCACGTCACCCACAGAAACACATTTCTTTATTTATATTATTATTATTATTATTATTATTTATTACAATTTATTCACATTGAATCTTGGCTGTAGCCCTCTCCCTTCTTCCCTCCTGGTCCTACCCTCCTTCCTCTTTTCCCACCCCCATGTCCCTCCCCTAATCCACTGATAGAAGAGGTCCTTCTCCCTTTTCCTCTGACCCTAGCCTATCAGATTTCATCAGGGCTGTCTAGATGGTCTTTATGTGTGTCCTATTTAGGCCACCTTGCCAGGGGGAGATGATCAAAGAACAGGCAACTGAGTCCACATTAAAGACAGCCTGTGCTTTCTTTACCAGGGAACCCACATGGGAACTGAGCTGCCCATGGACTACATCTGAGCAGGGGATCTAGGTCTTCTCCACCTATGGTCCTTGGTTGGATTATTGGCCATTGCAGGTTATTTGGGCCAAAAATGTTTGGCTCTGTTGGTCTCTTTGAGAAACTATGCCCCCTCCAGGTTTTTCGATCTTCACCTTCTTCCTTAAGAGTCCCTGCACTCTGCCCATTACTATGTTATATATATAATGAACCACAAACAAAACTGAAATTTCAAGAAAAATCAATTTGAAATACATAATGTCCCAACATATGTTTTCTTTATTTTTGAGACCAACTCAGTATTATAAATTGCTTAGTTTTTTAATGTACAAAAGCATTCATTGGCATTTTTTCTTCTTAGTTTTGTTCAAATTTCTCTAGGATTAATATTAAAAGAAAAAGCGGCGTTTGAATAATGACATGATCCATGTCTGAATATAGCCATTTCAATCAAATTCTTGTTAACTCTTGTGTAGCAGCTGCATTGTCTGTGTACATGTGAGTGTACACACAAAAATGGGGACTCAGGAAGAAAAGAAGCTTTCTGTACAAATGTGAGAACCAGAGTCCAGCTCTCCAGAACCCAGGCAAAAATCCCCAGGTGTGGTCATGCATACTTGAACTACAGTTCAGGTTGGGGTTGGTAGATTCCAGGATCTTATTGAGAGCAGCCTAACCAAAATCCGCTGGACTTCAGATCTGATGAGAGTCTGTCTCAGGGGAGCAGCAGAATGTGCAGCAGAGCAAAACCTTTAAAAATCTTCCACTGGGTGCTGGAGCAATGGCTCAGCATTTAAAAGCAATACTCTTTCCAAGGACCTGGTTTTGATTCTCAACACCCACATAATGGCTCCCAACTGTCTTTAATTCCAGTTCCAGGGAATCCGAAACCATATTCTGTCCTCCCTGGCACCAGACTTGCACATAATGAATAGATATACATGCAGGAGGAGCACCCAAATGTATAAAATAATAAAATAAATTTTAAAACACATTCTGTGACCTCAGTACATGTGTGCATGGATATGCAAATGCACATGTTGCCACACATACATGGACACACATGTATCCATAAATACATGCACACTTGCACACACACAAACACACACAGAAAATTTTTTAAGGAAGAAAATACTTAAAATTATCTGTCAATTTTCTCTTTCAGTAGTTACAAATTACTGGGATTAATATGGGAAATAAAAAAGATATCTTAATATAAAATTTAAATATAAGAGTTGAGAACAAGAGAGATGATCAGACAGACCTATCCATGGCATGAATGTGGGTTTCTCAGAAAAAGAACCATCTTGATCCTTTTGCATGGTCCATATCCAACCAACTTGCCATGGAATAGGTAACAGTGACTTTCTAACATTATGTGACAGTTAATAGGCCACTTTCGCAGTCACAATAATTCAGCATTCATCTTGAAAGAAAATAGGAATGACAGAACAACAATTTTCTACAAGGAATCTAAGAATATTACAGTTATCATCTGCTGAGAAATAAGCAATATATAATAAAATATAAATCAATAAAAATTAAAGTTCCTACTGTACCTGGCGTAATCATTTGTTTGTTATAATGTTTTGGCTAGTCAATATGTTTCTTTTTCTCTTCACAACTTATTCATTATTCATTATTCCTGATTGAAGCCCCCTCCCTCAACTCCTCCTAGTTCCTCCCTCCTTCTTCCCCCATTCCTTTCCCCTAGTCCACTGAAAGGGGATGTTCTCCTCCTCTGCAATCTACCCATAATTTATCAAGTCTCACCAGGACTGCGTGGATCTTCTTCCTCTGCAGCCTGACAAGACTGTATTGCCATGGACAAGTGATCGAAGAACAGGCAATTGAATTCATGACAGAGGCAGCCTCTGCTCCCCTTACTTGGGCACCCACATGGAGATTGAGCTGCCAATAGTATACATCTGAGCAGGGGGTCTAGGTACTCTCCTTGCATGGTCCTTGGTTGATGCATCAACCTCTGCAGGACCCCCAGGGCTAATATAATTTAGTTTTGTTGGTCTCCTTGTAGGGCTGCTGGCACATTTACACAATAGAATATTACTCAGCTATTAACAACAAGGAAATCATGAAATTTGTAGGCAAATGGAACTAGAAAACATCCTTCTGAGTAAAGTAATCTAAAAACAGAGAGAGGGATTGTATACACTCACTTATAAGCAGTATTTGCTGTATAATACAGGATAAATATACTAAAATCTACAGACTTAAAGAAGGTAAACAATAAGGAGGATCCTAGAAGGATGTTTAAATCTCTTTCAGAATAGCAAACATGATAGACACCAGAAGTGGTGTCTATCATGGGAACGTACTATACAGGGTCCTCTGAAAGGCTCCACCAACAGAGGATGGAAGCAGAAGTTGAGACTCACAGCCAAACTTTAGGCAGAGCACAGTGAGTCTTCTGGAAGAAGGTGGGAGGGGATAGAAGGTAAAGGTCAATGTGTATTTTTTTCTTTTTTTTATTATTATTAGCTACATTTTACTAACTCTATATCTCAGCTTATCCCCTCCTTCATTCCCTCCTAATCTCACCTTTCCTCCCTCCCTGCTCCTTTCCAAGTCCACTGATAAGGGAGGACCTCCTCCCCTTTCTTCTGACCCTGGTTTATCAGGTATCTTCAGGACTGGCTGCAAAGTCCACCTCTGTGGCTTAGCAGGGCTGCTCCTCCCTTGTAGGTTGGGGAAGTCAAACAGCCCACCATTGAGTTCATGTCAGAAATAGTCACTCTTCCCCTTACTAGGGAACCCACTTAGATACTGAGCTACCATGGGGTACATCGGAGCAGAGGTTCTAGGTTATATCCATACATGGTCCTTGGTTGGAGAAACAGTTTCATATAAGACCCCTGAGCCCAGATATATTTGGTCCTTGTGGAGCTCCTATCCTCTCCAGATCATATTAACTCCACCTTTTTTTATATAATTCCCTGAACTCTGCCAAAGGTTTGGTTATGAGTCTCAGTATCTGCTTTGATACACTGTTAGGCAGAGTCTTTCAGAGGCCCTCTGTGGTAGGACCCTGCCCTGTTACTTGTTTTCTCCTACATCCCATTTATCTTTCTAAGTGAGGATTGCTCTTCTTACCCCAGGTCCTCTTTCTTATTTATCTTCTTTAGGTGTATAGATTTCAGTATGTTTATCATATCTTATAAGTCTAAATAAGTGAGCATAAACCATGTGTGTTTTTCTCCTTCTAGGATACTTCACTCAGGGTGATCTTTTCTAAGTCCCACCATTTGCCTGTAAATTTCATGATTTCCTTGTTCTTAATTGCTGAGTAGTATTCCATTGTGTAAAAATACCACAATTTCTGTATCCATTCCTCAGTTGAGGGACATATGGGTTGTTTCCAGGTTCTGGCTATTACAAATAACAGGAGACAACTTCCTGAACAGAACACCAACAGCACAGGCTCTAAGAGCAATAATCAAAATGGGTCCTCATGAAACTGAAAAGCTTCTGTAAAGCAAAAGACACTGCTGCAGAACAAAATGACAGCTCTCAGACTGAGAAAGTATATCCACCAACCCTATATCTGACAGAGGGCTGATATCCAGAATATATAAAGAACTACAGAAGTTAAAAACAATAAATCAAGCAACCCAATTAAAAAATGGGGTATGGAGCTAAATAGAGAATTCTATGTAGAGGAATATAGAATGGCAGAGAAACACTTAAAGAGATACTCAATGTCTTTAGCCATCAGAGAGATGCAAATCAAAACAATTTCACCTTACACCCATCAGAATGGCTAAGATCAAAAACTCAAATGAGAACATATGCTTGAAAGGTTTTGGAGAAAGGGGAACCCTCCTCCATTGCTGGTGGGAATGTAAACTTGTACAACTACTTTGGAAATCAATCTGTCGCTTTCTCAGACAATTAGGAATACTGCTTTCTCAGGACCCACTTATACCACTCCTAGGCATATATCCAAAACTTGCCCCAGTACACAACAAGGACGTTTGCTCAACTGTGTTTTTGTTTTAAGATCCTGTTTATTGTACGTTTTTTTTTGATTGAATGCTTAAAATATTGCTTTCATTTAGATGATTCAATTATGTCTAATTTTTAGAACTTTGGAAGAACTTACTCTCTCTGTAGTTGTTTTACCTGCACCTCCATCTGCATATCATGTGTGTCCATGCTGCAGCAGTCCTATGAGAAACTGGTCTGACAGACAGCCATGAGGTGCCTGTAGGCTCTGAGAATGCAGCCTGGGTCCTCCAGAAGAGCAGCTTCAGTTCTTTATCACTCAGCAGCTCTCCAGCTCTATCCTCTCTATTTTTAGATGTAGAGTTTGCTTTCTCGCGGTTTTTAATTTGTGATTCAGAATTAAGTTTCATACCTAAAAATGACCTTCTTAAATTTTCCATTTTTTCTTATTTAATTACTTACAGCTTGATTGCAACCCCCTGCCTCCTCTCCTCCCAGTTTCTCCCTCCCAGCTCCTATTCTTCTCCCTGCCCCCTTCTCAGAGAAGGGGAAGCCAAGGGTGCCAAGCCACCCTGGTACCTCAAGTTGCAGCAGGGCTAAACACATCCTCTCCCACTGAGACCAGACTAGACATCACGAATGGGAGAAAGTGATCCAGAGGCAGGCAACAGTGTCAGAGACAGCCCCTATTGCCATTGTTCAGGGACTACATGATCACCAAGATTTCTCTGTGAAGCCTCATGTGCTTGGCTGTGGGTCTCTGCACTGTTCCCATCAGCTGCTGGATGAAGCATCTCAGAAGACAGTTATGCTCAGCTCTTGTCTGCAGGCATAGCAGAATGTTATTAATAATGTCAGGAGGTGCTTCTCTCCCATGGGATGGGTGTCTGGTTGGGCAATGGACTGAGCTTGGGGAGCTTTGTGGAAGAATCAGGGAAGGACTTGGGATGCAGGAGGGGTCAAGGGCACCACGGGAAGACCTACAGAGTGAGCCGGCCTAACATTTAGTCCCCAAGTTGAACGTTTTCTGATTCTTACAGTTGTGATTATCTACATTGTATTTGAAACACTGCGCCTTTATTGAATAGCACTCTGCACCTTTATTGCATTCTTTGTATTTCCTGATCCTCACACTCCTCAGGTATAACATTAGAACTCTAGGCTACATTGTTGAAGTATGATTTCTTTTATGATAGGTCATATTACCCATGCCACTAGGCAACCCTGTTGATTTTGTTGACTTGTGATTTCTTTCTGAGGGATGCTGGCTGTTCTTTGCTTGTGAGACAGTTTATACATGATATCTGTCAGTTTATCAAATTATAAAATATTCTGGAAGAACCAAAATACTGTATACAAACTTACTGGCGGTGAAGCAGGTGTTGGTATTTCAGAGTGACTTTCTCTTCACTCAGAGTTTAGCTATGTGCTGTGCATGGCCTCAGGAGGGCCCTCATACTGCCTGCTCCACTTAAGCAGTAAGCACTGCAGCAGTTGGGCCTGTGGGACACAGGAAGATTGCTCATCAGTGTTACAAAATATCAGTTGTCTTTTTGTTTGTGTTTGAGAATTCTAGGCAATGTGTTCCAGAATAAATTCAGTTTGTACAAAAGGTTCACTGTTAGATTTTGATAGGTGAATTGCTCAAAATAATTACTTAAAACAACACAGAAACCAAACCATATCTGTGTTTTCAGAATTTTTTCAGGAATTGTTTTTTGTGAATTCCTTTGCATATATGTATTTATATGTAGACCCACAGTATACTAATTTACATATATTTGTACTATTTATTAGATTTATAAACATAGAATTCAAAAATAGTCCACATTTGCTAAAACTAATGAATTTACACAGTTAGAATTGACAGTTTCTCACCAATTTTAATTTCCAATGAGGAAAACTAGTTTTCCCGTTTTTAATATAATATAATTTTTAAAATTGTACAAGAAATTATAAATTGATGCCTGATATTTCACTTTTTCCAAAATATTGCCTCTTTACACTTAGGAAACTTTAAATATTTCTCCTATTTGGGGGATAATGGAGAGACTGATAATAAGTTAAGAACACATTGATTTTACAGAAGATCAAATTTTGGTTCTCAGCAACCATGTCAGACATCTAGCAACCACCTATAACTATTGGTTTTAGGGTTTTTTCACCCTCTTCTTGTCCTTATAGTCAAAGTACACATACGGCAGACAGACAGACATGCACACACATTAAAATAAAATCTTAAAATTGTTTCCTTGTGTTTTATATTTTAAAAACATGTTAGTATTGATTGCTGTTAACTAAAAGATTATATGTGAATAAAACCATCTCTTATCAAAACAGAAAAATAGGTGTAAATTTGGCCACACGTCAAGAACTATTTAGATAAACACTGACACATCAATACAATTACACATATCATTATATATAAAATGCAGTTTTATTACAACTCTTGTGTGTATGCATGTGTGTGTGTGTGTGTCCTTCACAGATTTTTTCCCTGTGTAGCATGGAACTTGCAAAGTTGGCCAGGCTGGCCTTCAGTTCACAGGATCTGCCTCCCAGTGCCAGGATGAATCACGTCTACCCTCACATCCAGCTTCATCAGTATGTTTAATGTTTTAGAGAGATTTTAGTTCATTTTATTTTAGATATCAGTCTTGGCAATATAAATTATATTTACAGTTCAGGCTGAGCACAGTTGTTTAACCTCTTTGACATAGTTGACTTGTAGCCATCCCCAAAGAAGAATAATAGTGAAGAAAACTAAATATCAGATTCCATCACACTGGAAATGGCCAAAAGAAATAATTTGCATCTACCTATAAGGCAGTTTTGGTTACCCAAATATTTCCTGAATCCATTCTGCTCAACCAATGAAGTTGAGTTTAGGAGTGCCTCTCAGGTTCAAACCTGTAGTTTCAGAGAAAGACACTAAAAGTTTACAGGGTTTTTAATCTCATGTTAAACTGTTTGGATTTATTTGCTTATTTAATTACTTAGCTCAAAATCTTTCTGTATCTTTTTTAGCACTCTCCACTGTGATTAGGTCCCCACATGCCTTTGTCTTGCTGTCTTTGTTCTTAAATAACTAGAGTATCAGAAACTTCAATAACATGAATGTTAGTCAAACCAGAACTAGCATTATAACAGAAATGCAGAACACAGACCACACACACACACACATAGACATTTCTAGGCCTCCAATACATTCCAATATTTCTAGTATTTACACATTTAAAAATCCTGATGAACGGCCTTGATTAATTTATAAAATAGAAGACAAATAAGAAAAACGGAAGGGTGTGCTTTACTTGGACACACTAAAACTTTCTAACTTATGTAATGTGGTTTGAAATTGACATATAAAACATGTCCTACAATGAGAAGACCCAGAAGAAGTGCAGATGGTTTGGATAGAGCTTTTTGTAACAGACAGAACACTGAAATATAGTTACTTCTGAAGGAGGGAGAGACAGCTGCTCAGAGACTCGGGCATATAAATGTGCAATGGCCCTGAAAACCAGGAAAGGTGGTTTTTAAAAAATCAATATGAAGAGATGATTCAGCTGATTAAGCATGACGGAAGCACGGATGGATATCAGAGTCTGAATCCTCATACTCCAAATAAAGCCAGCCACTCATGGTGTACAAATAGATAGTCCAGTTCTCCTGAGGAAAATAAAAGGTCGAGACAGGATAATTTTTTCATTAGCACACTGCTCAGCTACCCTAAAAACACACTGGCAGAGAACATGAGACCCCATCTCAATCACAGGGAAATGTGAAGACTGCCACCTTTTGCTTTCCTCTGATTTCATTCCCATTCTCAGATGTGCATGTGCACATCATTCACACAAAATATTACACATTGTTAGGTATTATTTTATGTTAGGTAAATAATATATAAGCTTTAGTTTGCTATTTTTTAAATATTTTCTGTAAGTTTGAGATGATTTATATTGGATTTTAAGGAAAACCTTTACTAATGGTTCTGACAAACGTTAAAAGAATTCTATATCAATTTGGGAAGAACTGACATCTTCTCAACATTCTCTTCTATTCCTTGACCATGATAATTTTTACTTAGTTATACCCTTCTTTGACTTCTTCATTGTCTTGTAAGCATATGGATTCGCATGCTTTCTTAAGTGTGTACCTAAGCACTTTATTTCCTTTGGAGTGATTATAACTGGTAATGCGTTTTAAAATCCATATATATATATATATATATATATATATATATATATATATATATATATATATTAATTGTTCATTGCCAGTATAACCTAAAATGTATTGCTATTTGTAAGTTGATCTGAATATCTTGTCACATACTGAACTCAGTTATTGGTTCTATGAATCTTTTGGCAGGAACATTGGAAATTTCTATGTAAAAATTATGTCATTGTACTGGTAAGACGGCTCAGTGAATAAAGGCACTTGCCATTAAGACTTATGGCCTGAAATGAATAATTGTAATTTAAAAGAAAGAAAGAAACTTGTGTTGTTTGGGGATGGAGATAGTTTTATATCCTTTATAATCATATGCTCTTTATTCCTTTTCTTGCCTGATCACACTGACTATAGCATTTGAATTGTGCTGAATTGAAGTGATAAGAGTAGACAATCTTTGGATAGGTCTTAGGAAGAAACATTGCATCTTTCCCCCAGTAAGTTTGATACTATCAAGGTTTTAGGACACATTCTTCAAGTTGAGAAAGTACCCATTTATTCATCGTTTGTGTATTTTTTTTTACCATAAATAAGTAAATGCTGAATTTTGTTAAGTAAAAAAAAAAAGAATTCTATGTAAAAAGTCTGCCCCTCTCTTTCCTCTGTCTTCTGCTTTATATATGCTAGGATGCTTTCGTTTAAAGATATTTCATCTTATAAATTGTTTGATGACATCATATATCCAGGAGAAATAAAGTGAGCTAATACTCAGTCTCAAATTGGTATTTGGGAAGAAGCTCTGAAGACCATGAAACAACAGGGGACACAGCGGACAATGTTGGAGTTGGGAGGAGATTGCTCCAGGTTTACATGTTAAGGAAAAAGTTGCTTGGCAGTTTCTCACCTCCTCTCTCCTTACCTCTTCTCCCTCTTGTGTGTGTGTGTGTGTGTGTGTCTGTGTGTGTCTGTGTGTGATTGGTGTTTTGTTTTATCCATGGTAAAAGCTAAATGATACAGAGATAATTTCATATGGAATCAAAAAAGTTACAATCATAGAGTCCAACTTCTTCATATGGGATAGAGCTTCAAAGGCATTGGCAAGACCCCTGTTAGGGGTTTCTTCAGATAAGTCGGGGATAGCTGTCATTTGAGTTTGCAGACATGATCATATTTTTAAAATGTATTCTAAATCAAAATGAGCAACATGTGTAGGTTTAATAAGAAAGGGAACTCAAAACTGACTCTAAATCTCTGCCAGGAAAATCAAAACTAAGTTATTTGTTGAGGAAGAAATGTTTGTTAGGTGTATTTTAAGAAATACAAGCTGTCCCTAAACTGAACACTTTGAACTTTAAGTGTGTCATCAAATATCATCCACAGTGAACCCCGACTTCTTGGTGTGCACTCTCAAAGTCTGATTTCTCAAAAGCAAGATGGCTATATATCACCAAAAGCCATTCCCCTGGGTGAATTTGGGGAAGGAATTTGAGGCTAAAGGCCAAGCTCGTAGGAAGGACACAGACCAGAGATGTGGGCATATCCATTCTGTACATGGAGTTTTGTGTGTAGAGGCAGATGACTAAGAAAGAAAATGACCAGAGGAAAATACGTCTTTTGTCAACTTTAATGCCAGATATCAGCAAAAAGTTTTCTTTCTCGTTTATTTCCTGTGTCCTCAAACCAAAAGTTTATGTCTGACATCTCTTCTTATCCCCTTCCTAGGAGACTGATGGTATCATTAAATCCAAGTGTGACCCCTTTGAGGTCGAGGTGGTCTTTCCATCAGGTGAATTCTGAGCTGTGCTGCAGCAAGGCTCCTGCTTGCAAACACAGTCTCCCCATGGCAACATTTATATCTGAATATGGAATTGTACCAGAAAAAAAAGATGTATGACTGAAAGCACCACAAGGCAATTTTCCCCATGTGAAAGGAAAAAATGGATATATTACAATGAATTTGCCATGCCTAAGGTATGTGCTTTCTGGTAAAAATTAAATATGATTCATTATTGCATGTAGTTCGATTTTGGTTGATAATGGACACAATTTCAAGCCCTTTTCCACTATTAATCAAGATAGAATTTGGAACTTAAAGGCCCATTTGGCTGGTGATCAAATTCAAGATTATTAACAGTATTTATTATACCTCAAACTATATCAAATCTAAAAACTGACATTGATTGACTACAGCACATGATTCCTGTTAGGGAGAGGACAGTTTATTAGCCTCCGTGCTCCTTAGCAATACATGGCTGATTCCATCCCTACATTTAGTGTCAAGAAATAAACGTTGATCATCTTTCCTCAAATGGCAGTGTTGGATGTTTGCCTGCTATACTCCCATAATGTAGGCTGGCTGGCCTGACCATCTATTTCAACTGGCTTCTAGTGCCATTCTCAGTTTCTGCACTCTAGTATACACAATCTGCTGGTAGCTGGGTTTTAAAATGTAGATATTTATCTCTTCAGGTATGTAATATCCCCATTACGTGGGTAAAAAGAGCTGAATTTTATTCATAGGAATGAAACACTCCAATCTTTCAATGTGTACATACGACATAGTTGAGTTGTTAAGCAAAAATCACTTGTAGAAAATCTAAGCTGAGTTTGGAGGCACTTGCTAGCTTAAAAGTCATTTTAAAATCTAGAAGATCTAAAAGAAAGAAAGTGTATCTTTGAAAAATTTTTACATGCAATTTCTAAAGTGTTCTGTTAGTAAAATGCAGTATATGATGGAAAATAAAATTTAACAAGTTGGTTTTGGCCCAGATCGCTGAGTAGCATAAGCTGTCCATTGAATAGCACTGTCTGTTACGCCATTCCCCATTGCTGGGCCAGCCTTTGGCTTTAGAAAGGCTGTAACAGACTACCGCTTCAGTTGGAACCTGAGCTTGGCAAGAGTTTTCGGGAAAGGTCCAAAGAGTAAATATTTATGACTTGGTGGGCCATGGACTCTGTCATTGGCTTCCTAAAAGCAAGCACAGACAATGTGTAAACCGAACACTTTGGCTGTTTTCCAGTTAAACTTTTAGTGTAGACATGGTTAGATCCCAGGCTTGGCCTAAAGGCTTCAAGATGCTGGCTTTGACCTATACCAGAGATGTAACCACTCCATGGTCAGCCGACCTCACTTGGTGAGGACCCTGGGGCTCAGCTCCTAGAAAGCCGAAAATGCCAAATAATACAGCTTCTAATTTTCCCATGGCATTATTCTAAAAAGAGAAAAAAAAAGTCTGTCCAAATAAATTGTCTTTATAATGCCAAATGTTATGCATTCCTAGGCTTCCAGGCTTCCTTCCACTAGAATTGTGGATGCTTTAAATATAAGCTTAGCTTTGGCGATTGTGTGTGGATCCCTGCAGCCAAATAGGGAGAAGCTGTAATTGCAGAGTAGGTAGACTATATAAGTTGTATGTGCCATAGATTATATCTTAAACACTTAGTCAACTTGCTATAAGCTATTCTCTCTATATAGAGCTGTTTATGTAAAATTTTATTAGTACAAAATAAAGATACCATGATGTGTGTGTGTGTGTGTTTGTGTGTGTTCATGTACATCAAATACCAAATCTATATACTGGGAAATTTTTCAAGATGAAGAAATAGTTCAGAAATCCAAGCATAATTTGTTCCAGAGTCATTTTTTCACACATGCACATATCTTTTTTAACAGCTGTGTAGCCTTGGAAAATTATGAAAACTCTCAAGAATACAGTGTTTTCAATGATTGTTAAATGTGTTGGGATGATAATAAATATATTCTCACTATGTTAACCCTACCAATCCATGAACACGGGAGATCTTTCCATCTTCTGTTATCTTCTTCAATTTCTTTCTTCAGAGACTTGAAGGTTTTTATGTTTTTTTTTTTCTTAAACGGGTCTTCACTTGATTAGAGTCACACCAATGCTTTATGTTATTAGTGGCTATTGTGAAGGGTGTTGATTTCCTAATTTCTTTCTCAGCCCTTTTTATCTTTCCTATACAGGAAGGCTACTGATGTTTTTGAGTTAATTTTTTATCCAGTCATGTTGCTGAAGGTGTTTATCAGCTGAAGGAGTTCTCTGATTGAAATTTGGGGGTCACTCATATATACTATCATATCATCTGTGAATAGTGATACTTTTGACTTCTTCCTTTCTAATTTGTATCCCCTTGATCTCCTTTAGTTGTATTATTGCTTTAGCTAGGACTTCAAGTACTATATTGAAGAGATACGGTGAGAGTGAGCAACCTTGCCTTGTCCCTTATTTCAGTGGGATTGATTTAAGTTTCTTTCCATTGAGTTTGATGTTGGCTATAAGCTTGCTATACATTGCCTTTGCTATGTTTAGGAGTGTGCTTGTATCCTTAATATCTCCAAGATTTTAAACATGAATGGGTGTTCCAATTCAATGCAATTCCCATCAAAATACCAACAAAATTCATTGCAGACCTTGAAGGGAAAATTCTCAACTTTATGCGGAAAAACAAAAAAAGCCAGAATTTTCAAAATGATCCTGTTCAACAACAGAATTTCTGGAGGTTTCACCATGCCTGATCCCAAGCTGTACTGCAGAACAATAGTAATAAAAACCGCATGGTACTGGCATGGAAACAGAAGGGTGGAACCAAATAGAAGACCCAGAAATAAAACCATACACCTATGGATACTTGATTTTTTACAAAGAATCCAAAACCATACAATGGAAAAAAGACAGCATTTTCAACAAATGGTGCTGGTCTAACTGGATATCTACATGCAGAAAAATAAAAATAGATACATATTTATTACCCTGCACAACACTAAAGTACAAGTGGATCAAAGACCTCAACATAAAAGCAGACATATTAGATCAGTTAGAAGAAAAAGTGGGGAAGAGCATAGGAGACTACTTCCTGAACAGAATACCAACAGCACAGGCTCTAAGAGCAACAATAAATAAATGGGATCCCACAAAACTGAAAAAAGTTTCTGTAAAGTGAAAAACACTGTCATCAAAATAAAACGACAGCCTACAGATTGGGAAAGGATCTTCACCAACCCTATATCCGACAGTGGGCTAATATCCAGTATATATAAAGAACTAAAGAAGTTAAAAGGCAACAAATCAAGTAATCCAATTAAAAATGGGGTATGGCGCTAAACAGAATTCTCTGTAGATGAATATATAATGGCAGAGAAACACTTAAAGAAATGTTCAATGTCCTTAGCCATCAGGGAGATGAAAATCAAAATGAACCTGAGATATCACCTTACACCCAACAGAATGGCTAAGAACAAAAACTCAAGTGATAACACATGTTGAAGAGGTTGTGGAGAAAGGGGGACCCTCCTCCATTGCTGGTGGGGATGTAAACTTGTACATCCACGTTGGAAGACAACCTGGAGCTTTTTCAGACAATTAGGAATTGTGCTTTCTTCCTCAAGATCCAGATATACCACTCCCAAGCATATATCTAAAAGATGCTCAAGTACACAATGAAGACATTTGTTCAACCCTGTTCATAGCAGCTTTATTCATAATAACCAGAACCTGGAAACAACCCAAATGTCCCTAAACTGAGGAATGGATAGAGAAATTGTGGTACATTTACACAATGGAATACTACTTAGCAATTAAAAACAAGGAAACCATGAAATTTGCAGGCACATGATGGGGCTTATAAAAGACCATCCCGAGTGATGTATCCCAGAAGCAGAAAGACAAACACAGTATATATTCACTTATAAGTGGATACTAGACCAATAATATAGGATAAACATACTAAAATCTGTACACCTAAAGAAGATAAACAAGAAAGAGGACCCAGAAGAAGATGATCAATCCCTACTTAGAAAGACAAATGGTATGGACATTGGAAGCAGGAGAAAACAAGAAGCAGGACAGGAGCCTACCACAGAGGGCCTTTGAAAGACTCTACCCTGAAGTGTATCAAAGCAGATGCTGAGACTCATGTTCCAACTTTGGGCAGAGTGCAGGGAATCTTATGAAAGAAGAGGTAGTTACTAAGACCTGAAGAGGCCAGAAGCTCCACAAGGTTCACATTTATCTTGACACAACGGTCTTTTCTGAGACTGATGCTCAAACTAAGGACCAGGCATGGATATAACCTAGAACCCCTGCATGGAGGTAGCCCTGGTCAGCTCAGTCTCCAAGTGGGTGCTCCAGTAAGGGAAACAGGGACTGTCTGTGACATGAACTAAATGGCTGGCTGTTTGACCTCCCCACCTTCCATGGGAGGAGCAGCCTAGCTAGGCCACAGAGGAGGACATTGCAGCCAGTCCTAATGAGACCTGGTAGGCTAAGTTCAGATCGAAGGTGAGGTCCTTACAAAGGGGCAGGGAAGAGATAAGGGAGGAAAGGTGGGATTGGGAGGGAATGAGGGAGGGATACAAAGTAAATAAACTGTAATTAATATAAAAATAAAAATTTAATTAAAAATTTTCTTCTAAAAAATCTGACCTAAAGCATGAAATAAATTCTAACATATTACATTGAAATATATATGAAACATGTATCTCAAAAAATTATATCATCATCTCTGAATGTGATTTTATTCAATATATGGACAAAGAACTATTAGCTACCCAATATCATGGTTCCAAGTAGAATCACCTATTCTAGATTCCAAGGACACTTCAACAGTGCTTAAGAAACTAATACATATATTGTGAAGAATAAGTTTACTTTAGAGTGCTCTGTGTGTGTGTGTATCTTGAGTGAACATTTAAAAATAATGTGTTTTATATAACCAACGTTTGACAGGAAACAACACTCAACAACTTGAATGGTCAGTTGTTGTCATGGTCATACTAAAACAGGAACACCTTATCCTCTGATATACCATCAACACAAAAGTTTTCAATGAAAAGTTTCTTTCCTGTCTATACACAAATTTTATATATTTTAATAATTTATATGTGTAATAACATTTCATATACTAAATTGATGCTAGTTTAAAAATAAGTGCTCCAAGCTAACACTATTGTAGTGTTTTGTTGACTGACTTTAGAAACAATTTTTGTGGGTGTTTTGTTTTTATTTTTTAATTTTTTGGCATTTTGAGACAACATTTTCCTATGTTACCTTGGCTATCCTGAACTCACTTGCAGTGAGAAGACCGGGGCTGGTCTCGAACTCACAGTGATCTGCCTGCCTCTGCCTCTTGGACTGCTGGTATTACAGGTGTGCGCCACTGCACCCAGCTTAGAAACAATTTTTAAAATTGAGTGAAACAATAATTTTAATTATTTGCACAATATTATATAATTCTATGATCATAGTGTGAAACATTTACATAGTTGAAGTACCACATAAAAAGTCTTAGAATTCTCTTTAAATGTGTTTAACTAATGCCTACTGTGACTCCTTTTGTGCAGGTAAATCTTTGAAGTTTCGATGCATTTTACTTTCATACCATCAAACTGCTATGGCTAGTCCATTGTGTTCCAAATAACTTAGTGTATGAGATTTATACAGCAAGTATAGAAAAATCCTAAGGGAAAAGGGTGTTTCCTAATGATTTAGGGGTTATTCTTTCCATTTTCACTGAATTTCTTTTAAGATATTTTTGGAAATTCTGTGCATTTTAGTAGATTCTGTAAGTCTCTAGATCCTTTATGCAGACTACTTAATTTTCCATTCTCCTTTCCTTGTCTCATGTACTATTCCTGGATTCACCCTTCATAGGCTTATGTATGTATCAAAAGTAAGCTTTCACTTCTCATTGATGTGTTCCACTAAATAACCAATAGAGATAAGCAATCACTGAATTTACCCTCCTTGCTTAGGAAAAGATCAACAAAAGAACACAAGGAAGGAGAGGGGTAAAGATGGAGAGGAAGAGGTTGGTGTGTGTTGGAGGTTTTCTTTCAGATCTTCTTTTCAATATCTGCAGGGCTCCCTGATTCCTGGCTTCCTTTCTGGTGGGAGTTAGGGATACTCCCCACAAAGGCAGGTGCACCTGCTGCCCGCTGATATTTGAGTTCAGTTGAGCAGAACATTCCCTAGGAAATTTAGTTGAGTGAAAACTAATGAATCCGACATTCTGATGGCACATTAATTTCCCCTCTTCTAATTATGAAGGGAAAATAATAGATCCCTGAAGTAACAAGTATGTCTCAATGAAAGGACAAATAAACATGAGAAAATTTTCTGAGAAAATTATGTTTTTAGTAGAGGTTTCTAGAAAGGATGATCACAGAATCACAAAGGTGTTAATGACTTGGAAATTGTTGTTGCCAAAGCAGACAGTACTGCAGTATCTATAGAGTTTTACAGCTTTGAGAACTCCTGAACACAATATAGGAAACACATATGATATGAAAGTAGAAAAAGCAGACATACAAAAGAACAATAAATAAAACAATGACTAGTTTTGTGACTTCTTTTAAGCAAGGCTTTCATTTGAACATATGTGTATGTAAGACCTTACCCATAATATAAGCATGCAATTTTATCTGTCTTTATAACAGAATACTTGTGTTAGTCCTTGAATGACACTTGATCACCAGACCAGCAGGTCAAGATCACACTTATTACTGAAATTGTCAAAACAGGGATATGTTTTTAAATTCTTCACTCCTTTATATTTAAGCTCAGGGTTTAGTTCTGAATGAGTAACAATTCAGAGAGCCAGTCCCTCTCCTCAGATAAAAGTGTGTTTCACAGTATTGATTAAGCTGTTCATTAATGCATTCTTCTCCATGTAATATGTGAGGACACATATTGATTAAGTCCAGAGATGCTTTATTGCAATTGCCTTCTTAATGGTCTATGGCATGAGGTCAATGTTCATTTAATCGATTTCTGATTCATTTATGATTGGAAAGTCAGTTAATTATTTCATTCAGTTTGAGAGGTACACTCATCACAAAGAAATTTAGTTGAATTGAACTTTGGCCATGAATTTGAAGGGCATCTCATGACATAATTAAGTAAATACATAAATTTTATTTTATAAGGTATTGCCCTATATGGATACTCTAGATTCTTGGTTTATATCCAGACTACAGAAATTTTGGCACACTCTTGCAGAATAAATCCTACTACTTGTGAGAAGTGTAATTATATCTCTAATATATATTTATGTTGGTGTAACCTAATTTCATATGGCAAATGCTAGATTACTTGTGAAAGAAATATGTAACTTAAGTCTGACCTCCTCAATGTAGCATTGATAATATTTTAAATGTATTTCTAGGCAATACAGGGATCAGTTCACTTGGTAGTCATCTTTCAAAATGTACACAGCTTCTGATTATATAGAGTAAGAATATTGTAAGAAGTCTCTGTAGTTAAGAGATTATTTTCAGTGTGTACAACAATTTGAACTACAGAAGTGACCAGTTCACTGTAAAAATCAAATCAGCTGTAAAATATGACCAATGCCTGAACCAGTTATGAATATAATTACTCTCTTAGGTTCTGGACTTAAAAATACTGAAGCTTATTTTGGTTCTTATCCTTCTGATGGATTAATGCTAACCAGTTGTAACCCTGAACCACACTGTTCCCACAGATGAACTGTGTTAATATACTTTATAGGAAAATGGAAAGCCAAACATATCTGACTTTAAAATTAGTCACAAGTGTGTGATGTGGAGATACAGGCAGTGTTGTCTGTAGTGTGATGCTGCAGATACGAGAACAAGCACACCTGTGGGGTGACACCTCCTTTATCGTGTCATTAGTACCTTCCTGGGTTATAATGAATACACTGCTTTACCATGCAGGGCACAAGCAAGGTGCTCTGGAAGGCCTGGTATGAAATCACTCATAGCCTTTGTCCTCTTCCCTCTTCACTGATTGTCAATACATGAAGCTCTGAGAATATAGCAACACGTTTTTATGATTACATTTTTATTTTCTATATTAATTACAGTTTATTCACTGTGTATCCCAGTTGTAGGCCCCTCCTTCATTCCATCCCAATCCCACCCTCTCTACCTCATCTTCTCCTATGCCCCTCTTCAAGTCCACTGATAGGGGAGGTCCTCCTCTGTGTCCTGGTAAGGCTGCTTTCCCCTCAGGGTAGGTGATCAAAGATCCAGCCACTGAGTTCATATCAGAGACAGTCCCTGTTCCCCTTACTAGAATACCCACTTGGACACTGAACTGCCATGGGCTACATCTGAGCAGAGGTTCTAGGTTATTTCCATGAATGGTCCTTGGTTGGAGTATCAGTCTCAGAAAACACACCTGTGCCCAGATTTTTTTGTTTCTGTTGCTCTCATTGTGGAGCTCCTGTCCCATCCAGGTCTTACCATCTCCCTCTTATTTCCTAAGATTTCCTGCACTCTACTCAGAGTTTGTTTATGAGTCTCAGTACCTGCTTTTATACATTGCTGGCTAGAGTCTTTCAGAGGCCCTCTGTGGTAAGCTCCTGTCCTCTTCCCTGTTTTCCATTGTCTGTGCGATTTGCCTTTCTGAATGAGGATTGATCATCTACCCAGGGTCCTCCTTCTTGCTTAGCTTCTTTAGATGTACAGATTTTTGTAGGTTTATCCTATATTATATGTCTGGTATGTATCAACTCCTAAGTGGAATCTCTCTGTCTAAGTCAGAGTTGTAAGGGCGGGGAGATTGCCCAGTGGTTACACCTTCTTGTTGCTTTTGAAAAGGAACCAAGTTCAATTCCCAGCACCCACATAGTGGTTCACAAGATCCTTAATTCCAAGTTTATGGGCTGTGATGTACTTTTCTGACACCTAGATAGACTAGGCACTAAAGTTTTACATTTAAATGCAAGAAAAACACTCATAGACATAAAATAAATTAAATAGAAACTTCAAAATGTTAAGCAGAAATTTTATAATGCCTCTATTATTTTAACAAGTACTACTGTATCCTGTATGTAATTTACTGAAAGCCATTTCATATTGTGTTGTTTAATGATGATCTTGGTTTGAAAACTGTAGCCACTTTTATAACCCCCCAAGGGGGAGCCTAGGGAATATGTTCAATTCTCAATCAAAAGGAAAAACAGAATAAACACTGGAAGCAGTAGAAGAGAGGGAACAGGACTGAAGCCCACCACAGATGTCCGCTGAAAGACTCCACTCAGCAGGTGATAGAAGCAGAAGCAGAGACTCACAGCCAAACTTTGGAGATAGAGCAGGAAGTCTTATGGAAGAAGGTGCATATGAAAAGACTGGAGGAGGCAGGAGACCAACAACGCTTAAAAACAAAACAAACAAAATCAGGGTCCAGTGTGTGTGTGTGTGTGTGTGTGTGTGTGTGTGTGTTGTGTGTTGGGGGAGGGGAGGGGAAGGAGGTTCCTACAGAGACTGATGCATCACCCAAGGACCATGCATTGAGATGACCTCGACCCCTTGCTAAGATGTAGCCCATGACAGCTCAGTTTGCAAGTGGGTTCCTAGTAAGGGGACCAGAGGTTGTTCCTGATATGAACTCAGTGGCTGGCTCTTTGATCACCTCCCCATGAGGGTGGTAGTGGGGGACAGTGGGGAAGGAGTGAGGGAGGGGGCTACAGCTGGGATACAAAGTATATAAGCTGTGATTAATATAAAAATAAATAAATTACTTTAAAAAATGGATAGCAGCCTAATTATTATCAGCAGTGAATGCTCTGTATCAAATGAACAGAGAAAGAACATACTATAATTTATTCTCATGTCCCCAGTGCATCTTCTCTACTTACTCTGTCTATGCTTGGACAAAAAACAACAACAACAATATATATATATATATATATATATATATATGTATATATATGGAAAATGCAGTATCAAAGAGACACTAAGATGTGGCCAAAATATGGCAAGTGTCAAAGATGTGGTCCATACAACAACCAGCATTTGCATTTATCAGTGCTCAGACCTGGTGTCATCTTTCAGTTTCTAATATTGTTTTCAAGCATCATGTTAATTTTGAGCATTGTCAGACATTTAAAGTTATGGGACCATATCAAGACTGATTTCTATTTTCTCAGAGGATTTTATTCTGCATCTCTTTCATTCTACAGGACTGAATTTCATAGGAAGAAGAGAAAGAAGAATTTTCCTCTTCGAAAATGTATAAATGTTGGTAGTAGTTTGGCGCATGTTGGTATATCACTCTATTGAAACATCTGGCCAACAGTAAGAGGCAAATCTATCTGAATTTATCCATGAGTTATTATAATGATTCCTTGAAACCACTCAAATGTATCCTAAAACTTTCAGCTATTGCGTTAGTTGCTTTAGAAATTTTGGACTCCCATAAATTATGTCTAAGTATTCACATTCATAAATTTGTAAAAATTATCTGTAGTCTTTAGACACATATCTGAGATACTAATTGTACTCATAATATGTATCGTGTAGTAATGTTATATTGAAGCAAAAAGGAAGAGCTTATACTTAATATTTAAATGCTGGCAGTTGTTAATAACATATGCAAATAAACACTAAGTTGTGCTTTATCTCATAAATTAAGTTATTGAAATAAATTCTTAGAGTAAATGTAATATTTTTCTTTGTTCTGTGGACACATCACCTAGCAATATTAAGCAGTTGACTTTACCTCAGAAAATTTAATTCAGGAGAAATTACAAGACACCTATACAATGGTTCCACACATATAGTGATGCAATGGTGAATACATATTAGTGTTTCCAGTTCAACAAGTAAGAAGTAAAATTGGCATGGATATTTTGTTGGAGATACATTGTCTATCCTGTAATATTATCACACTTCAAATTATACAAGATGATATTTTACTCACAGAATCAGAGGAAGTACTTCTCAGAATGGAATCTTTACAGCTAGGGAGGATTCATGAGGCAGATTGCTATTCTAGGGAAACTGCTGCTCTAGTTTCATTTCTGTAGCTGTGATTAAATATTATGGCAACAATCAACAGGGGGTAATGGGTTTTATTTAGCTCGCAGTCCTGGGTTATAGTCAATGCCTTGAGAAGTCAAGGTAGTTGCTTGAAGCAAGTCACATCCATCACCAAGTGTAGAAAGAAGGGAAGCAGCATTACCAGGCCACAGAGGAAGACAATGCAACCACTCCTAATGAGAGCTGATAGACTAGGAGCAGAAGGAAGAAGAGGAAGACCTCGCCTATCAGTGGACTTGGGGAGGGGTATATGTGGAGAAGGGGGAGGGAAGGAGGTATTGGGAGGGGAGAAGGGAGGGGTTCATGGGGGATAGAAAGTGAATAAAGTGTAATTAATAAAAATTAAAAATTTTTAAAAAGAGTAGAAAGAAGAAAATGCATGTCCATGTTTGTCTATTTGCTTGCCCTCAGCTAACTTTCTTTCCCATTTATCAGCTTTCCTAGGAAATGCGCTGCCAACAAAGAGCTACATGAAGCAATTAAGATAATCCTCTACAGTCATATTTAAAAACTGACTTGATTAAAGTAATTTTTCCTTAAAGCTCTTTTACAAGGTGATTCTCAGCTATGTTAACAGTTAAAACTAATGATTTTTTTAATAAGAGGAAAATGTGGATGTAAACATGTAACCATCCTCCAAGAGAAAAGCAGAGAGTCATGGGCTAAGTGATGTGGAAGACGGTCAGCAAGTTCCAGATCCTGAGGGCGGCATGGTAGAGGTCCATCCTCACAGCCCTGAGCAGGAACAGTCTGTGTTTCAGAGCCATGAATCAAGTTTGTTTCATCTTCTTCAAGTACCCCAGCACCTTAAGAAAATAAAAGAGAATAACTATTCTTAGAGAAAATGTATTGATAGGGATAATTAGCAAGTGTTTCCTGGGATTGATGTTAATCAGTGTGACTTTTGCATTGAGCTGTAGGTCTGTGGAGGCCAGGTATGATTCCTGTTAGGTACAGATGAAAAATGTCAGTTGACATGGATGCTGCAGCTGTTGAGTGACAGGGCTGGGATGCATCCTACCAAGAACGTATTTCATAAACTTGTCAATTTATGATGCCGTGTAATGGAAACTCTACTTCAAGTTGTACTTGCAATGTACTCACTTATGTAAATGGTTTTCTTACTAAGGGTCAGCTGCAAAGTCAGCTTTTGAGATTGTTTACTTCTTCTGTATTCCTTTTCCTCCTTCCTCCCCCTCCTTCCTTTTTCCAGCTTTTAACAATCCAACAGTCTATACTCACTGTCCTTTTCCAACTTGCTCAATTTCTTATTTCTATAATTACAGGATTTTCAATGTTGCTATGTGAGTTTTTCTCAGACTTTTTGAAGCTTGGGACTTTGCAGTACCTTTTTGTGAGGTCACTTATGAATATCTCCTTCAGGGTCAGCTCTTGGCTTGCAAGTACAACTGTGTCTGCCTCTTCCACTGCCAGATCAGCCTCCACTCCCATGGTTCCCACATCAAGCCTGCTCACTACTTCTCTGC
Source organism: Pachyuromys duprasi (assembly GCA_028658305.1). NCBI lineage: Eukaryota > Metazoa > Chordata > Mammalia > Rodentia > Muridae > Pachyuromys > Pachyuromys duprasi. Next base: position 117,379,370 of record CM053764.1, read on the forward strand.
TGATGCTCAGCATTTTGGATAATAGCTACGCTTATTAAGTTTTCTGCAGATTCAACTGAATCCTGGGAATTTATGACTATCATGTTTGCTGCTTTATCATCCTTATTTTGCATGCTTTATCTTTGGAATACAAGTTTTTATTTCCATGAGCTTCATTCCTACCTGCTTAAGCAGCAGATTCATCACCATGTGCCCAGCAGCTCTCTCGTAGGCTCCTGGGTCCTTCCATTTTCTCTGCTGCTTGACACATACAGTCCAAATTTACAAGAGTTATGGGTATTTTTGCCCAATAAGCTTTTAAGATGCTCCTTTGTTTATTTCCAGTGCCTGAGTTTATTATTGTCCTGATTTGATTACTGCTTTCATCCAACAGTTCATAGAAGAGATTAATAACACCAGTTGCAAGTAATGAACTCATTGCACAGGTTTGTAGAATTTTAGTCTGACCTCTGGTATGTCATTGATGGGAAAGCATATGAAGCAACAGACACAATAAGGACTAGTTGAGAAGTGACCATGTTAAGGAAGAGCTTCATGCAGAAGGGAGTTGATAGGTTACTTCTGATATTGATCTCATAATATGTTGGCAGTAACCACCTGTAGTGACTCAGTCAATGCTGATTCATGTCAGACTTTCTCTTTCATGACTGATGTGTGCATTGATTTGCAGTGTCTCAGCTCACTAAAGCTTGGTTGTGAGCACTGTCATTACTCCTGGGCTTTGAAATAGTGAGATAATCCCTGTCTCTGGACACTAACCTTTTGTATACACTTCAAGTTGATATTATTGCCATTCCAAATAATAGAAAACTAGTGTCATAGACCCTATATTTTAATTTGAGAGTATGTGCATATGAATGTGAAGATACCCCTTTGTGTATGCATGTTGAAGTCGAGATGTCAATATGGCATGTCTTTTTTAGTCAATGTTCACCTAATTTTACAAAGAATGACATTTTATGAGCTTTTCCCCTTTCACAAGTGCCTATCTACTGGTGTTTTTCTTGTAAAGCTCATATTTGAGAGTTGTGGTAGTGAAACATGGTGAATGTAGTTTCTGACATTCTTAGGAGACCCAATCTCACAATAAACTCCTTTTTCTTCTGGTCCTTATATCTTTCTGACCACTCTTCTATAAAAATCCCTGAGACTTAGGTTGTATTGTAGATGTTTCAGTGGCAACCCAGCTGTACAACTGTGTTTTGATTGGCTGTGGATTTCGTTTTCTGGTTTACTGCAAGGAGAGTTTCTTTCGTGAGAGAGGAGAAATAAACTAATCTGTAGGTATAAGGTCAGATTTTTAGAATGCAGCTAGGTATTGTCTTTGTTTAATAAAGTAATAATTATGAGTTCTCCTCCAAGATTCAAAACTCCCCTAGTCTTGGGTAGTTGGTTACGTTTCCAGTACTAGGCATGATTTCTTACTCCTTGAGCTGGTCTTAAACCCAACTTGACACAAAGAACCACAGGTGACCAAGGAATGCTGAGAGTAGGAAATAACCTTTCTAAAGAAGAGAAGAAAAATTGATTATCCTATACCAAATGATCAGCTGTGAAAAACAAACACACACATGTAACAGTATAAGGACTGAAAGGGTATTTATACTTATATATATATATGTATATATAATTACATATAAAATTTTTATAAATTTACATCTATGTATACACGTTCACATATATGTACATAATAATAAATAATGAAAGAACATGAATTTGAAAGAGAGCAAGCGCGGGTGTCTGGAAGAGTTTGGAAGGTTTTTAAATTTCATGAAGGGTTTTAAAAATGGCCTCTGCTAAACCAGGAGCTCAGTGTTTTGTCTAGGTGAGGTGGCCACAGGTATACACTGGTCTCCACAACACAGGACTGGCGTCACAGGCACATGCAAATTTAAGCACCAATCAGATAGCTGCTGGAAATGTGAAGATGGGCCTTGTGTCTGTCCAGAACCCAATAACTCCACTTCCCAGTCCTCAATGTATCTCCTAAAAATAACCTTGTAATTTTATTTATAATTCTAAATATATATATGAAATTAGTAATATGAAGTTCAGCTAGTCAAGCTAAGAACAGACAGCTCCCATGATGATTACAACCAAGTCCTCTTTCTTTTGATTAAATGCATGAAATTTAAGAGGAAATTCATCCTTACCCTGCATAGAGGGAAATCACACATATCATTATATAAAAACTTGTAGATTTTCCAAGTATCTGTTTTTAATATAGGCAAAGTACTTTGCCTAAAACACTGTCAGGAATATAGGGGATCATTTATAAGGCAGGAAAAAGAGAACTGTGGCTCAAATTAGCTATTTTATGACATTATGCAGGCAATTAACATAAACAAACATACATGAACGGCTTGCACAGTTCTCTCCAAGATTTGTGAAAATGATCCCTATGTAGTTTACCCCGATGAAACAATGCATAACCTTAAAATGAAGAGAGAAAGCAAATAAAAGAAATCACCTGGATAAGTGTTTTTGAGCTTTCACTGTGCCTTTTGGAATTTTATTGCTCTTCGCATTCTGACTAGTAACCGAAAACAGGATTCGTTCAGATTCCTGGGCAGCATGCCACTGCTTTGGGCCAGGGGGCCAATAAAAATCATTAGCAATACATAAATTTTATCCAGCGGGCTTTCCTGAACATGTGCATGTGTTCAAGAGGTTAGAGAACTGAACCACATAGATCCATCTCATCCTCCTCTCCCCCTTCACTTGCCCTGTTGCTATGTGATTATGTTGTTACCTGTGTCATATGAGACCAATAAGACACTCAACAGTGAAAATGGTGATTAGATAGGTAGGGTGGCTAATAACAGTCAGTAGGTAAGAGTGAGATAGGTCTAGGTCTCTAAAACGTGAAGCAAAGTATTTTTTTTATTTTTGGATATTATGTATTCTCTCACAGTTGAGCCAGTTTGGATAACCTCCTTTGAGGAAAACCTGGACTGAAAAGAGTCACATAAGAACCTTAAGGGATGAGTATCTTTGCCTTCCTCCTCTTGTGAAGTTTCGTAGTTCGTCTGCATTGATGGAATTCCTTTTCCCTGCGTTTATAGTTTGTAAATTTGTGTGTGTTTCTCTTGAATTGAAAAAGATCAAGTTTCACCCAATGGCCAGCTGAAACACTGACATATCTATGGATGTGCACGTGAGCACACATGAAGGATGGTACGAATTTACCCTGACCCTTCTGCTAGAGAGAAATTGTCACAAACATTCCAATGACTACAGCCATACATCAGCACAAGTCCCAAACCTGTCTGTGCCCACTCAGGGAAAATGAGGAAAGTGATCACTGATTTGAGAGTACAGAGTAGAGGCTTGTTGGCTACAAAGCACTAAAGGAAAAGCACTGAAGGCAATTTTGGAGCTGCTGTTTTAAACAACTTTCAGTATCCACTGATTCGTTCCAGTCCACTGAACACATCTGATGCCCCTGATCCAAAAAACCACATTTTAGTTCAAGTCCCTAATTCCAACTTTTAGGAATGGAGAAAAATCAAAGGATGCCTTCTTCCTTATTCAAGCCAGAGAATAACCAATCTATCTTAGACTGAATTATTCTACAAGAAAATACATTTTGTCTATAAACATCTGCTAAAAAAATTCTCCACCCAATGTTCCGTTTGAAGTAATAAATTTAATAGATTTTTTCCCTTTTTCTTGAGTGCTCTGTTCTAATTCAAGTGTTTATCAAAGGCATCTCTTTTTTCCCTTTTTCTTTTTTATAAAAAGTTCAGAGAACTCAAAACTTGAGAAATATATTCTGTACCTTGGCAGAATTTTATTAAATTATTCTAAACAGATGGGTGTCTATTTTTAAAAGCTCTGGGGAAGGAAGATTCACACCATGTCTAGGTAGTCCTTTCTTGTTTCCATTCTCACAAATCCTGTGAGCTTTCAATTGCCTCTCATGTCTATGCCCAGAATTTTGTTTAGTAGAAGAAGTATTGATAAGCAAGCAAAAGTCAGTTAGATATTAGGTCAAAAAGTATGGAAATGCATGCATTTTGTTTAAAAAGAAAAAAAGATAGAAAACTAATTTTTTACCAGTTTTTGTACAAGCTCCATCCTAATTGAGTTTTACATTAAAGTATTTCAAACAATGCTTTTCTAAAACAGGCTGATTTATATTAGAGAAGTTCCTTAGTAAATTACGTTACTTTTATTAACGTTTAGATAATTGAGGGGAATTTTTTTCTTTTTTTTTTTAGTCTCCATTTTTCTTTTAGTTTTGAATTCTCACTGAAACATAATTATTATTTCCCTAAATGATCTGTTTCAGGACACTTATAATATTTATTTCCAAATAGTAAGCTATGAAAACCATCACTAACAGAAAGAGTTTTCACTGTGTTGAAGCATTGTATCGCCTTTTCTTATATAATTTAAACTATCATATGCAATTTAGAAGAAAGTGGTTACTCAAATGCACATATTTATGATTCTAAAATGTGTTAGCACAAGTATTAGTTGGAAAATTTGCCCTTAAAGGCTGTATTTTTTTCTGTAAAATTTAGTACTTCCTCAGCATGATTATACAAATCTTGTGTGTGCTGTAGATACAAGGTTTCTTGGCCTAGACATCCATTTCAGGGTGGATGAACTCAGCCCATGTCTGCCTTGGTGTGGGATTCTAAGGGCTTGCAGCTGACTTCTTCACTGGTAATTGGCCCTGGCTGACCAGTACTGATGATGGACCTACTCCAGAGGGATTGGCTCTGAGTTGGTAATTGGCTGGTAGGGGACTTAAAAACCCCTTGCAACTGCCTGGATTTCTGATTACTGTTCCTGGGCATTTAGTTCCCCTGCAGTCTTTAGAATCTGATGGAGCTACAACTGCAAGCAGGTAGGAACCCCTATTCCTGCCTGCCTTCCTCTCAACTGATGGACTTCCTAAAACATGCCCATATTTACATTTTTAATCACTTCATGTATTTCTTTTCATTTTTTTAATTCTAAAACACCACAAATAATTTAAAAAAGCACCAACACACACATAGTAAAACAAAATTAAATTAAATTCCTGGTGTTGGTTGGCAGACATAGCCAATTTGACATGATTTAGCATCACAGTAATGTGTGCGTAGAAAACAACCCTTTTTGGTGCCTGAATCCCACATAGGATCCCTAACTTCTGCAGTGGTACTCAAGAATTTTGCCATTTTGTTAACCTTTCCCATAAATGTCATAAAAATTATAACTATAGTTTTTATTTGCTGGAAATAATCAAGTACACTTGGAATTTACCATTTGTGAGGCCCAAGAAATGCTGTCCTGAGATTTCCTCCTTCTTTAACTAATGTATAAAAGGGATACACTATGCACTATAGTTGTCCATAAGCTGAGGAAACAAGAGAATTGCATATATTTAAATGTTTTCAGTTTTCTGTTATCTTTGTCTCTTCTTCACTTGTATTTTTATTCATAGTAGCATCATAGATCATATATACATCTTTGTTCTAAGCAACAAAAATTGTAGATATATATTCAATCAAAAATATTGATTGTTTAAATCATCACTGTAGTTTTTAATAACATTTAGGACTTTAATAGTTTTGTCAGAAAGAGAAACAAAATCAGAAACCATAAGAACACAAGGTGAGACAGATGAAGAAAAATGTAATTAAATGTATTCTATGTACATATAAACTGTCATAGTGAAACACATTATTCAAAATAATTAGTGTATAGTAATAAAGTACTTTAAAATAGGACATCATGAAACTACTGCTAGATTGGAACTTCAGTGAAAGAGAACACTCCTGAGGCCACACCACTAAGCACAATATACTCAAAGTGTATGTCAAATCACTCCTGGACAAATGATATAGTCCTCAAGACTATGTTTAGAAAGCTAAATTGAGTGCACGTGACCATTAATCACAACACAGGGTTTTATTTACATCATAACAAAGAAATAGATTAAGTATATATGTTTAGCTTTTTCTTTCAGCTTGTTTATATTTTAGAATAAAGATAAAAATGAATGAAAGATAGTGACCCAACATTTAAGTATGTTCAGAGCTTATTCAAGATCAATGCTAAGCGGATGTAATTAATGACAGTATGTGGCCAGCAGGGTCTAATTTTTAGAACTAAGTGTGAGAAAAGCAAAGGACAATGAAGGCCTAAGACCAGAAGCATTCTTCAAAGGAGAAAGGAAACTCCATCAATCAATCCATCTGGATTTGAGGGACAAATGGTTGACTTAACGAAAATAACTCCAAAGATTTTGTTTATAGAAGTGGAAAGACAATGAAGGTTTTAAATGAAAGAGCCAAATTGGAGTGCAGACCTTTTGAGAAGAAAAACAATTTGTTTCTGGCTCCATTGAGTTTGGAATGATTGCTGTGGATCTGGATAAAAAAGCAACCTAATGTAGGTAGACCAGCAGGAGAATCTGGAGGCCCTGTTCAAAGACTGCAGGGAGAAGACACCTTGGGAAGCTCTCTGCAGAGAGACATGCTGTCGGCGCTTCAATGATAGGCTCTCTTATTTTTAATTTGCTATCATTTTGGGCTGCAAAAACATGACAGCATTTCTCAGAAAAGTCTTCTTTCTCCTACTAAGAACTCAATCCTCCTCAGTCTTCCTTTATTCAAAGTATTTTAAGTTAGCCACCTCCAGTGTTTCCTCATGAAACTCACGATGTCGTTTCATCCACAGGTCTTCAGAGACAGTCTGGCTCAGACTATGATATCCTCAGATGCTTTCCACTATAATCGAGAAGAATGTTCGCATCTTTCCAGCCTTAAATGTTGTAAGGATGTAATGTCAGCTGCCTTCACCTCATCCTTATTTTATTCTCTCACCTTCATGTCAGAAGCACCTAAAATCTCAAAGCCAAAATTTTATGCCATGCCTTGGTGTGTTTATCTACACAGGGGGTCTATGGCTACAAATCTTGCTCTGAATTAACGCAGTGGTCATATCACTGTAGTTTTCTCTCAATTAACCCCTTTCAAGTTTATCTGTCTGTCTACCATCCACTGATACTGTACTCAAGGAATGTGTTTTCTACCTTCTGTTTTTCTACCCACAATTTAATAAAATTACATTACAGTTTTTTTTCTTTGATTGAACACTATCTATATATCTCTAAATTCAAGTCCAGAAAATAGGGGTGGCTGACTTTTAAAAAAATATATGTAATGTTTTATCAGACCATAAAACTACTTATCACAAAATCACAGCACACTTTTTACTTGTGTTTAAACAAAAATTTTCAAAGATCCATATTCCATATTCTTTTTAAATTTCTAGGTCCTAAACTGTAGTACCAAGTGAGAATTGTTTTATCTATGGCAACACCATCAGAAGCAAAAGTCATAAGTTTTTTGTAAGTATTAATTGACTAACTTTCTTTAACAGATACCACAGCTCTATTTTAAAAATCATGCATATCTTAGTATATAATCTTTAAATCTAAATTCTAATGGATTGGTGATAGATCATTTAACACCACCTCTACTTTGGGTATAGATTAGTTTTATGTGACTTTTTCCAAAACCATATGCTACTTTCTCTTCATATTACAAAATTCCCTTGACAGATGTCTAATCATTCAAATGTCTCTGCTCTAGCCATGTCTAATTGATATGAGAGAATATTATAGGTGTTTGATTCAGAGGAATTTCAAACTTTAGAACTAAAGGAATTAAATTTGTACCCAAATCCTTGTGATTTTCAAAATGAAATGGTCTATTGGTCTGCTTGATTCTGCCATTCTGCAGACTTTGACCTTGTGTGTATTTGGCATTCTGCTCTGCCACGGTAGAAGTATGAAGCCCCAGAAGGCTAGAGGCCAAAGAGACTGCAGCCATCCTGAAGTCCCATCTGCTCACTCACCTTGGCAGAGAGTGTGGCCTGGAATACCTACAGCAAAGCAGCACACCTGCTTACTCAAACTGTTATTTCTTCTCTCACTTTCCTCCACAGAGTTCCTTTGCTAACTGTAGTTAGTATTGAGCTGTGGATATATTGAGACAGTAACTCATTCACTTTACTCTGACAAGACTCATTACAATGGAAGTGAATGTCATTTGTGAGCTGCTAGAATTGCTTCCAGCCATGACATGGCACTTCTCTAGGATTTGCATAGCTGGTTCCTTCCTTTGAGTTTCCATTGACCTTTCTTTCCAGTTCCCCTGTCAGTTGCAGGTTTTTATAGCTCAATTTCTTTTTGTTTTAATTTAATCATTTTTATCTCAATCACAGGTTAGGTACTTTGAATCCCAGGCGTAGCCCCCTCCCTCATTCCCTCCTACCCTCCCACTCCCTCCCTCATCTCCCTCCTCCCTGCCCCCTCCAAGTCAACCAACAGGGGAGGACCTCCTTCCCTTCCATCCAACCCCAGCTCATCCTGTCTCCTCAGGGCTGGCTGCAATGTCCTCCCCTGGG
>CM053764.1:117388281-117398994 GCA_028658305.1 Pachyuromys duprasi
TTCTGTTATTATGCCAATACCATGCAGTTTTTATTATTATTGCTCTGTAGTACAGCTTGAGGTCGGGGATGGAGATACCTCCAGATGATCTGTTGTTGTAGAGGATTGTTTTGGAGATTCTGGGTTTTTTGTTTCTCCATATGAAGTTGAGTATTTTTCTTTCAAGGTCTATGAAGAATTGTGAAGGTATTTTGATGGGAATTGCATTGAATCTGTAGATTGCTTTTGGCAATATGGTCATTTTCACTATATTAATCCTACCAATCCAAGACCACGGGAGGTCTTTCCACCTTCTAAGATCTTCTTCAATTTCAAAATTTAATTTATCTTCTTTATTTCTCTTGTAGGGTAATCGGGTTCTTCTTTTAGTTTTTCTTTTTCTTTCTACCATCATGTATTTGGTTCCTCTTTGATTCATTGACTTTAAGTCTGCTTTTCACCCAAGGATGAGAGACAAAGGTATCTCCTCTAACATCTTCACCTAACTCCCCATTCCTGCCTCCTGTCTCATAAAGTGTATATTCTCTGTAGCTACTTCCCTTAACTTTTGAATGAAGTCACCCTGCCATGTCTTCCCATTTCTTTCTATAGCCTCTCTCATGTTTCCCCTCCCCAAACAAGTTAGAGACTTGCTTACATGACTTTACGATACATTACTGTATCTATGTTCACTTTGAATATTCATGTTATTCTTTATACATAATGACAATGATTATTTTTTCTTGGTGGGGGAGGAACACCTGGTGAATGGTTAATCCTACCTTCTCATTGACACATTCCAGTCAATCCCAAGGCAGTCTATAGCATTTGTTGGATATAGCAACATGCTCAGTGACACCTGAGCTTATATGTAATCACCATTCAAGCCCACTAATTGAAAGCATCATCTGACTTTGTTCACATACTTTGATACTTCTGTTATATTGAGTTTCTGCTGACTTTAAGTAATGCACTAATTTTTTGTGTAAACTACATATATGACTTTGCTGATAAAACACTTGAAGAAATGTTCAATGTCCTTACTCATCAGGGAAATGCAAACCAAAATGACCCTGATATTTCACCTTACACCAATCAGAATGACCAAGATCAAAAATTCAAGTGACAACATATGCTGAGGGATTGTGGATAAAGGCATACCCTCCTCCACTGCTGGTGGGAATGTAAGCTTGTATAACCACTCTGGAAATCAATCTAGTGCTTCCTCAGACATCCAGGGTTAGTGCTTCCTCAAGATCCAACTATACCACTCCTAGGCATATATCCAAAAGAGGCTCAAGTACACAATAAGGACATTAGCTCAACCGTGTTTGTAGCAGCTTTATTTGTAATAGCCAGAAGCTGAAAACAACCCAGATGCCCCTCAACTGAGGAATGGATACAGAAATTGTGGTACATCTATACAATGGAATATTACTCAGCAATAAAAAAACAAGGATATCATGAAATTTGCAGGTAAATGGTGGGAACTGGGAAGGATCATCCTGAGTGAGCATCCCAGGAGCAGAAAGACACACATGGTACATACTCATTCATTTAGAGTAAAATAAGGATAAACCTACTAAACTCTGTACATCTAAAGAAACTAATCAAGAGGGAGGACTGTTGCTAAAATGCTCAATCCCTATCCAGAAATGTAAAGAGGATGGACATCAGAAGAAAGAGAAAACAGAAAACAAGTCAGGAGCCTGCCACAGAAGGCATTGGAAAGGCGCTGCCCTGCAGACTATCAAAGCAGATGCTGAGACTTATAGCCAAACCTTGAGCAGAGTGCAGAGAATCTTATGAAAGAAGGGAGAAATAGTAATATCTGGAGAGGACAGGAATTACACAAAGAGAGCAACAGAAGCAAAAAATCTGAGCGCAGGGGTCTTTCCTGAGACTAATATTCCAACCAAGTACCATGCATGGTGATAACGTCGGACCCCTGCACAGATGTAGCCCATGGCAGTTCAGTGTCCAAGTGGGTTCCATAGTAATGGGAACAGGGACTGTTTCGAACATGAACTGATTGGCCTGGTCTTAAATCTCTTCCCCCCTGAGCGGGGGGAAGCAGCCTTATTAGGCCACAGAGGAAGAAAAAACAGCCACTCCTGATGAAACCTAATAGACTAGGATCAGAAGGAAGGAAAAGAAGACCTCCCCTAGCAGTGGACTTGGGGAGGGACATGGGTGCAGAAGGGTGAGGAAGGGAGGGATTGGGACGGGAGGATGGAGGGAACTATAGGGGTATATAAGGTGAATAAAGTACAATTAATAAAGAATTTAATAAAAATAAAAAGCAGAATATGGTACAAGCAACAAAACACAGTGTTACAAATCTAAAATATGTGCATATTATGTCATTCATGTCTTCACCCTTACCTAATTATTTTCCTATTAGCATGGAATTCAAGGCTACATAGTAAATAACACCTATTATAACATCTTAGTTACATGGATTCATTCAGTATATCACATCATCCTGTTATTAAAGTTTTGTCTCATAACAAATTTTTGTAGTGTGCTGCATATGTCCAGCATCAACTTATTGCACCACTCAATATAGTAGGTTATGTTTTTATTATTTCTGGTTTGTCCATCTTCAAGTATCACTATCTATTAAACAGAAGCTGAGTTGGTTTTCAAGATGGTGTGGATCAAGCCACATTCACACTAAATAAAAGTAAAACTAAATATTGGCTAATCTGTAGAAGAAGGTAAAACTGGTTAGGGTTAATTCTGAATAAAAATGTTTGTTCATAATTTTCTCATCACACATATAAACTAATGATACTTTCTAATAGCTCCCTCTTCTGTCTGAGCAATGTGTATATTCTAGTTTCATTAATCTGAAGTCACAGTGAAAGTACACCCTTTACATTAATTAACATTACATCACTGCACTCAAACATAATGAAGATACTCTCTTAGGGAAACTTGCTCTGGATTTGTAGGGCAGATCCCTGGTAGAGTAGTTAACTAGCTTATAAGGAATTTCTGATGGCTTTCCTGTACTGCAAAGGGAAAAGCAAGGAATGTGTGTTAGTAAAAGTATTGCAACCCTTGCCAATTCAAACATCCGCACACCATTATTGTTTAGATCATAAATTAACCCAACAGATAATGACTGTTTTCCATGATCATAAAAGTATTATGCCATTTACGTTTGTACTTAATCCATAGCAGGGTATGAATCTGATTACATTCCAATTTTATCTTTTAAAGCAAAACAAGACTAACATAGAATGTGTCTGTAAAATATTGGCATGTATTTTTACATATTCATTAACAATTTTATATATGTATTCAATGTATCATTATCACATGTACTTCTCACTCTTCCTTCTTTCTCCCCTCAACACTTCCATTCATATCTCTATTCTGAATTCATTTTATCATTTTATAACTTTTGTTTAAATTTTACCCCACTGAGTCCAATTAATGTTGTTCATACATACATGAGTGTGATGTCAACCATTTGTCCTAGAGATCCTACCACAAGCCACACTATAAAGATAAGTGTTGCTTTCTTTTACAATAGACAAATGGGGCATTCCTGAATATACTCAACAATTGAACATCTTACAATGAAATTCAAATGGCATTTCCAAGTAAATAATGGGCTGATTAAAGTACTTGAGACTGAATAGATAAATCATAATATATAATATATAAAAAGAAAAACCGAATAAGGATGTTCCTTGTCATGTATCATAATATATACCTCTTACTATAATGTGTGTGTGTCTGTGTCTGTGTGTATGTGAATGTTTGCGTATTGCTTTTAAAATTTACTTTTTGATAATTTTGTACCTGAGCTGTAACTATATTATCTTCTCTCACTTTTTCTATTAATCCATGTACTTTCAAATTCATAGCCTCCTCTTCTATAATTATTTTAATGTACTTTTCAACTGGTTTCTTTTCTCATTCCAGTGTCTTACGTTATGTTACAAAAAGAGGATGCTAATGAATGAGATGGTTCAATGAAGTTGAATCTCCTTAGTTCCCCAAAGATGGTCAGATTGCTTGGTTGTAATTAAATGTAACTAAATGAGCATGTGTAAATTGGACAGTGAGATTCATGAGGGCTCTGTGGTCCGCAGTAGAGAACGTTATCATGTGGGTTCTCCTTGTTTTTCTTATCATCTGACATCATGGTTGGAAGCAATCCTCCTACCAAGAAAGAGTTGTGATTTGGTCTTATGACATCTACATTTGAGAATGAATACTGCCCATTCAATATTCTGAGAACATAGGACACATCTTCATAACATAACACCCAGAACTGCCTAAATTTTCTGTTTTTATAATTTATTAAAATAATTTTGCAATGTAAATCAGAAAATTTAAAAATACAGTGTTTTTTAAACATGGCTTACTCTATTAACTAATACTGACCCTTCACTTTCAAACCCCAGAATGAAGGTTTTATACTAATAAAATATGATAGAATGATTTGGAAATAATTAAGTAATATTAATTTTATGTATACAAAATCAGGCCTTGTTAAATCACACAAACTAATGGCCCAATGTTACCATATAATATGAAAATAAATTATTTCCCAAGGAAATAGACTAAGTAATTTATGGTATGGAAATCAGTAATTCTGCAAGTAACCATGGGACATTAACCTCTGAATTGGCATTCTTCTGAGTTATAAAAGACACCATCTCAATTGCAAAAGTACAAGCCTTATGAATTTTAAAATGCCTATGAACCAGAAATATTATCTAATATTTTTTGAATTGCCTGTACTAATTCTAAGCACTCTCACTAGATAATCTGACAACAAAATTGTTAATAGCTTCAATCATTCCACATGTTGGTTCTTCCCAGGCATTACAGTTCTTAGCTTTACTAGGTCTCTGTGTTATGAACATGTTGAATTTTGACCTCCAATATTCTTTGCACAGTAGTAGTATTGTATATAAGGGAAACTAATAATTGATTAATCTTAAAATGTCAGTTTAGATTGGATTATCAAGTAAGACAAATCTTCAAACAATTGAACTCCATTTATTGGTAAAAAAAAAATAACATTTGAGTTTTGTGCAGGGTGATAGATGTGGATCTATTTGCATTTTTTACATGCAGACATCCAGTTAGACTAACACCATTTGTGGAAGATGCATTCAAATGGCAGAGAAACACTTAAAGAAATGCTCAACATCCTTAGTCATCAGGGAAATGCAAATCAAAACAACTCTGAGATTCTATCTTACACTGATCAGAATGGCTAAGATCAAAAACTCAAGTGACAACACATGCAAATGTATAACAAGGAACAAAAATAAAAATTATACCAGCCATTCTAAAACTTCTGAAGTAAATATCTGGGATTTGGATTCCCATGACCAAAGAGTCCATAATGCTTGGATGGCCCAGGTTTTAAGTAGCCTACTTGTTGGTTAAGTACTAGCTGGCAGCCAGGAAAGGGAGGAAACCATATTGACACAAACAATCTGAAGTCATAGAAACTGGGAAGAAGTTTCAACAATACCAACAGATAAATATAAACAAGATGGTTTTAACATTTGAGGAAAATATAAACCAGATTACAATTCTACTTATATCTAACTAGTTCTAATATTTTTTCAACTATGCGTATATGTGTGTTTGTTTGTGTGTGTGTGTGCGTGTGGTGTGTATGTGGTGTATGTGTGTGTGTAAGTGTATGTGTGGTCTATATGTATGATGAGATATGTGTGGATGTGTGTTTGTGTGTGTGGATTATATGTGTAGTGTACTATGTGTGTAAACAGCAAACATTTTTAAATGTAAGATTTCAAAAGTAACAAAGAAATAATAGCAACTAATCTTCAAAACATAGTGAACATCTTAATTTTTGATTATGGACTACTTTGAATTATTATTTGAAATTTTAAACATAGTAAATTTACCTCTTCCCTAATTTGAATTTCTGTATGTCAGGAAAAATTATACTTTCATGAAGAAATATGATGTAGGAGATTTGATGAGAGTAATCAAAGAATTAGGAAGACATAGTATCTATGTTCGTAAAGAATTATTGGATTTGTAGTGTCTGAGTTAGTCCATAGAGTAAGTTAGCTATTTGAAATATATAAATATGAAGAAAAATAAAACTGCAGAATTAATCCTAAAATAGATCATTAAAGGCACCCACAATTTATCTGGGGAGACTGACAATCTTGTTTATAGTCTCTTTGATGCAAGATTTAGATATGAAATCATAAGAGTATATGATATATGTGGTCATGAATATTATTTTTATAAATGGCTATATCAAAATTTTAAATATTTTAGGAAAGAGAATGCTCATTTAATCCAAGAATAATTACGTTTTGATATTCTTTAATTTTAAAACATACAGAGAAATATCAGTTTTTAACCATTTCAAAAAAGGTCTTCCATTATGTTGCATTCTATTGTTGGTATTTAGCACTTGTAACTCATTAACTTTCAGCAATATTCCAGGAAAAGGTCACTCTCTTACGATGATGTAAAAATAAAGCATTATATTAGACTTAAAATAAGAAGGCCTCAAATAATAAAATCATCTTTATTAGAGAACTGAACAGACAAAGTCAGGGCATTAAGCAGAATACATAAGCAGAAATGCAAAAAAAAGGAACAGGTCTGAAAGCTCAAAGATGCAGACACAGAAAGGATGCACTAACAATCTAAACTGCATGCACAAGGCCTGCAGGGTCAAGGCAGAGAAAATCAAGGGAAGAAAAGGAACTCATGGATTCTTTACCATAGCTGAACAGCAATTGGCAATTGATGTTTCCTAGGGAAGAAGCACTAAACTTCCCTTCAGGATTGAGGCCCTGGGAGTTGCCTATGAATAATGGGTTGTCCTCTACCTGAGCACACACTGCAGTAGTATGTGCACTCACTGAGAGAGGGTGTAGGGAAAAGGAGAGTGAGAGGAAGGAGAGAGAACAAGTGGACCCATGAAGCTATGAGCAGAAATGTGTGGTGAGGTAACTTAATGCTGGAATTGGAGGATATGAATGGAGGTGTAAATTTTATCAAATTTATATACATGTGTAATTATAGATGAAACAGAGAGAAAGGATGGAGGAAAGACTGGTGAGGAGAATATGTTGATACTTGTGAGCAAAGCACATGAATCTATACACAACTGATTCTCTAATGCAGTGGTTCTCAACTTCTGAGTCATGGCCCCTTTGGCTGACCTCTGTCTCCAAAAAACGTTCCCTTACGATTTATACCAGTAGCAAAATCACAGCTGTAACATAGCAATGAAAACAATTTTTTGGTTGAACATCACAACATGAGGTGCTGTAGTAACGGTAGCAGGACTGGGAAGGCTGAGAGCTTCTCTCTAATGTCTCCTCTTCTGACCAGTGGCAACGCTTGATGCTCAAAGCAAGGATGCAGTCACCCAGCCAGATTTTGTGAATACAAATCTGGAATGCTTCTGGTAAAACTTTCTCTGCTTAAATCAGGTGTGATCACCTCCAAGAGAAGTTAAATGTCATCTTTACTTAATGATGTCAAATAAGATCATCATTCCAAGTCCGTCAGCTTTGCTGTTGCCAGTTTAACTTCTGACATATGTGCAGCCAGTTCAGCAAAAGAAGAATTCATGCAATTTGAGCCACCTTGGCTGTCTGAGGAGCCTATTTCACTCTGCTTATAAATGACAGAATGACTATAATAGTTCATTTTGATAACAAGAAAATCTAAAGTTTGTCTCCACAGTCTGGAAGAACAAAATGAATTTTGACATGAGCCTAAAAATAAGAACATCTGTTTGCAGCAGGAAATAGTAATGATTTATGGTTCAAACATCACTGTGTGATGTGTTATTTCACTCTATGGTAATTTACAGCATTTAATGTACTATATAAATCGACATAAACTGAGGTAATGCTCCCCAAAATTGCAATAAAAGGAACAGAAATGCACAATATAAATGTTTGGTTTCCTGTGTGAAAGTTTTGGTTTTAAAGTGGAGATTCATGTGGAAAGAATAGAGTGATTGCAAAACAGAATTACTCTCCAGGCGGCTTTGAAGTCATGTTGGTGTCAGCATCACAGACATGTGGGAAACCCGGGCTCAGAGAAAGTTCAACAGCAGTCCTTATGAGCCAAAACCACTACTGGTGATTTGTAGTTACAGTTTTTAACAAACTATACCTCCACAACATGCCAAAAATAGCATATCTAAGAACATAAGATGCTATATTCTTTTTTTTCAGTAAAATGGCAAAAACTATTATAACTTTTTATTGAAGTTACTTAAGTGAATGCTTCACAGGGTTACAGTCTGAGGTATTGCCTTCCTTTTTAAAATAATTTTTATTTATTTTTTATATTAATCACAGGTTATTTGCTCTGTATCCCAGTCGAAGCTCATTCCCTCATTCCCTCCCAATCCCATCCTCCCTAACTCATCTACTCCCTGAAACTATATAACTCTGTTCCCTTTTTTGTTGCTTTGACAGTTACCTAGAAGAAGCCAATTTAAAAGAAGGATGTACTCATCATTTAAGAGGTTTATTCTACATTTGCCTTTTTCCAATGTCTTGAGATTGTGGTAAAGTAGATTAATAATGAGTAGAACAAGAGTGTAAAATATCAGAGAGTTCTCATCTAACAGCAGCTAGAAGTAGACAAATACATAAGTGTCAAGTCAAAAGTTATGCTTCAATACCACACCTCCAATGAGTTCTTTTCTCTAGGAAGAATTACCTCCCAATATCTTATCAATTATGAACCCACTGATTATTCATCTCATGGATGAAATCAATTCCCTCATGACCCCACCATTTTTCTCACTGACTGAATCCACCAAATAAGACAATTCATTTATTTTTTTGAGGCTTTGGTAAGGGAATACATAATATCTGAATCATAGCATGCCCCTGAATTATATTAATACCTGTACTATGAAATGTCCTTCACACACAATTTGGCGTTTTCTTAGACAGTTAGGAGTAGTGATTCTTCAAGACCCAGCTATACCACTCTTAGGCATATATACAAAAGATGCTCAAGTACACAACAAGGACATTTTCTCAACCATGTTCGTAGCAGCTTTACTCATAATAGCCAGAACCTGGAAACAACCCAGAGGAGGAATGGATACAGAAATTATGGTACCTTAACACAATGGAATACTATTCAGCAATTAAAAATGAAGAAATCATGAAATTTGCAGGGAAATGGTGGGACCTGGAAACGATCATCTTGAGTGAGGTATCCCAAAAGCAGAGAGAAACACATGGTATATACTCACTTATATAGACCTATAGGATAGGATGGACATGCTGAAATCTATACACCTAAAGAAGATAAACAAAAAGGAGGACCCATGTTGGGATGATCAATCCTTGCTTAGATGGGCAAATGGGATGGACATTGAATGTAGGAGAAAACAAGCAGCAGTACAGGTGCCTATCACAGATGGCCTCTGAAAGACTCTACATAGCAATGTATCAAAGCAGATATTAAGACTCAACAACCAAGCCTTTGGCAGAGGGCAGGGAATCATATGAAAAAAGGGGACATTAGTAAGACTTCGTGAGAACAAGAGTTCCACAAAGACCAAATAGATCATGGCACAAGGGTCTTCTATGAGATTGTTTCTCCAACCAAGTACCATGTATGGATAAAACCTAGAGCCTCTGCTCAGATGTGGCCCATGGTAGCTCAGTATCCAAGTGGGTACCCTAGTAACGGGAACAGGGACTATTTCTGTCATGAACTCAATGGCTGGTACTTTGACCTTCCCTACCCCTCCCCTGGAAGGAACAGCCTAGTTAGATCCCAGATGAGGACACTGCAGCCAGACCTGAAGTATGAAAAGCTAGGGTCAGATGGAAACGAAGGAGGTCCTCTCCCATCAGTGGACTTGGAGGGGGGCAGGTAGGAGATGAGGGAGGGATGAGGAGAGTGGGAGAGAATGAGGGAGGGGGCTACGGCTGGGATACAAAGTACATAACCTGTGATTAATATAAAAATAAATAACATTAAAAATAAAAAATTAAAACATTTTATGAAATTACAATGTAGTTTTCAAACTAGGAGTGATGTTGACACAACAATGTCATTTCCAAATATATCAGTGATTCCCTAAGACAGACAAACACAAATCACAGATACTGCATCTTGTTAGTTTGTTTTGTTTTTCTTTAGATATACTCTTGAGAGCTTATTCAGACAAATTGTGATTTTCATTTGTCTTAATAAAGTTAAATATTGTATTCTATTTTTCTGAACAATTAGCATCTTATGTATTTTAAACCCTTGCTTATTATTATGTAGAATTTTCCAATATTGGTATATTATAGAATAAAGATGTTTTCTTTTTTTTTACTTTTATTTTTCATTTTAATATATTATCAGCACATAACATTTGAATATATTTATAGCTATCATGTTCCAGTGGTACACTGGGAAATTTAAGTATATCTATACAATCTACTGATTCTTTTTTTAACTCTTTTTATTGTTTGCAATTTCCATACACTTATGTAATGAATTTTAGTCATTTTTACCTCATCCCCCTCTCTCATGCTTCTTCCTCCCCTGCTGGAACCTGTCTTCTCAGCAAGGCCCTTTCTTTTTTTTTTAATTTATTTATTTTTTATCAATCACAGATTAGGTACTTTGAATCCCAGGCGTAGCCCCCTCCCTCATTCCCTCCCACTCTCCCACTCCCTCCCTCATCTCCCTCCTCCTCGCCCTCTCCAAGTCAACCAACAGGGG
>CM053764.1:117399094-117424534 GCA_028658305.1 Pachyuromys duprasi
CTGGCTGCAATGTCCTCCCCTGGGATCTAGCCAGTCTGTCACTCCCCGGTTTGTATGGGGGAGGGTCAAAGAGTCAGCCATCAAGATCATGACTGAAACAGTCCCTGTTTCCCTGAATAGGGTCTTCAGTCCTGCACCGAGCTATCATGGGCCACATCTGTGCGGGGGTTCCAGGCCACAACCATACATGGTCCCTGATTGTAGAAACCATCTCATAAAAGACCCCTGTGCCCTGCTCAGTTTGGTCTTTGTGGAGCTCTTGTTCTCCCCAAGTCTCACCAACCTCCCCCAGATCTATCATTACTTCTCGCCCTCTGCCAGAGGCTTGATGGCGAGTCTTAATATCTGCTCTGATACATCACTACATTGACCTCCCCAGAGGACCTCTTTGGCATTCTCCTGTCCTGTTGCTTGTTTTTTCCTCCACTCAATGTCCATCCCATTTGTTCATTCAAACAAGCATTGATCATACCAACCTGGGTCCTCCTTCCTGTATATCCTCTCTAGGTGTGTAGATTTCCACTTGACCTTCCTATCCGATAGGTCTATATAAGTGAGTATATACCATATGTTTCTTTCTGCTTTTGGGATACCTCACTTAGGATGATGTTTTCTTTTCCATATCTATAAATGAAGAAATCCACAGATATTTTACTATGTAAGAATGTATTTATAGACTTGGGTTTTCAAGATGACGTCGAGCATACACAGTCTCTGAGTTGCAGAGGAGCTTTTGTGCCTGAATTGGTGTGTGGAAGGACAACTGAAGCCAGGGAAACAACAGTGAGGCTTTCTAAAGGAGAGGGATCATCACAGGAGGAGAGAACTTTGGTCTCCAGTCACCAATGGACTTGCTTTGGGGAAGGAGAGACAATCCTTTGATCTCTTGGCACTCCCTTTTTTAGGGCATCCCTCCCCCTTGGCACAGCTCTTGCTCACCTCACCAAGATTCTCAGTTCAGAGCACACTGCCTGAGGACTGCAGCGGCTGAGGCAAAGCTACTGGCCCCTCAGCCACACAAGCCAACTGTACTTCCCTTGGAGTCTCAGAACCACAGTACCATCCTCCCTGTGCCCCAGGTCTGCTAGGGGCCATATTAACTCTGCAGGGGCTCTCAGCCACTGACTGTACCTGCCTGCCCAAACCCTCGGTGACAGATAATAGCCACAAAGACCGGCAGACCCACCAAACAAGCCAGGAGCCAGGCCTCGCAGGTCTGGAGAGCACAATGGAGGGCCCCCAGGATTTCTCAGAAGGCATCTGGAACTGTATCTCAGTCTCCAGCTGCAATCGGACTTCCTAACCTGGAGGCTGCAGCAGCACTGAGCTGGCAGAGCATGTCAGTCCTCCTGCATATGACTAAGCAAGGCCAAACCAGAGTAGAGAGCCCGGATACCCTGATCCTTGTCTATGTGACCTGCTTGAGAGTGGCTGCACCCTTGACTGTCTGCAGAGTCCCAGATCCAGGCTCCTTCTAAACTTACAGCCAGACATCAGACCCCTCCCAACCACACACCCACTCTGGGTAACAGGGGCTCTTTTGGGACATTGAAGTCAAGAGTGGAGTTAAGGTGGATAATGCAGGAAATTGCTCTGCTACTATCACCAGCACCTGCTACATCTACTGCACATGCACAAGTAACCTACTAGAAGCCTGCAAGGCAGAGCCCCTCTGACACACTCAAGGGTTCAGCATTCTCTCAGTCTGTCCCTCAAGACACACTTCCACCCACGTTTCCACACACAAGTGCACCTGCATCTCCCTTCTGCACTCTCATCTGCCCTTTTTCACCTGCATATGCCCTCTTGCGCCCGCAGAAATTGCTCCCACAGGTACAGCTGAAGCATGAACGCACATGCTGAGGCTGCAGGACCTCTCTCAGCTTCCTGAAGAATTCTCCACACTCCAGAGAGAGACAGTATCAGCCTGAACTGTAGAATCCAGAAATAAACAGGGAAGGTTATAGATAAGCCAATGGCAAGGGGTAGGCAAAAGAACACATCTAACATAAACCAAAATATCATGGCTTCACTAGTAACCCCCCAAATTGATGGATACACCAATTCATTGGAAGCACAGGAAAATGAATTTAAAACTATGCTTACCCAATTACTTGAGGTATATAAAGAGGAAATAACCAAAACTTTCAGAGCAATAACTATACAAATACAGACAGTTAAAGAGGAAATGAATAAATCTATCAATGACTTGGCCAATCAAATAGAGGCTAAGAAAGAGGAAATGAACAAAATCCTTAAGGAAACACAGGCAAATATAGCCAAACAAATAGAGGTACAAGTAGAGATACAATTAGTGTCATAAAGAGAGGAAATGAACCAAAAAATAGAAACTATCGTAAAGATACAGGAATCTACATACAAACAGATGAAGGAAATGGTGCAAGGCATGAAAACAGAATTGGAATCAATAAAGAAAACACAAACTGAGAAAACCCTGGAGCTAGAGAACTTAGAGAAAAGATCAGGAACCACAAAGGTAAGCATCACCAACAGAATACAAGAGATGGAAGAGAGAATCCCAGGTGCTGAAGGTCATTTGCAGAAATTGGTACTTCTCTCAAAGAAAAAATAAAGTCAGAAAAGTTCCAAACACAAAATATCCAAGAAATCAAGGATGCCATGAAAAGACAAAAATCTAAGAATAATAGGTATTGATGAAAAAGAAGAGTCCAGGCTCCATGGTCCAGAAAATATTTTCAAGAAAATCATAGAAGAAAAATTTCCCAACTTAAAGAAAGAGATGTCCATAAATATACAAGAAGCCTACAGAACACCAAATAGACTAGACCAGAAAAGAAACACATTACATCACATCATAGTCAAAACACTAAATCTACAGAACAAAGAAAAGATATTAAACGCAGCAAGGGAAAAAGGCCCAGTAACATATAAAGGGCGACCTATAAGAATCACACTGGACTTCTCATCCAAAACTATGAAAGCCAGAAGGGCCTGGGCAGGTGTCATACAGACTTTGAGAGACCACAGATGCCAACCCAAACTACTATATCCTGCAAAGTTCTCAATCAACATAGATGGAAAAAACAAAATATTCAATGACAAAAATAAATTTATGCAATATCTACACAGCTAATAAGTCTTACAGAAGATACTAGAAGGAAAACTTCAAGCCAATGAAAACAACTTCACCCAAGAAAACATAGTGTACAGATAATATTCCAACAAAAATTAAAAGAAAACAAGCAATGAACCACAATAAAACCACCAACACCACAATAAAAGGAACTAACAGTCATTGGTCACTTCTATCTATCAACATCAGTGGATAACTCTCCAAAAAATAGACACAGACTAACAGAATGGGTGCAGAAACAGGACCCAACATTCTGCTGTATCCAAGAAACACACCTCTGCAACAAAGATAAACACTACCTCAGAGTAAAGGGCTGGACAATTGTTTCTCAAGCAAATGGATCCAGAAAACAAGCTGGGGTAGCTATCCTAATATCTACTAAAATAGACTTTCGACCAAAAGTAATAAAAAAAAAAAAGATGAGGACAGATACTACATTCTCATCAAAGGAAAAATCCACCAAGAGGACATCACAAATCTGAACATCTATGCCCCAAATAAAAGAGCACCTAAGTTCATGAATGAAACATTATTAAAACTGAAATCTCACTTCGATCCCAACACCTTAATAGTGGGAGACTTCAACACCCTGCTTTCACCAAGGGTCAGATGATGTAGACAGAAGCCAAATAGGGAAAGAAAGGCACTTACAGAGTTCCTAAATCAAATGGACCTAATAGATGTCTATAGAAATTTTCACCCAAACTCAAAAGAGTATACTTTCTTTTTAGCACCTCATGGAACCTTCTCCAAAATAGACCATATAGTTGGTCACAAAGTAAGCCTCAACAGATACAAGAAGATTGAAATAATCCCCTGTATTTTATCTGACTACCATTTAATAAAGCTGGACTTCAACAACAATGGAATCAGCAAAAACCCTACACGTACATGTAAACTGAAAAACTTGCTGCTCAATGACAGCTGGGTTAAAGAAAAAAAAAAAGAAAAAAAAAGAAATTAAAGATTTCCTAGAATTCAATGAAAATGAAGGTACAACATACCCTAATTTATGGGACACAATGAAAGCAGTGCTCAGAGGAAAATTCATAACCTTGGTGCCTTCAAGAAGAAATCTGTGATTATCTCATACAAGCAACTTAATTGCCCAACTTAAAGACTTAAAAAAAAAAACCAACAACAACAACAAAAACAAAAAACAGAAGCAAACATACCCAAGTGGAGCAGATGGCAGGAAATAATCAAACTTAGGGCTGAAATCAATCAATTAGGACAAATAAAACTATTCAAAGAATCAATGAAACCAAGAACTGGTTCTTTGAAAAAATCAATGAGATAGACAAACCGTTAGCCAAAGTAACTAAAAGGCAGAGAGAAACTATCCAAATCAGCAAAATCAAAACTGAAAAAGGGGACATAACTACAGAGACTGAGGAAATCCAAACAATCATTAGATAATACTACAAAAGACAATATGAAACAAAATTTGAAAATCTAAAAGAAATGGACAGTATTCTTGACAAATTCCACATACCAAAACTAAGTTGAGATCAGGTAGAAAGATTGAATAGACCTATATCCCCCAAGGAAATAGAAGAAGTCATCAACAGTCTCCCTTCCAAAAAAAAAAAAAAAGCACTGGACCAGATAGATTCAGTGCAGAATTCTACGAGAACTTCAAAGAAGCGTTAACTCCAATTCTTTTTAAAATATTCCAAAAAATAGAAACAGAAGGAGCATTACCAAACTCATTCTATGAAGCCACAGTCACCTTGATAAATAAACAACACAAAGACCCAACAAAAAAAGAGAACTTCAGACCTATATCTCTTATGAACATTGATGCAAAAATACTCAATAAAATACTTGCGAACCGAATCCAAGAACACATCACAAAAATCATCCACCATGACCAAGTAGGTTTCATCCAAGAAATGAAAGGGTGGTTCAACATATGGAAATCCATCAAGGTAATCCACCACATAAACAAACTGAAGGAGAACCACATGATCATCACCTTAGATGTCAAAAAAGCATTTGACAAAATCTAATATCCATTCATGTTTAAAGTCTTGGAGAGATCAGCAATACAAGGCACAAACCTAAACATAGTAAAGACAATATACAGCAAGCCTATAGCCAACATCAAACTCAACGGAGAGAAACTTAAATCAATCCCGCTGAAATCAGGCACAATGCAAGGCTGCCCATTCTCTCCATATCTCTTCAACATAGTACTTGAAGTCCTAGATAAAGCAATACGACAACTAAAGGATATGAAGGGGATAAAAATCAGAAAGGAAGAGGTCAAAGTGTCACTATTTGCAGATGATATGATAGTATACACGACTGACCTCAAAAATTCAACCAGAGAATTCCTTCAGCTGATAAACACCTTCAGCAACATGGCTGGATACAAAATAAACTCAAAAAAATCAAAAGCCCTCCTGTACACCAAAGACAAAAGGTCTGAGAAAGAAATTAGGGAAACAACACCCTTCACAGTAGCCACTAATAACATAAAGAACCTTGGTGTGACTCTTACCAAGCAAGTGAAAGGCCTATTTGAAAAAAATCTTCTAGTCTCTGAAGAAAGAAATTGAAGAAGACATCAGAAGATGGAAAGATATCCCATGCTCATGGGTTGGTAGGATTAACATAGTGAAAATGGTCAACCTGCAAAAAGCAATCTACAGATTCAACACAATTCCCATCAAAATAACAACACAATTCTATACAGACTTTAAAAGAAAGATTCTCAATTTCATATGGAGAAACAGAAAAAACAGAATTTCCCAAAGGATCCTGTACAACAACCGATCATCTGGAGGTATCTCCATCCCTGATCTCAAGCTCTACTACAGAGTAATAGTAATAAAAACCACACGGTATTGGCATAGAAACAGAAAGCAGGATCAATGCAACCAAATAGAAGACCCAGAAATAAACAGGCACACCTATGAGTACTTGATTTTGACAAAGAAGCCAGAACCATTCAACGGAAAAAAGACAGCATCTTCAATAAATGGTGCTGGTCCAACTGGATGTCTACATGCAGAAAAATGAAAATAGATCCATATTTATCACCCTAGAGAAAACTAAAGTCCAAGTGGATCAAAGACCTCAACATAAAACCAGGTACTCTAAAGCAGTTATAAGGAAAAGTGGGGAAGAGCCTATCTCATTGGCACAGGAGACAATTTCCTGAACAGAACACCAACAACATAGGCTCTAAGAGCAACAATCAATAAATGGGACCTCACGAAACAGAAAAGATTCTGTAAAGCAAAAGACACTATCATCAAAACAAAATGACAGCCTACAGACTGGGAAAGGATCTTTACTAAACCTATATATGACAGAGGGCTGATATACAGGATATATAATAAAGAACTAAAGAAGATAAAAAGCAGTAAATCAAGCAATCCAATTTAGAAACGGAATACGGAGCTAAACAGAGATTTCTCTGTAGAGGAATATAAAATGGCAGAGAAACACTTAAGTAGATGCTCAACTTCCTTAGCCATCAGAGAGATGCAAATCAAAACGACCCTGAGATTTTACCTTACACACATCAGAATGTCTAAGATCAAAATCTCAAGTGACAATACATGCTGAACAGGTTGTGGAGAAAGGGAACCCTCCTCCATTGCTGGTGGGAATGTAAACTGGTACAACCACTTTTCAAATCAATCTCGCGTTTTCTCAGACAACTAGGAATAGCGCTTCCTCAAGACCCAGCTATACTACTTTTAGGCGTATATCCAAAAGTTGCTCAAGTACTCCAAAAGGACATTTGCTCAACCATGTTTCTAACAGCTTTCTTTGTAATAACCAGAACCTGGAAACAACCCAGATGTCCCTCAGTTGAGGAATGGACACAGAAATTATGGTATTTTTACACAATGGAATACTACTCAGCAATTAAAAATGAGGAAATCATGAGATTTGCAGACAAATGGTGGGATCTAGAAAGTATTATTCTGAATGAGGAATCCCAGAAGGAGACAGACAAATATGGTATATACTCACTTATATAGACTTATAAGATATTATAAACATACTGAAATTTATATACCTAAAGAAGATAAACAAAAAAGAGAACCCGGGGTAAGATGATCAATCCTCACTTAGAAAGACAAATGGGATGTAGGAGAAAACAAGTAACAGGACAGGGTCCAACTATAGAGGGCCTCTGAAAGACTCTACCTAGCAGTGTATCAAAGCAGAAACTGATTCTCATAACCAAACCTACAGCAGATGGCAGGGAATCATATGAAAGAAGGGATAGTTAATATGATCTGGAGAGGACAGGAGCTCCACAAGGACCAAATATATCTGGGCACAGAGGTCTTATATGAGACTGTTTCTCTAACCAAGGACCGTGGATGGATATAACCTAGAACCTCTGCTTGCCTGTAGTCTAAGGTAGCTCAGTATCCAAGTGGGTTCCCTAGTAAGGGAAATAGGGACTATTTCTGACATGAACTCAATGGCGGGCTCTTTGACCTCCCCACCCTGCAAGGGAGGAGCAGCCCTCCTAGGCCACAGAGGAGGACTTTGCAGCCAGTCCTGAAGATACCTGATAAATCAGGGTCAGATGAAAGGGGAGGAGGTCCTCCCCTATCAGTGGCCTGGAAATGGGCAGGGGGAAGATGAGGGAGGGAGGTTGGCTTTGGGAGGGAATGAGGGAGCAGGACTCATCTGGAATAGAGTTAATAAAATGTAACTAATAATAAAAAAGAATATATATATATATATATGAGTATATTTATATTATTATAGTGGCTGGATCTTTGATCACCTTCCCCTAAGGGGGTGGGTAGCAGCCTTACCAGTCCACAAAGGAAAACAATGTAGCCATTCCTGATGAAGCCTGATAGGCTAGGGTCAGATGGAAGGGGAGGAGAACCTCCTCTCTCAGTGGACTGTGAGAGGGGAATGGAAGGAGATGAGGGAGTGAGGGTGGACTTGAGAGGGAATGAGCTTGGACACAAAGTGAGTAAACTCTTATTAATGTGAAAAATAAAAATTAAAATAAAAAAACAAATGTAAATTCATGGACACAATTCTATTCCCATAGACTATTGAAACAATTTAATTTTTTTTCAATGTTCCTTAGAGTATAGTCTGTATCTCCAATTTCAGATATAATGTATCAAAGGTAATACCTAACATTATGCACATGAAATAATAAACAGTTATAGCACAAATTCAAGTCAAGGAAATAGCTCAAATTGCCTCCTTTGTCTCATATTGTCTATCAAAATAGAACCTGTTTGCTGAATGGACAATATTATCTCTCCACTCTTCCTAAATTTTTCTGTATATAAGCCTAGAAATTCTCAATAAATATATGGAATTATGATATTGTTTTTAGAAAAAAAAGATGTTCCGATGGAAATGTTTTTAATTTAAAAACATGTAAACCCTGCTAAAATCCATTACAAACAAGAAGAGGACACGTCACTTGTTTTGAGTTAGTTGTCCTCAGGGACAACCATGAGGAGCTTACATACTCTCCCACCACTATCATTTGCAAATAAATCATCAACTAGAGTTCAGTCTTCTCGGCCACCTGCCTTCTCCCTGCTGTGATTTTGACTGGATTGAGTTTGAACAGGTCTTGTGCATGTTGTTACAGTCTCTGTGAGCTCATATGTGCCCCTTTGTATTTTATTAGCATTAATATGTTAGTATTTTCACAATGATAAGTATCAAATACTCTGTTTTCTTGGTAGGAAGCTTTATGCATATGTACCAATGTTATTATAAAATTAAAAAGTATTTAAATTCTAAATAATTCTTTGTACTTTGTCTGCATGGTTCCTGACAATGTAATATGAGACTTTTCAACCATGTATTCTGATTCTTATATATTGTCATTTTATTATGTTCTCAGATTATAAGCAATTTTTAAAACATTTACTTTATTGACTTAGCTTTTATGGGTCTTTGACTTGATTTTATTGATAGGCTTATCTATATTTATGCCAGAACCCTGGAGCTCTTATTACTATTGCTCTATAGTACAGCTTGAAATTTGGGATGGCAATAACTCCCAAAGTTCTTTTATTGTGCAAGATTGCTTTAGTTATCCTGAGGTTTTTGTTGTTCTTGTTTTCCCATATGAATATGAGTATTTTTCTTTCAAGGTCTGTAAAGAATTGTTTTGTAATGTTGATGGAAATTGTGTTTAATATGTAGGTTATGTTGGTAGGATACCTATATTTATTATGTTAATCCTACTGATCCCTGAACATGAGAAAACTTTCCATTTTCTGATATCTTCTCATTTTCTTTCCCTGGAGATTTGAAATTCTTGTCATACAGATATTTCACAAGCTTGATTAGAGTTACAAGAAGATATTTTATATTATTTGTGACTCTTGTGAAAGATTGTTTCCCTAATTCCTTACTCATTTATCATTTGTATATAAGAGTGAGTGCTACTTATTTTGTTAGTTAACTTTGTGTCGAGCCACTTTGCTGAGAGGGTTTATCAACTGTAGAAGATCCCTAGTTTTGGAAATTATGCATACTAACATAACATCTATTAGTAGTGATACTTTGACTTCTTCCTCTCTAATTTGTATTTTCTCTATGTTGTCTTCTCTTTGATTGTCTTGCTGCTCCATCTAAAACTTCAGTTATTAAACTTATAAGTGGTTAGTAACCACTTATAAAATACAGGATAACCAGATTTTCCTACTCTTTGATCACCTCCCCCTGAGTGTGAGGGCAGCCTTACTAGGTCATAGAGGAAGACAATGCAGCCACTCCTAATGGGACCTGATAGACTAGGATCAGAAGGAAGGAGAGAAAGACCTCCCCTATCAGTGGACTTGGGGAGGGGCATGCATGGAGAAGGGGGAGGGAGAATGGAATTGGGAGGGGCAGGGGAGAGAGCTACAGGGGGGATACAAAGTGGATAAAGTGTAATTAATAAAAAATTAAAATAGAAATATTGTAAAAATACAGGATAACCATGCTATAATCCATAGTCCCAAAAAGAAACAAACAAACCTAAGTAATAAAAAGGGCTCAAATGGTTGAATGTCAGTCAACAGAAATAAAACAGGCATTAGATGTGGATGGAGGAAAGGAACCAGGAAGCTCACTAGCTCAGCTGACAGCCCAGGAGGAAAAGGTCAAAAATCCCAAAGCCAAATGCTTGCTAGCTCAAAAAGTCCAAAAGCCCAAGAGCTAGAGCTAGAAATCTAAAGCTCCTTCTGCTTCTCCATGTTTTCTGAAATACCCCACAACTCAGAATCCCTTCTACTCTTTTATCCCTGTCAGCTAGTTTCTTGCTCTGCCTTTTTTCATATTTTAATAGTTATTTATTGCAATTTATTCTCTTTGTATCTCAGCTGTAGCCCCCTCTCTCATCCCCTATGAAACCTACCCTTCTTCCCTCTTCTCCTAAGCCCCCCCCCAAGTCCACTGATAGGGGCGGTCTTCCTCCCCTTCGATTTGATCATAGTCTATCAGGTCTCAATCAAGAGTGGCTACATTGTCTTCCTCAGTGGCCTAGTAAGGCTGCTCTGACATAAGAAGGAGGTGATCAAAGAGCCAACCACTGAGTTCATATCAGAGACAGCTCCTGTTCTCCTTACTAAGGAACCCACTTGGACACAGAGCTGTCATGGGCTACATCTATGCTGGGGTTCTAGGTTATCTCCATGCATGGCCCTTGGTTGGAGTATTAGTCTCAGAAAAGACACCTGTGCCCAGATATTTTTTTAGCTCTGTTGCTCTCCTTGTGGAGTTCCTGTCCCCTCCACGATTGCATCTTCAACAAATGGTGCTGATCTAACTGGATGTCTACATGTTGAAAAATGCAAATAGATCCATTTGTATCACCCTGCACAAAACTAAAGTCCAAGTGGATCAAAGACCTCAACATTAAACCAGACACACTAAATCAGTTAGAAGAAAAAGTGGGGAAGAGCCTAGAACCCTTTGGCACAGGAAACAGCTTCCAGAACAGAACACCAACAACAGAGGCTCTAAGATTAACAATCAATAAATGAGACAGAAAAGCTTCTACAAAGCAAAGGTCACTGTCATCAGAACAGAAGGACCCCCTACGATTGGGAAAAGATATTCACCAACCCTCTATCTTGCTCCACCTCTTGACCTAGTGTTAACTTTATTAAATGCTTTGTACAGAAATTTTTTGGATTAAAGGTGTGTGTGTGTGTGTGTGTGTGTGTGTTAGAGATGGCTGAACCACACCATAATCACCTGTTTACAAGAAAAAGAACTTTCTTTGAAGATAGGGCTCAACCACAGCAAACAAGAAACAGGGTTTTATAGTTCACAATGGAATCAAATATTCTGCAACACTTCAGTTTGTATTTTCTTCATTGACTCTTTTTCCTTTTTTAGGTCTTGAACAACTTTATTCATTTCATTCGCTTATTTGATTCTATGTTCCTAAATTTCTTAAGTGATTGATTAATTTCCTCTTTAAAGTCCTCTACTATTTTTATAAGGCTGGATTTAAGGTCATTTTCTTGTGTTTCTGCTGTGTTAGAACATCAGGGCTTGTTGTAGTAGGATAACTGGGTTCCAGTGATTCTGTATTTCCCTGGCTTTTGTTGATTGTGTTCTTAAGCTGGCCTTTAGTTGTCTGGGTTTGTCATTTTATAGGTTTAGATGCTGATTTCTTAGTTTCTTTTTGTGGGATGTTTTTCGGGTGCTACCCTCCCCTTAGGTTCTGTTTCCTCTCTGTGTTCTGGACTGGGCGACCTGGGGCTCTGGTGACTAGTGAGTCTTCAGGTCCATTTGAGTATCTCCAATTGGTGTTTGTGGTCTGCATGGCCTCTTGGGATTTGGATATACACCTTGCCTCTGGGGTCCCTTTTACCAGTATGGATTGGGGTCCCTGGTGCCAGAGTAGCCTCCTGGAAAGCTGACAGGGCTGTGGGTTAGAAAATGGAGTACAGGGGACAGGGTGCAGTTTATTGTTCTTGGGTGTACGTTAATAGGACTTGTCAGCCCAGTGTAAAAATTATTTTTCTTTTTTTGTAATATATTTCTTTTTTAATTTTTATTTATTTATTTATTATGGTTTATTCACTATGTATCCCAGCAGTAGCACCCTCGCTCCTCCCACTCCCTGTAGCTATCCCCCTCTTTCGTCCCTATGCCCCTTCCCTAGGCCACTGATAGGGGGGAACTGCATTTTGTTTAATTGGAAATTAAAGAGCTGTAAGGCAGCGTGCATGAGGTGTGTTATTTCTCTCTGCGCTTCACACTTCCCTCTGTTTTTTCTCTAGCCCTTTGCCCACCTTTACTTATTATAAGAACTGTACTACTGCCTAGTATCTTTCGGGAAAAATCTTCATTAAGTGGATATTTAGCTATTATGATTTTATCCTTCAGAAGCTATTATTCCTGTCAGGACCCGGAGAACAATGGAATTTTTATTACCTAACCTCTGTCAAAGACAGGAGGCTCTGTCATCTTGAGTTAATTAATTTCTAATTTATCTTACTTTTATTGTAGAGACCTTTAAAAGTCCTAGTGTAAACTTAGGTTCATTCAATCATGCTGCTTCAAATATATGTGTCACATATATTTTTGATTCATAATTCTAAGATATTGCAGAAACCCTGCTTGTATATCAATATCCTGATTTACAAGGACTAGGTTTTCCTATAAGTTAAAGTTCCTACAAGCTTTTTCATGACACTATGTATTCTTTTGTTAATTAAATTTTTATTTAATATTAATTACAGTTTATTAACTTTGTATCCCAGCTGTAGTCCCCACCCTCATTCCCTCTCAATCTGACTCTCCCTCTCCATCTCCTCCTATTCCCCTCTCCAAGTCCACTGATAGGGAGTGTATTCTTAAGATTAACTTGGGTTTTCATTATTTTGAAGAATAGCCTATTATTGCCATGAATTAAGTTTTATTTTATCATAGACACCCAAAACAAATATTAAACTGGAGATTATAAAAGAAAAGGACTTTAACTTCTTATCAAAAGCAGCATAGAGTTCCTATCATCAAGAAAGCACCAAATGATAAAATGTGTATTCTCACAAATAAAGTTTCTAAACACATCTTTTCTTCTGTAGACATTACAATGAACTGTTATTTTGTCAGAGATTCCCAGCATTTTAATTCTGAAATTTTCTAGTTAGAATAGCTCATAAGTAAAATTATGCTAAATACATACAATAAAGCTCAAACCACAGAAATATTAAGTGAAAAGAAGCATGAGCAGTCTGTTCCCCTTTGAGCAGTACTACATGTTGTGGTTTAGAGCTCTGAATATTGATTAGTAGCATGTTGGGCTTAAAGGGTTTTTTCCCTAAAGTAATAAGAATTTTCTCTTGATATAATATTGAATTGACAACATAGATATCTATTTACTTTTTTAGGCACATAATAATATTTGAAACTAAAAGAAAGTACTGCCTTGGCAAGAATTCACTACCACACTTGCTTTTACATATTACCCAAAGGAAAAATATTTGATTTTTTTGTATTTATTAAATACATAACTTAGTATCTGAAGGAAGAATCAAATAGAATTTCTGTTTAGAACATAATCTGAAGTTATATAGAATGAAATGACATTTTGTCCTGGTATATATTGGTGTTCAGTTCATATAAAGTTACAGCCAGTGTACAAAGAGTAATGTACCAGATTATTTATTTTAGCCAATTCTTGCTGTATTTTAATACAAATATACATTTTATACAGTTATTCACTACAGTATTAAGAAAAATTCCATACAAACTATATCTACAAATTTAAAAGTGTAAACGTGAGCTATAAGCAGTACTCGGCAGCCACTGAAGTGTAGAGTGACTGACCAGATGCTAAGAAATTTTAGCAATTGCCATGATACAGGATGCTAACATATTTATCAGATACTTGAGATGAAAAAGTGGTATTTCATGAGTTCTTTTTACCATGTGCCATCTGGTCCTGAGGTGCCTATTACATCTATTATTGCCTCATTAAAGTCAATGAGGTGAATAACACAATTAAACTTGTTTACTTGTCATGTTAGAGTCAGTTAACATTGAGATGTAACTCCCCATTTCTTTACCACCATGCAGCACAAACTCATTCCAGGAACACTTAGTGATACTCCAAATTAATCTCAAAATACCATCTTTCAAAATTATAGTGCAATTCCAAAGTACATGAATATTTGAGGCCACAATTTAACATACAAATGGCATATAACAGTCACAATGAAAATCAGTCTTTCCAATTAAAATAATAAAACAGAATGAGTGGCCAATGGGGACAAAGTACAAGAAACACATTCCTGAACTCCACTAATCACACCGTTGCAGATGGTGGTGCATCTGAAAATAGCTTGCATAAAATATGTTTCTGTTCATGGAGGGAGGAAAGCTAGAAGCAATATTATTAGAGTGGGGGAACATAGTATTTGCAATAAAGAAGTTTAAGAATTAATTATTAGATAAAATTTTAAGTACATATACTTAAGTGTTGGCTAAAATAAAGACATCAGTTTCATGTTTTAACAGTCTCTTAATTTCACATCACAAAATTAAGGCAAATACTTTTGACTTAGTATTTGACCTAAATATATATAAAATTAAATGTTAGAGTCTACAGATATTGGGCAGTTATATAATGTTGTATTCTTGAAGTACTTCTATGGAGTAATGCTTAAAATAATGTAAAATGCACATTTTATCTATGGAACACTATTTTATAACAGATGGAAACGTTTGTTCACTATACTCCTGAAATTTCAGATAAATTAATACATTGTCTTTTTTTTCAGGAAATGGTTTTTCATGTATTTTTTTATGTCAGAATCATTTTACTTATTTATTTATTTTATTAATTATACTTTATTCACTTTGTATCCCCCCATAAATCCCTTCCTCCTCCCCTCCCAATCCCATCTCCCTTCCCCCTTCTCCACACCTGCCCCTCCCCAAGTCCAGTGATGGGGAGGTCTTCCTCTCCTTCCTTCTGATCCTAGTCTGTCAGCTCTCATCAGGAGTTGCATTGTCTTCCTCTGTGGCCTGGTAAGGCTGCTACCCCTAATGATTCATGAGTGATGTACATTGGCCTCTGAAATAAGTATAGGAAATTGTATTTCAATAATAATCAGTATTTCATTGTGCACATGCATACATATGTTCTGTATAGTAAATGTTATTAATATATGTGGATACATAGAAATTGTGACATAGATAGCTGATGTCAGGCTATCAATAGATGATACAAGCATAGATGATAGTAAAGTATGTGACAGATATATAATATATAGATTAGCTTAGACTGGTAGAAGATAAGTAGAAAGAAACAAAGAAACAAAGAAAATTATAGCATAATGAATGTGATAAAAAAAATCTTCTAAAACCTTTTTAAAGCAATTCCCTATTTCTGAGAGTCCGATTGATTTCTGAAGTGATTGTGCAAGTTTACAATCCACCAGCAATGGAGGAATGTTCCCTTTTCTACATGCCCTTGCCAGCATGTGCTGTCCCTTGAGATTTTGATATCAGCCATTCTAACTGGTATGGGAGGGAATTTCAGAGACATTTTGATTTGCATTTCCCTGATGACTAAGGACTTGAGTATTTCTTTATGTACTTCTCAGTCATTCAAAATTCCTTTGTTAACTCTTTGTTTAGTTCTGTGCCCCATTTTTAATTGGGTTATTTTATTTATTGGTATTTGATTTCTTGAGTTCTTTACATATTTTGGTTATTAGCCTTTGTTGATTGTTTGATTGGTAAAGATCTTTTCCCAATCTGTAGACTGTCATTTTGTTCTATTGGCAGTGACCTTTGCCTTACAGAGGCTTTTCGATTCCATGTGGTCCCTTTTATTAATTTTTAATCTTAGAGCCTGAGGTGTTGATGTTTTGTTCCGGATGTTGTCTCCTGTGCCAATGAGTTTGAGGTCCTTTCCCACTTTCTCTTCTAATATATTTAGTGTATCTGATGATATATTGAGGTCTTTGATCCACTTGAATTTGAGTTTTGTGCAGAAGGATAAATATGGAACTATTTGCATCTTTAATTACATAGACTGGCACCTTTTGTTGAAGATGCTGTCTTTTTTCCATTCTATGATTTTGGCTCCTTTGTCAAAGTACTTCAAGACCCAACTATACCTCCTAGGTATATACCCAAAAGATGCTCCACCATGCAACATGGACAGTGGAACAACTATGTTCATAGCAGCTTTATTCACAATAGCCGGAATCTAGAAACATAATAACCTAGATGTCCCTCAACAGAAGAATAGATAAAGAAACTGTGGCATATTTACCCAATGGAATAGCACTTAGCTATTAAAAACAAACAGACAAACAAACAAACAAACAAATCATGAAATTTGCCGGGAAATGGATGGAACTAGAAAAAAATCATCTGAGTTATGCAACCCAAATCCAGAAAGATGTACATGTTATGTACTCACTTATAAGGGGGTTTTAGCCATATAGTACAGGATAAACATACTATGAGGCACAGACTCAAAGAAGATAAGTAGCATAATGGATCCAAGGGAGGATGCATAAATCTCACTCAAACGGGGAGATAGAATAGACAGAGAAAGTGGCCGAAGAGAGGAAACAAGGTAAGAGAGAGGTGCAGAGAGTTAAGAGGGAGGATATTAGACCTGGAGAAAGTAAGGGCAAGAGGACATAATGCCTATAGAGAAAAGAGAAGCTGAGGGTGGGGGTATCTCTGTGACAAGCTAGAGATCTAAATCAGCTTAGGTTCCTAGGAGACTATCAGGGGGATTCAAGCAGAGAGTTCTAGTAGTAGAGGCCATAGAGCCTGAAGAGGACATCCACTAACTAGACTTGTCTCATATCAGTGAAATGGGAACACCAACCCACCCACAAAATCTTTGACTCAAAATTTACCCTGCCTACAAGATATGCAGGGTAAAGGTAGAGCAGATAGAACAGAGATTGAGGGAATGCCCTATTGATGCTTGGCTAAACCAAAGACCCACCCTATAGAAGAGTGCCAACCCCTGATACTATGAACAATGCTCTGCTAATCTTGCAGACAGGAGCCTGTCAGAGTTGTCCTTTGAGAGGTGCTACCCAGAACCACCTCAAAACAGATGCCCAAACTCAAAGCCAAATATTGGCTGACATGTAGGGAGTCTTATGCAGAAGTGGGGAGAAAGAGAAAAGGACCTGGAGATGACAGAAGCTCAAGAAGAAGACTGACAGGACCAACTAACTAAGGTTCAAAGCATCTTTCTGAGACTGAAGCATCGACCAAAGACCATGTGTAAACTAGACCTAGGCCCCCAACAATGATGTAGCAGATAGGTAGCTTAGGATCTAAGTGGATTTCCCTAGTAAGGGGATTAGGGACTGCACAGGACATGGACTCACTTGCTAGCTTTTAGATCATTTTGCCCTGGTGGGACTGCCTTGCCAGGCCATAGCATAACAGGACATGCTCAGTCCTGATGCAACTTGATGAGCTGGGCTGGTTGGGAAAGGAAGTTCACCTTTGCTGAGGAAACGGAGAGGGGGGAAGAGGAGAGAGGGAGGGCATGACTGGGAGGGGAAGAGGGATTGAGCTACAACAGGGATGTGAAGTGATTTTTAAAAAAATTTAAAAATCTTGAAGGACACATAATTTTAGGAATTATTTGTCCCCCCTTCTCTCTCTTTCTACTCACCAAATAGACATTTTTTAAAGAGATGAATTCATAAAGAACTTCAACCTGTATTTAAGCTGAAAGAAATATTCATTGAACTTAAAATAAGTCATTTTTACCATGAAATTAATGGTAAGCAGAATTCAAGTAAATTTATATAAATGTACTTTTTCCAAATTATATCAATATATTGTTCACTAAATATAGACAAAGACGAGTACTAAATATTACCTATTCAAATAAATTCAATATGGTTGCCGAAATACCATTGCATGTTTTTCAGAGAAGAAATAGAAGAGGACCATTAAAGATTAAACTTATATAAATAACACATAGCGAAATATTTACAAAAGCTTTTGTTACTGCCCAGCAATATTTGTAAAATTATAAAATTTCAGAATTCACACTCTAAATAGCTTTGAAACACAGTGTGAATCTTGGAATATTGTTCAGTGGTAGAGCTGGAAGGAGAAGGAAGGAAGGGAATAGGAGTGGAGAGACCAGTGAGTATAGTTACCCATACTCATTAACCAGGCTATTATGACTAAAACCCCAGGATCTCCTTATTAAAAATGTAATATATAAACCCAGCTCACACAAATAAAAATTGTTACTCTGGTTTTTTACTGAATAATGAGAAATACTACATTTAAGTAGCCAGAAATCTGTCAACAGTTCTTTCAATGAAGCCTTCTTAATGAGCCTTAGATACTAAGCGCTTGAGTGGTATAGATAGAATGCATGCATAAAGATTCAAAGAAGAATCAAGGGACAAGGAGGGTTAATTTGCAATCTCAAGTAGGAGGGAAGGGTAGAAGAGGTAGCACAGAGATGGATAACTATCAGTGAATTAGGTTTTTTTTTAAATAAGATATTTGATATGGAATGCTATTCCATAAATATTATATATGTATGATGTATACTCTTATTTATGTGTGGAGTTGTTTTGTAAAGGATGGCAATGCCCTTACTTATTCACACGAAATATGATAGTTTACACAATATGCTTTCAAGATCAAACTACACAAAAAAGTAGCAGCAGCATGCTTAGGGGGGTGCTGATTAAGTCCTCCTTCTAGCTGAGAAACTATTGACAATTCTTACCTGGTTGGAGATGAAAAATCAATTTTCCTGAAGGGTATGATTCCTGAAGTCTTTTACTCTACTGCAAAGACACATACCCAAATATATATAGACAATACACAATGCATTTTTTTAAGAAGACTAAGGTTGGTGAATGTAGAAGTAGGGTGGATCTAGGAGTAGTTAGCTGAGGAATAGATATGATAAAAAACAAACTATACAGAATTCTCAAAGAACTGACAAACATTACGAAAAAATATGAATGCAGTGTGGGTGCTTCATTGAAACTGATAAAGGAAATGTTTGATAATCAGTGAAGATAATAATATCTTTGCAACCATGCTTTTCTGACACCATTTCTATTATCTTAGTTCACACCATAGTCAAACATTAACAAAAATACCCAACTTTAAGCTTGGTGCAATCATTGATTTTAGAGTACCTCAGAATGGTATTGTTTACTCATAATTTAATATTTTCTTGTATCTTTTAAGAAACAGTTGGGAGGTTTTCTCATTATACATAGGCAAGGGCAAAGGTTAACTGGTGTTCACATTGCATTTATTGATAATTTCATGTAGTGAATGCCCTTTCCATTAATGAGCAAATCACTAACAGCACATAGTGAAGTCTAATAATTTGGTTCCCCAAATGACTATTTAATCCATTAAACCATACAATACAGACTTTATCAAAAGGAAAACAAAGTCCATTTGCTTTTCTAACAAGGAATTCAAATTATGTAAAAGCAAATATACCATTTACAGCCCTATAAATTCTAGATGTTATTCAAAGGGAAGAAGACTTCAGAACACACCTCAGAAAATATCATTATAAGGCATAATCTCTGCATATATGATCCACTTAGATAAAATATTGTAAAATAGCATGCTGTTAATTGTCAGATCAAGTAACCTTAGAATGGGAAATTGATCTTCAAATGGACACCAGAGATGACATGATAGTAACTGCTCCATATGGAGCAGAGTAATAAATGCAGTACTAAATATTTCATTTGGGAAAATGAGATAAAGAAGAGCTGAATGAATAAAGAGTCACTTAAACACTTTTAATGTGTAGGTTGGATCAGGAGCAAAACATTTGACTACAAAAATAGAAAAGGCTGAAGAAAATTACCTACTTTAAAACAGAATTTTATTCCCAAACTACTTCTCCTTTTAGAACATTAGAGGTAATTTTACCTACTATGAATACAACGTGGCCTCAAAAGCATTTTATGGAATCAGTGATATATAAAACGTGTGGTAATTTTTTTACACCTTATGAGAAAATAAATTACACTTCATGTGAAAATGCATTGGAAAGCATTTACTGAGCACTTTTCAAATAAAGCATAATAAAATGCTTCATAATATTGAGTAAGCAGTAATGCATTGAAGTATAGAAACATAAAATCAGACACTGAAAGGCATCTACAGTGATGCAAATGAGTGCTCTCAGAACTCTCCTGCAACCCAAAGGACTGAAACCCCTGAACTCTGTGTGCAGTCTGAATCACACAAGCCCTCTGTGGCATCAGGAGCAACAGCAGATTTACTTAAATCGCCAACAGCATGTTTGTCCCTTTTCCTAACACAGACAAGAAACCTCTGGGAAACTGCTTAGAACCCATCTTCAGTGAACTTGCCAGAATCACATTTTTTTCTTTTCTGGGAAAGCCAAAATTTCCTGGATTATTTTCAGAGACAGTAAAATTTATCGAAAACTTTCAATATGGCTTTCAATGCAACTCCTCCTGGTAGTTACAGTGTTCACGAATTGTATGTCAAGAATGAGAATTGTCTATGAGTCTTAGCATCTGCTTTGATACCTTACTGGGTAGAGTCTTTCAGAGGCCCTCTGTGGTAGGCTCCTGTCCTGTTCCTTGTTTTCACCTTCTGATGTCTATCTACTCTGGGCAGAGTACAGGGAATCTTATGAAAGAAGCAGGAAATAGAAAGACCTGGAAGAGTCTGAAGCTCCACAAGGAGAACAACAGAACTGATAAATCTTGGCCTAGGGGGTCTTTTCTGAGACTGACAGCCCAGTCATGGACCATTCATGGAGATAACCTAGACCCCCTGCACAGAGGTAGCCTGTGGCAGCTCAGTATACAAATGGGCTTCCTACTAAGGGAAGCAAGAGCTTTCTCTGACATGAACTCAGTGGCTGGCTCTTTGAACATCTTCCCCCTGAGGGGGAAGCAGCCTGACCAGGCCACAGAGGAAAACTATGAAAGACAGTCCTGATGAGACCTGATAGGCTAGGGTAGGAGGTCTAGACCTGATGGAAGGGG
This sequence comes from Pachyuromys duprasi, assembly GCA_028658305.1. Classification (NCBI taxonomy): domain Eukaryota; kingdom Metazoa; phylum Chordata; class Mammalia; order Rodentia; family Muridae; genus Pachyuromys; species Pachyuromys duprasi. The sequence goes on from CM053764.1 coordinate 117,420,203, forward strand.
AGGAAGTCCTCCACTGTCAGTGGACTGGGGAAGGACCTTGGGAGTTGATAAGGGAGGGAGGCTGGATTGGGAGAGGACTAGGGTGGAGCTAGCTGGGACACAAAGTGAACCAAAAAATCTGAGCACAGGAGTCTTTCCTGAGAGTGATACTCCAACCAAGTACCATGCATGGAGATAACCTAGGACCCCTGCACAGATGTAGCCCATGGCAGTTCAGTGTCCAAGTGGGTTCCATAGTAATGGGAACAGGGACTGTCTCTGACATGAACTGATTGGCCTGCTCTTTAATCACCTCTCCCTGAGTGGGGACCAACCTTACCAGGCCACAAAGGAAGAAACTGCAACCACTCCTGATGAGACCTAATAGACTAGGATCAAAAGGAAGGAAAAGACCTCCCCTAGCAGTGGACTTGGGGAGGGACAGGGGTACAGAAGGGGGAAGAAAGGAGGGATTGGGACAGGAGGAGGGAGGGAACTACAGGGGGGATACAAAGTGAATAAAGTGTAATTAATAAAAATATTAAAATAAATAAATTAAAAAATATAATTAAAAAAGAATCAGAATTGTGTGAATGCTTCCATTAAAATACATAAGGTTCTCAAGGTCAACAACAGCTTTTGTTGCATTACCTTCAAGTGCTGTAAGAAGCTCAAAGTGTCTACTGAAAACACCGCAAGTTGGGATGAATCATTCTTACTGCGTTGTTCTGCATGACAAGATGATTTCCCACTCAGGCAAGTTTCTGCTTAAATATTGCCCAGGATCATAGAGATTTCTTCCATACCTTGATCTTGCTAAAAGTAACTTAAAGAGAACATTAAAGTCATTATAGATATCACATCAAATAATGTCTTACCTCACATACAGAACTCTTCAGTTGAGTATTTTGAAATTAAGTGAGGAAGTGTATAATCATACTTTAATTGTAATCTTTCGAATGAAGCACACTTTAGATTCTTTTACTGACAGCTCACCTTAAAAGGTTCAAATTGTGGCATATAAAATGTAAAAAAGAAATGGAAAATTGCATTACTGCTAGGAAAAAGACTAAAAAAATGAAGACATCAACTTACATAGCAACACTCTTTCATTCTACCTATAATAAGATAAAACCTCATTAGCCACAGTTTCACTAACAATTGGCTGATTTTTAGTATATTTCCATAGCCATGTAAGAGTTTAAAAATGTTCACCTTCAGCAGTTACTGGTCACTTCTTGTAGCCGGTCTACACATCTCCAATTCCTCAATTCCTATGAGTCTTCATGTCTCCATTCAGATGCCTCCTCTGGATGTTTCCAATGAAATCATCCAATATCTGATGGTCTGTGGATGACATCATTTCAGTGACCATAATACCTTAGATTCATTTCTTCACTGTTAATAAATGTCACACTTAATCTCTCACTCTTTGGTTGGTGCACATTAGGACCTCTTCTTCCTGGCTGCTAAAAATGGACATAAGCTACATTGCAGATTTGTTTTCACTCCTCCAGAGTTGGTGCATAATACTGAAAATCCTGGTAATCACTTTATGTTTAAGCTTTAGAGGAAGCAGCATGTGGCATTCCTTAGCCACAGAAAAATATTTTCTCCAACAGCCGAGTAGGACAGCTGAGATGCTCCATAGCCTCACCAACACTTGCTGTTTGTTAACTGACCATTTATCTTAGCCAACTGAGCAGATGTCAAGGTGGCCAGCATATAGACCTGTCTCTTTTCTGTAGATTCAATAGGCATAGCCATTCTTAAGTGGACCACCTGCCTCCACTTACAATGTACACAGATATACAAAGTCTGAGTACATTGAGTTTCAGATGCTCAGAGGAATAGGACTGAAATGTGCCACATTCAGAAATATGAGATAATACAGAATGGAGAGATAGTATTCAGGGACCAGTACTTGTGCTTCATAGTTTTGTGTCAACTTCACACATGATAAAGTCATCTGAGTAGAAAGGATCTTCAACTGAGAAAATACTACTTAAAGATCTGGTGCTAGGCAAGCCTGTAGGGCTTTTCTTAATGATGATGGTGGAGAACACAGTCCATTGTGTTTGTTGCTGTTCCTGGTTTGGTGGTCCTGGTGTTCTATAAGGAAGCAGGTAAGAAAGCCATGAGAAGCAAGCCAGTAAGCAGCACTCCTCAATGGCCTCTGCAACAGCTCCTGCCTCCAGGATCCTGTCCTGTCTGGGTTTCTGTCCTGACTTCCTCTGACAATAATCAGTGATATGGATGTATGAGCAAAATAAGCCCTTTCCTCTATAGCTTATTTTTGGTCATGGTATTTCATCACAACAATAGAAATCCTAACTATATAACCATACTAGGTAGCATATGAGTCAAAACAGGAAAGAAGAAAAAAATTGTAAGAAATTCATTAGTGACATGAAAACATCTTTTCAAAGGATTCTGGAGTGATAAAAAGGCTTAGGGTAAAAATGACTTTACATTTTCTGGGTTTGTATTGGTGTTGCTTTATCTCCTTTATTTTTTCTTGTATTGTTCTTACTTTCTTCTTCCTCCCCATCTCTCTCTCTCTCTCTCTCTCTCTCTCTCCTTTCTTTTTTGAGATAAGATCTCACTATGTACTTCCAATGTTGAGAGGTAACTCATGAATCTTCAGCCTTAGTCTCCTGAGATTTGGGAACACAGGTATGCGACAAGATGCCTGGCTAAATTTGAGAGTGTCTCCTGTACTTTTTTGTTAATTATTTGAGATTTTCTCTTTTTTTTCTCATTTTGAGTATATTCATCTCCCTCCCCAAAGCCTTCAGAGATGGTCGCTTCTTCCTTACCCATCCAAGTTTTTGTCCTTTCATTTAAAAACAATCAATCAAACAACAAAAAGAGTCAAGCATAGCTTGTGCTGCCCATGTAGTATTTGATATGTTGTCTGTCTTCATCTGGAACGTGGTCAATCTACCAATGGCCACTTCTTTAAGACACTGACTCTCCCTCTCCAACAGCTATGTTATCAGTAGCCACTCAGCTAACAATGGAATTTCCTGATCCATTCACTCTCCATGCTGGGATTTTGTCTGAGATGAATTTGTGCAGACTTTCTACATGCTATCTCAACTGCTATGAGACAATAGGTACAACTTCCTTGATGCCAGCAAGAAAGCAAGAAAGAAAGCAGGCAAGCAAGCAAGCAAGCAAGCAAGCAAGCAAGCAAGCAAGCAAGCAAGCAAGCAAGAAAGAAAGAAAGAAAGAAAGAAAGAAAGAAAGAAAGAAAGAAAGAAAGAAAGAAAAGTAGATGAAAAGAAAAAGCCTTTACTTCAGGAAATATAAATCAATTGAAAGAAACTGTGGTATATGGATATATGTAATATATGACAATACAGAGAATTCATTGTTAGACAATAGCATATGTCAGACATTTAGTAGATACTATTTATAATTATTTAATGCTATTTCCATAGACTATGTATCGATCAGTGATGTATCACTTATTTGATTAATATTTGATTAATTTAATTGATTAAAGAAAGTGTACATTATAATGAAGTCCTTTTATACAGTTATTATACATTAAGAAAATAAAGATAAGTTGAATTTAAAATGTCTTTTAAATACAAAATATTTTATAAATTTTATAAAATATTCTTCAGTCCCATGGCTTTCAAATGGATTAAGTCACCACTTAAGTTGTTGGCAATATGGAAAGATAAGCTTTGTAAACCCAGTTCTAAAAAGTTCATACATTAACAGCAGATGTCCAAAGAGAATGTTATGTGTGAGAAAAGCATAAGGCTGTCCATCACTGGACTTCCAGATGAACCTTGAGTAAGATCCACTGAGGTTCAATTTGCTCAGCCTGAGAATTTTCTTTTTTTCTTTGTTAGCAAGCTTCAGGGTATCTAGGATATGATTTCTTGGTGCCTTAATGACTCATATAGAAGGCCTATGACACAGGAATATGGAAAGAGAGCTTCATAGGACACAGGTTAACTGGCACACTGGTTACTGTAACGTCAGTCCCCAGAGTACAGTTATGTGACTCTGGTGGAAGGACGCTGATCCAGCTGAGCCATTTGCTCATTGAACTTGATGTGGATATTCTCAAGTACTTGCAGGTACTTACTTGATGTCTTAGCTCCAGGCCTTAGAAGCATACGGTCCTTGGGCAGACTTGGCTCTGATGCCATAAAAGCTATGATGCCATAGCTTTACTCATTTCCTACATAAGCACAAACCTATGAAATGCTAGAGGAAAAAGTAATATTGGAAATAATATATCTTCGGAAAGTTCTCCCTCTATGCGCAGAATTGTGTGAAGGGAAGTAGCTATATTCCCTCTAATCTTCCTGGCCAGTCCTTTCTTTTTTT
>CM053764.1:117425034-117440477 GCA_028658305.1 Pachyuromys duprasi
AAAAAAAAATGTTCAGAGAATTGAAAAGTTGAACTTGGCGACATTGCTCTCAGCCACTAGAGAGAAGAAGAAGAAAAAAAAAACACTAAAATGCTCCTTTTGTTGTTGCTTAACATGTCCCTCTGTGTTTGCAAGAAGTTAAAGGAAAGTATGTGAAAAACCAGTAGTAAAATATCAAAAATCTTCATGACTAAACAAGCGATTAATGATCAGAGGGAACAACGCTTTTCGGGATCCTTTTATCCCATCTTTACTATGTGCCTAAGTCTGCGAATTGCAGCAACTGCTGAAATTGATCACAGCTGTAAGCCTTTCATCAGAAGCAGATGCTTCATCTGTTAGAGATGTGGATGGAGCTCATGCTGATTTTCTCCCCAGGATTAACCCTTACTCTGTCTAATGGAAATGCTGTCTAACATTTCCAGCCTTGAACCTCTGCTTATTTCACTATCTTCATACATTCTTACAATAGACATATATACTGGAGTACTCAAAAAGCCTAGGCTTATTTTAATAATTAGAATTTTTTTCTGATTCAGAAAATAGAAATAAAAAGATCAACTGAAACAATGGCTTATACCCTTTTAGCAACTTTAATGATATTCATCACGTGTGTGTGTACAGGCATATATGCACGCTATCTGTTTTCATGATGAAAACAGTCATTACACTGTTTCTAAATGAATATATTTACTATTTTAAGGAAAGAAGTGGTAGAAAACAATAACAATAAAGCAAGGATCTGGTACCCATTCAGCTCAACTAATCCTTGGCAGGTTCCTTTTTATGGCATGAGTAATTTAATGATCAATGGATATAAAATAGAGGCAGCCTGCATTCTTCACACATGCTTTTCTTTTGAAAGAATACATGGAAATATGCGTGTCTGACAAAGCATTTTCGTTAGACTTAACAATTTTTTTGTTTTGTATTAACTTTTAAATAGTGGTTTGAATGCTTTTATGATGGCTCTTTTTATACTAATTTTTGATAATTTGTGTGTATTAGAAGTTTTGTGCATGCCATGTTGTATGTATAGGTTTCAGAGGATAACTTGCCAAAGTTAATTCACCTCTCCACTATTCAGTTCATGGGGATTGAACAGAGGTCATGAGGTGAGGAGCATCCATGACACACACGGCAAATTTTTTATCCATTGCTGATACAACTGTTAGTTTTTATAACCTTTTCTTATGATACTTGTGCAACTAAGCCTTCCTTTTCCAAATTTAATAGTTGATGTGGTTTCTTTTTCTTGCCATTGTCCTGATGTGTTCTGTTAAGTATTTCCATTTGGTTAAAGAAAGAAAGAAACATATAATTTAAGATATACCATCACTGTATAGTGAGAGTGGATAAACAAAATACCAGGCCTGTTGACACACTGGAAACTTATTTAGGAAATTAAAAATTTCCAAGAATTACTTAATATGCAGAATAAGAGCATAAAATCTATAAATAGATGGTATCATGTAGTCATTTGCTACTCAATGCCCATAAATGCATCTATAGATTACAGTAATAATGCAACTTGAACAATTTGTCTAACCCAAAGATCACTTATTCTTCAGAATTGGTAGCAAGGCTATGTCTTTTTCATTGCCTCTTTTTAAAAGTGAGGTAAACTTTGCATCTGTGAATAAAGAGCAGAATGAAGTTTCTTTCTTCTTATACAAATACTTTTTCCTAGGTCCCTATTGACACAAAAAGAAGAAATACCTAGGCCAGTGAGCACCTCTTACAGTGCTATCATGATATTGAAAACCCTAGCCTTAAAATATCAGAGAAGACACTGAGCAATCCCAGTAATATGTAAAAGGCCTAGGAGAGGCAGACATTTTGAGCTCCATCTGGACCAGATCTGAGGCCTTTTCATTCATTTGCTCTGCAGTTGTTCTGGAGACTGGTACTAGAGAAATAGAAGAGCTAGAGAATGAACCTCCCATGGGTCTTGGGAGATGAAAATAAGCCTACTGATGAGTGACCTCCAGAGAATGCTAGATGACAGCCTGAATCAAAGCCAGAATACTGTGAATCAAAGCAGTCTTGCTTCCAGACAGCCTTGTGCTTGTAATACTAAGAAATGATTTGCTTGAGTAAATTTTGGGGATTTTTAGAACAAGTTTGGGAAAGATAGTGCTGCAGGTTTATGAGAAATGGTATCTTTCACATCCTGTCTGTTCATTAACCAAGGACATAAAATGACAGATTCTCATGTACTTAACAAGAATCCTGTGATAGAGACTATGAATAGTATTTTAAGCCAATGAAGATTAATGATGTGTGCTCTTGTGTACATATGCAAAGTGAAGGTAGGCTTTATTAAGAATTATTAGAGAAAAATGAAAATAGAGGAATAGTGAGAAATTAAACAAATGTGAGAGAAACCTTCTGTAGTGTTAGGTGCTTCTAAGAGGAAAAATTCAAGCTTCCTTATCTAAGGAATTTTGTAGAGCAGTGGCAGAAACTAGACATGGGAGATACTGTCTACTGAGATTACTAATGATCTGGGCTTTCATGAGACAGGATAATGGAGGAGCCACACAGAGAGACAGTCACATGCTGATCCTGGGCTGTGCACATGAAGAAATTGTCCAAAGCTGCTGTGCCTGCCTCTGTGTCATGTCCATCTCAGATTCTGGATTTGTGAGTTGTTGACCTTGACTGCCTGCTGGATGTTGTTTGTTGACTGTGGTTGCTGCCTCTGATCTTGCTGATATCTTGGGTTCTTTTAATTATACTAAGCTCTCCTTGTTCATATATATAATAGTTTGTCAATGTGTGTCCTTTCCTCAACAGAGAGCTGAGTCTATCACAGCAAGATATACCTGTAGGTAATTTTTGATTAGCTCATGTAGACCTCTTGTTGATGAGATGGTTTGAAATATCTGCTAGGTGAAAGCCTCTGGTTAAAGCCACTTTTATTTACAACTGAGTGTCTTGTAATGCACTGTATTACAAGTAATAATATTCATCTCTTGACCTGTTGTGTGTCAGCCACTACTATTTGCATAAAGAGGCTTCTTAGGCTAATAAGACAATCTAAACTATGAATAGAAACATATATTTAGAAGGGAGGCCAGCTGTCTTATCATCATTAACAAAGGGCCTTGTCCTTTATCTCATCTATTTAGTTTAACAATTTCAAACCCAAATGTAAACCCCCTTTTCATCTCCCTCAATACATTAGACTATACTGTTTGAACTCTTTTATTATTTAGTTTTTATTAATTACAGTTTATTCACTTTGTATCCCAGCTGTAGCCCCCTCTCTCATTCCCTCCTAACCCTACTCTTGTCTCCTTATCTCCTCTCATGCCTCTCCCCCAGTCCACTGACAGGGGAGGTCCTCCTCCCCTTCCCTCTGACCCTAGCCTATCAGGTCTCATCAGGACTGGCTGCATTGTCTTCCTCTGTTGCCTGGTAAGACTGCACCCCACTGAGGGGAAGGTGATTAAAGAGGAGGCCACTGAGATCAAGACTATTTGAACTCTTAATCTTTCTCTTAACCCCTCATTGCAACATGAGTGTGCATATTTTATTTTTTGCTACAGACCCCTTTCCTTTAATTCCTATGGGAAAAAAAAAAGAGTCCTATGTCAAGAGAAACAATCTTGTATCTATGCTCTTAATACTTCTCTACTGATTTCTATTAAAATCTATTTGTTTGAGCAAAAATGTTCCCCATAGGCTGGATTGTAGAACATGTGGTCTCTAGTTGGTGGTGCCATTTTGGGAGGTGCATGAAGTGTGGCCTTGTTGGAGGAAGTACGGAACTGGAGCAGGCTTTGAGAGCTTGGTGAGTCCATGTTTCTTCTAGTTGCTTTCTGTGTTTCAAGCATGGATTTTAGGATGTGAGCTCTCAGACTAAAGCCTCTGCCACTATTATGGACTGTAGCCCTCTCAACCACAAACCAAAACAAACCCTTTTTTTCATGAGTTGCCTTGTCTTGGAGTGTTACTACCACAACAGAAAACAATCAATTACCTACAGTATTATCAAGGAGACAGTGAAATGTGGAGGCAGCTCTCTGCCTCATCGAAATCTGCTAGAATAGTGTCTGCCTTTTGACCCGATTCATGTTTTGTAAGAGTAACTAAATCTAGGGAAAAGTAGGAAAATAAGTTTCATTTTTCCTTTGAATCATTTAGATAAAATTTCATACATAAATATTTATGAAGACATATATTGTCTGGGAGTTTGGTATATGCCCGGAATTGTTATTTTAATGTGTTACCAATAGTGATTAGTTCACTTTGGGGTTACATTGAGGAAGTAGGCTTGTTTTCAGTTATTGGTCATTTATTACATTTACACATAAATAGTTTTATGTACTAAAATCACCATTTTGAAAAGATGAAGGTAAGTCTTTTTTTCAGGTGTTAGGTTCTTCAGTGTGAAATCAAAAACAAGAAAATCAATTCCACCAGTTCAGGAGAGCTATCACAAAGCAAAGCAAAACGAAATCCTGGATTCCAGCAGGGTACAAATAGTCCTGTGTGGAGAAGCCATCTATAAAGATAATGTAGACGTGTTTTTCTTTTTTTCATGAGTTTCTTTAGCAGAAAGAATCCAATGAGTCAAAGAAAGAGGATTCTCATAAATATCTTAGCCATATCTCAACATCCTACTTATAAGAAAATTTGAGGTGAAAGATGAGACTACCCCTTGGGCATGTGCATTATCCCGTGGTTTGGAGAGGAATTAGTAAAGGAAAATCACCAAGACCCTGAAACTAGTTCAGAAAGAGTTGCTAAAAGTATTTCACATGGCTGGAAATCAATTCTATATGTCCATGAAATTTAATAGGAATATTCTTCTTTTAATTTTTTATTATTATGTTTTTAATTTCAGCTTCTTTACTTTACATCCAAGAGTGCCCTCTCCCTCCTCTATTCTCAGCCTGTCCCTTCCTCTCCTTTTCCCTTTCCCTCTTCCTTTCCCCCAGAAAAGCAGAGCTCCCCATCTCCCTATATCACCCTTTTCCAAAACATCAGGTCACATGAGGACTGCACATATCTTCATCCCCTGAGGCCAGGCTGGTAGCCATGCTAAGGAGAAGTAATTAAAAAGCAGGCAATAGACTCCATGTTAGAAACACCCCCCACCAACTCACCAGGCACATGTGTAGGGTGCCTTGGTCCAGATCCTGCATGCAGTTTAGTTGATGTCCCAGTCTCTGTAAGCCCCCACGGGACTGAGTTAGTTGTCTCTGTTGGTCCTAGCTAAGACTTCTAACAGGGGAGGGGACGCATAAAGGCTGAAGTGACCACCTTCTAGCCAGGCAATACTAGTGAAAGGAGGGAAACAACAACCCACCAACATAACCTTTGATCTAAAATTGCCCTGCCTACAAAGAAATGCACAGATAACAAGGGAACAAAGATTGAAGGAAAGTCCAACCAATAATTGGCCCAACCTGAGACCTACTCCACAGTAGAGAGCCAGCCTCTGACACTAATAATGATACTCTGCTATGGTTGTAGACAGGAGCCTAACTTGACGGTTTTCTGGGAGGTTTCAGCCAGAAGCAAATCAATATAGATGCTGGGATTGGCAGTCAATCATGGGGCAGAGCTCTAGGGGTCCTGTGGAAGTGTTGGGAGAAAGACAGTAACCTAATAGACAAATTCTTGATTCAACTAGTTACCTCTTCCTAATTTCACACACTATAGGATCCAGTATATATAAAAGGGTTATAGCAGAAACTTTAGAAAGTATTTGGGTGGTATGTTATCAAAAAATAAATAAATAAATAAATAGAATCTTTAACTACAAGTTAATGCTCACTGTTCCTACTTTCCTTATTTAGCTTCTAAATTGTTCTCTCATCATGGGATAAAAGATATCGTAAAACTTATCATGGGATAAGAGATATATCGTTTACTAAGAAAAGATACAACCCATCTTCTATTTGTCATTTTTGTTATGAATATGATTTCAATAGAAAGTGAATTTTCAATCATGATGACTTCCTCTTTAACTTGTGCTCTGAGAAATAAACAGTTTGAAATCAAAGTGACATGCACTATACTTGTGCGAAAAATAATGGTTCATTGGCAATGTTATATTTGTATCCTGAGTTCCTTTCCCGTTCTCTCTTTTTCTTTCTCTCCTATTTCTGTCTCATTGCTTTTGACAGTCTCATATCTAAATCAATAGTTTACAAAAGAGACTGCAAGTAATATATTTATTTAAAGTATTCTGGTAATCTTGTAATAACAGCGCATACAGGTTAAGAACAGTCCTTTCTGGAATCTTGCAGTACAGTAGCTGATATTTGAGCTTTGGATTCTCTTGATTCAAGTGGACAGGCTTCTTTGGAGGAAGCCCTATTGCACTCCTGAGAATGGGCCCTGCAGGGATCATCTGAGGTTCCCAAGGCCTTTTACTCCACAGCACAGCTGGCAACTCTATACTCCAGAATTCCACTGAGTCCCACATTTTCCTGTTTGCTCCTGCTATGTGCATGTGTCTGAAACCATATTTGTGTATTTTCCATTATTCATATTTAATTGTGTCCTTTTTCACTTGAAATTGTGTGAAGGCTTTAAAGCACTCAGAATTACAATGTTTGAATTGAGTCATTAACTCAGGGGGAAGACTATGTGGAATAAAATTTGTCTTTTAAAAAGTGTGGTAAAGGTATTAAAGGGTTTCCACAAAATAGCAATTGTTTAATAATAATTAGAATATGTGATTATGGTTATTATTAATCTTACTGTTATGTTGGGTTTAGAATTATAAAATTATAATTTCTATAATTATCGATGTTTTAAAACAGTGTGATTATAATACTGTGCTTTCAGCCTATCAATCAAAATATTCTTCATATATTCAACAAAAATCTGCCTTGATTATTATTTAAGAATGTTTATTATTTATTCCCTTAAGGCATAAAAATTTATGGGTTAGAGAGAAGGCTCAGCAATTAAAATCACATAATGCTTGTATATACCATCTGATTTCAGTTCTCAGGATGCATGTCCAGGGGCTCACAGCCTTTTGTGAGTCCTCATCCACAGCCATACCGGGTGTCGCACACTTTAACAGGCACACGGACGCATACACATACACGTTTAAGAACGTTAAAAAAAACAGTATATAAGTCATGTAGTATTTTTTAAAAGTACTTGCCTTATTTTTATTGGTTTCAAAATAAAATATTTACAAATCTTCTAAATAAAATTTAAGTAGAGTTTGCCATTTACTATTTCATAGAAATGATTTTATTTCCATAATCAATAGGTTTACATTTGCTTCTAAAGTAACAGAAATATAAATATTTCATATATGTAATCTTATTCTATTGTGCATGTTTATTTTATTATGACATAAATTATATGAAAGAATATATGATATACTACATAGACAAGGCCAATATTAGGCAACTTAGGTAGGTCACTGAACATGAGCTAGTATGATTGGCAGTGCCATCCACATCTCAGCCTGGCTCCTAAGTCCTCCCATTCTACACACACACAGCCAGCCCAACGTAGCAAGGAATGTAACTGTCAGACCATCTACTCTCCTTTGTATTTTAATAGTACACTTTTCTGTGCCACAAAGATGAACCACAAAAACATCCCCTTGAATTTCTGTCTGGTTTTGTATTTGAAGGCAATAATCTCTGGTTTTAGTCTATGATTGTGGATATTTGGACCAATTTTAAATGTAGCATATTTTAATGTTTTTAATATGTATATCATTAAATCTACTGGGGACTGTTTTTAGTTTCTAAAGGTCATTTCAGACATCGCTCCTATATGTTTAACTTTTTCATATAATATAGAAACATTGTTTGATAAACTATCAACAGTTTCTAGGAAGCCATTAATAAGATTACTAGACTGTTCTCCAAGGTCTACGCACTAATAATCTGGTACAAGATACAAGAGCAGTGATATTTAAAATTTGTTACTATGTCTAAAGATCTAAGTGGAATAGAACAGCAAAGGCTGAATGGCAGACAGGGAAGTTGTTCTCTACAGATTTTGTCTATGAAGGTGTCCAGTACAGAAAAACTGTCTCTTTCAGGATGTCCTTGGTTGCCACATTCTAATTACATATGCACCAAAGTATGAGTATTCACTTGTCAGGTTGGTTTCACAGAGAATTATGGATTTATTCATATAACCAGCCACTCCTTCATTCTATATGATTATCTTTACGCAGTCTACCTAAAATGTATCTATTTCACCCTATCATTGATCAGAACACCATGCCATGCACAGAGAAATGTGAAGTGAAATGTACAATCAGAAAGGAGCATGGTCTGATTTTTTTCCATATTTTACCTTCTCTCTCAAGGCTTTCTGCATTGCTGATTTGTTCAGATAGGATGAGATAGTTTCAGTCATTTCAATATGCTGAAGCCCGCATCTGAAAAACAAATATCTCCAGTGTCTGACTTCTGACCAAGAGGCTATAGAAGCAGCGAAGAAAATCAGATCAGTGTTTGGAGCTCAGGTGCGATGTTTGCAGAAGTAGATGAAACAAACAAACAAAAAATGCATTTTGCTGGCGGTTATATTTTTGTTTGTTTGTTTGTTTTAGCAAGTACACTTGCCTTGGGACTCTGAATGGTTTGGATCTCACTAGATATTTTCACATGATAAAGCTGTGGTTTTTTAGGCTTAATTTTTCTGCAGTCTATTGATAATCACTACATTTTTAAAAGCCACAAGCATACCTAATCTCTTGACTATCAATTACTTTGTGGCCCCCGGCTGTCCATGAAACAAAAGCTTTAAAGTTTCTCTAGACAGGCTAGGGTCAGATAGTAGGGAAGGAGGACCTCCCCTATCAGTGGACTAGGTTTGGAGAATAGGTGGGGAAAATGGAGGGAGGTGGGACTAGGAGGAGATGAGGGAGGGACCTACAGCCAGGATACAAAATGAAAAAATTGAAATAAATAATAAGAAGAACAATAAAATTTTTTAAACATTTCCAGAGTCACCTTCGTGCCCATGGTTCCATCAACAAGATGCTTGGAGAGTCTGAATTGGCTAAACTAGGAGATTTCATATAAATAACAGAATGGAACTATGCAATTCTTTTTCTTTTTCTTTTTGCCAGGAAAGTAATATATATATATGACTAAACTTAAATATGAAATCCACAAACCTAGCCAATAAACAAAAAGGTACATAGATTCTAATTTTTATACATAGGATTTGTTTCTATTTTTTGAAAATAGACTTTTCTCACATCTTGTACGTCCTGACCAGTTTCCTCTCCTCTCTCCTTCTGCTTCTTCCAGCTCAAATGTATATTTTTATAACTTTTACTAATTTGAGGAGAAATTATAGCAATTTTTAAAGAATAAGACATAGATATATGCATGAATATATTGTTATATGAATGAATGCCTATAGATATGCATGTTTATTATATTTATTCATATTCTTGTCTGCTATGTAATATCAAATACTCACATGATTACATTGAATATTGCATTGCATATTTAATTTATGTAATATTGAATATTCTTTACTAAAGATACTCAACAGACGCTGAATGTAACCGACACAACTTGCAGAATGTCTTCTATGTGAAAATTAGATTCTAAATTAGTAGAATTAATGAATAAAGGCCCCTGATTAAAATATGAAAACTTAAGTAATCTATACCTGAAACAGACTGAAACATCAGTGATTTTTTCTTTTCATCCAATGCTTTCAGTTTTGTATCTATCGAAATAAAAATAAAGTATATTAAAATGATTCAGTGAAAGTCTGTTCCTGTCGGTTATTTCTCTGTCTGCCAAAGGTGAGCAGATTTATAGATCTCCAAAATGACACTTGCACTTAAAAAGGAACTTCTTATAGTTCTGCTGAAGTGGGCTTCAGGAAGAGCCTGCGAATGACAAAACTTTTAATAACCAAGAGACTAAACAAACGGGATTGTGCTCACTCTGCACTGAAGTGACTACAGACAGCTCCATAGAGCACTGGAACACAGGGGCATACGCAATTCTTATCTTTCCTGAACAAAACTTGTTCCTATAACTTTCCTCTAGTCTCACTTCTGTAACCCAGGAACATTGCTACTTCCCCAATTATAAATATGTGCCCTGTTGTCTTCATTTATAAAATAAATACATGTGGGAACAAAGGTTTACATATAATTATTGAAAGCTGGTAAAGTCTTAGACACTGGGAGTTCAATGTTAGCAACAAAATACAGGACAAATTAAAGTGTAACAAATAGTGCCTTATAGTTAAAAGAAATCGTGCATTGTAATTCTAACCTGTTGTGTATAATATGTCTTCTTGTTTACCAGTTACTGCACTATGATAAACATAATTTCACATAATATCCATGAATATAGTAGTAGGCACTAGGGAAGGTTGAATAAAATGCACTAAACAATAACTTACTTAGCAAGTGATTATTTAATGTCTTCTTAAAATTTCAATACACATTATGAAATATTGATTGGAATTCTTATTGTTAAATTCTCTCTTAGTTTGTTTTCCTATTGCTTTGACAAAAACACCATGACCAAAAAGCAACTTGGGAAGGAAAGGGAAGATACTTACACTTCGACACTGCTGTCCATCACCAAAGGAGGTCAGGACTGGGACTTAAACAGGACAAGATCCTGGAGGCAGGAGTCGCTGCAGAGGCCATGGAGGGGTGCTGCTAATTTCTTGCTTCCCATGGTTTGTTCATGCTGGTTTCTTATAAAGACCAGAATCACCTGCCCCGAGATGGCAGCACCCACCAGGAGCTGGGCCCTCCCACACTGACTACTAACTGAGAAAATGTCTTATAGCTGGATCTCATGGAGATATTTCTTCAGCTGAGGCTTCTTCCTCTCAGATGACTGTAGTTTTTGTCAAGGTGACACAGAAGCAGCCAACACAAGGGCAGACTGGGGTGAGGTAGCAACACTGATGTAGTTATTCTCAGTGAGAAAGTCACGATGGTGTGGTCCCTAGGTGTACACAAAGATGTTTTCATTCTTTTATATCTTTCTAAATGTTGAAAGAAAACTTCAAGCATATAAGTCAAATATTGATTTATTAATAAAATGTGTCTATAGTTAAATTATATCACATCTTGTTTGTTTTACCCAGTTACCGAATTAGTAAATAAATGTTGAGATAGGGCTATCTTCTCTCATAAGCTATTTTTTTTTTTATTTTACACTTTTCTGTTTAGATGATGCCATGCCCTGAGACACTTCAGTTTAGAAGCAGATTTGGATTCATTCTTAAATTGGAGAGTGACTGTAGCTGGACAGGTGGCCAACATAATCTTGTATATCACAGACTAGTAAGTGAGGGAAAGAAGTTACCTATAAGTTTATCTGTGTGAACTGTAGCTATAGGGCACATGGGGGATTAAAGTCATATCAGGAGCACCAGGACAGAAAACTCAGATGCAAGAGATCAAGGAAATTGTGCAGTTCTTTCACCTGAATGCTATAAAGTGGATACTAATTATGTTGGCCTGATGACTTGTCATGGGACCACTCAGTGTGTTCATCAAGGGAGATAATTCTCCACTGTCTCAGGTTTTCAGCTTCACTAGATGCCCTGCTGACACAGTCCATTCAAATTGCCATCCTCCTGTTGGCCTGTCTGGACCTGCAGGTCACCTGTCCACTGGTCCCTTTGAACACTCCTGCACCTCAACTCTGACCCTGCAGCCCAAGTTCAGAATCAGCTTCTCATCTCATCTCAACCACAGAAATGTGTCTCAATTTCTCCCAGTGTGTGCCTCTTAGGTAGTGTTGCATCTTTAACCTCTTGGAGCTCTTGTTGTAAAGTACACACACCTGTACAGAAACAAGTTTATTATGTGATATATTATGTGTGCTCTGATAGTCATAATTAGTATTTAGCATTAGAATAAAATAACAGAGTTGCTAAAGAAAGGTGAAAGCTGGTAAACTGCTTGAGTTGAAACTGTCACAGTTTGTGAACTTTTAATTCAATACATTCTCTCATTCTATAAGGATACAAATGTGCTTGTTATGACAATAAAACAATGAATTTTGACTAACAGTGATATATATTTATATATATTAATCTTTAAATCAAATTGTACTCACTATCAAGTTGATATACTATCTTTAAAAATATATAAAATAATTTGGCATGAATATAGAGGTTCCCAGATATTCTTAACGTGCTATATCATGCAATGCTTCACTTGCATTCTAATGTCAACTTTCGTTTCCCACCTCATGGCTTTAATATCACTGCATTTTTATAAAGAACACTATACCCACACCAACTTTCTTATATGATATAAGATTTTTCTCTTGATGCTGTGTCCAGAAACTCTAGATGCATATCCAACACACCAAAATGATATATAAGTTTCATAACAGTATTTTGTCATATATCATCAGTCCAAAGCAGTTTATTTGCTACATTTTTTCAGCTTTTGAGATTATAATTACATTTCTCTCTTCTGTTTTTTTTCCTTTCAAACCTTCTTTTTTGATTTAATATTATTTTATTGGTTTTTAATTTTTATTTTTCATATTAATTACAGTTGGTTTACTTTGTATCCAAGCTGTAACTCCTCCCATATTCCCTCCAAATCCCACCCTCTATCCTCATCTCCTTTTTGCCCCTCTCTAAGTCCACTGATAGGGGAGGTCCTCCTCCCCTTCTATCTGACCCTAGATTATCAGGTCTCCTCAGGACTGGCTGCATTGTATTGTTCTGTGGCCTAGCAAGGCTACTCCTCCCTTGGGGTGGGACACGGAGGTCAAAGAGCCAGCCACTGAGTTCATGTCAGAGACAGTCCCTGTTGCCCTTCCTAGGAAACCAACTTGGATACTGAGCTTCTCTTATGTCACATGAAAACCACTAGGAAAAAGCCACAATATTAAAATATAGAGCTGTAGAGAGTATTCTCTATACACAGCAGAGGCCTTGAAGATGACAACTCAGATCAGGTAAGATGGCACACAGAAATCCAGAACCTTAGGCCAAACAAACTCTTCACATGGATTGCGGAAGATAACATAAAGACACATCCCTAGCTCAGGAGAGATTGGTAATTGACAACTCTTCCACAAGGCAACACAAGAATATATTAGAGACACAAATTGTACATTAGGAGTTTAAAATAAAGAACACAGTTTTTATGGCTCTGGGAAGGCTGGTGGTGGGTCAAATGATCAAAATGAATTTTATGAAATTTTCAATGAACTAATGCAAAATGAAAAAAATCTATCTCAGAACAACAATTACCTTGGATCCCACTACTAAAATGCCAGAGTAATATACTAGCAGTTATATGTATTTAGGAAATAGAAGGCTAATATGATTGATTTTCCCATATTGATTGTCTTCTCTAAAGAAAGTATATGTTTCACTTTAAAGTCATTTATAAAAATAAGCATGCTTCTTCTCAATTTATTTTTAAAATTGCTTTGGAATATTTAAAGTAATAAAATTCCAATCCTACAAATTCTGAGTATTAGAATGACAAATTTTGTACTCCTCTAATTCAGTGGTTCTCAACTTTCCTAATACTATGACCCTTTAATATAGTCCCTCATGTTGTGGTGACCCCAAGGCATAAAATATTTTGTTGCTATTTCATGACTATACATTTGCTACTGTTATGAATTGTAAAATAAATATCTATGTTTTCCAATGGTCTTAAGCCATCCCTGTGAAAGGGAATTCATTCAACCTCTAAAGGGGTCATGATCCACAGGTTGAGAACCCCTGCTCTAATTTGCTGTTCCAAAGTAAGGATTTAAAAAAGATGAGATTGAAAGAAAAACAAGACAAGCAAATTAACCATCATCATGGACACATTAAAAATCAAACTTTAATCCCCATTCATCGTAAATTCCTCATAAAGGTAAATTGGATATCCAGAAAATGAGAAAATATTTTGAGAATATATTACTGAAACATATTTAGAAATTGAATGTCTAATATACTTTATCAAACTCCTACAGTATTTATCATGTACCTGAAAAAAATCACAAACAAGAGATAACTGTGAACCAACTCACAATTACTCTGTGTGTTTATTTAATCTTGACATGTAAAACATTAAATACATTATATTCTGTCTTCAGGCAAAACTCATTCCTATTAACAGAAAGCACTTTGTAAGTGGATAATATCTGTTGTTATATTAAAACAACTTATGTACTAAGAGTGTTTCTGTCAAGTGGGCCCTGATGAATCTATGACTGTTGTTGGAAATATGCTTCATTTTGCCCTTGGCAAAGGCCTTGAACTGCTTCAACTGTGACAATCCATTTGCAGGAGCTGTGCTGTTTCTGGGTCTAAATACCACTGTCTTTAGCACCCTTAAAATTCACCATTCAGACTACTCAGCAATTAAAAACAAGGAAATCATGAAATTTGCAGGCAATGGTGAGATCTAGAAAAGATCATCCTGAGTGAGGTATCCCAGAAGCAGAAAGGCACACTTGGTATATACTCATTTATAAGTAGATATTAGACATACTATATAGAATAAACATACTAAACTCTGCACACCTATGGAAGTTAATCAGGAAGTAGGACTCTGGCTAAGATGCTCAATCATTCAGAAAGGTAAAGAGGATGGACATTGGAGAAGGGAGAAAACAGGGAACAGGACAAGAGCCTACCACAGAGGGCCTCTGAAAGACTCTGTCTTGCAGGGTATTGAGACAGATGCTGAGACTCTTAAAGAAGCTAAGGAATAAGGAGAACCCTGGGTAAGATGACCAATCCTCGCTCAGAGAGACAAACGGGATGGACATAGGAAGAAGGAGAAAACAGGAAACAGTACAGAAGCCTACGACAGAGGGCCTCTGAAAGACTCTACCCAGAAGTGTATCAAAGCATATGCTGAGACTCATAACCAAACTTTGGGCAGAGTGCAGGGAATCTTAAGAAAGAAGGGGAAGATAGAAAGACCTGAAGAGGACAGGACCTCCACAAGGAGAGCAACAGCACCAAAATAATTGGGCACAGAGGTCATTTCCGGGACTGATACTCCAACCATTTGTTGACAAAACCTAGAACTCCTGCTCAGATAGAGCCCATGGCAGCTCAGTATCCAATTGGGTACCCTAGTAAGGGGAACAGGGACTGTCTCTGACATGAACTCAGTGGCTGGCTATTTGATCACCTCGCCCTAAGGGTGGAGAAGTCTTGCTACGTCACAGAGGAAGATAATGCAGCCAGATCTAAGGAGACCTGATATGCTAGGGTCAGATGGAAAGGGAGGAGAGCCTCTCATCAGTGGACTTGGATAGGGGCATGGAAGGAGATGAGGGAGGGAGAGCAGAATTGGGAGGGAATGAGAGAGGAGGTTACAGCTGGGATACAAAGTGAATAAACTGTAATTAATATAAAAAATAAAAAAAAATTTAAAAAATCACCATTCAGATCGCAGAGATTCCTTAATTCTATCAACTATTTTCTGTTTGTTTGTTTGTTTTTGGTAAATGGAAGAA
>CM053764.1:117440977-117456321 GCA_028658305.1 Pachyuromys duprasi
GCCAAAAAGGAAATTAGGGAAACAACACCCTTCACAATAGCCACTAATAACATAACGTACCTTGGGGTGACTCTAACCAAGCAAGTAAAAGACCTATATGAAAAAAAATTTCAAATCTCTGAAGAAAGAAATTGAAGTCGATATTAGCAGGTTAAAGACGTCCCCTGCTCATGGATTGGTAGGATTAACATAGTGAAAATGACCATATTGCCAAAAGCAATCTACAGATTCAATGCAATCCCCATCAAAATACCTTCACAATTCTTCATGGTCCTTGAAAGAAAAATAGTCCACTTCATATGGAGAAACAAAAATCCAGAATCTCCAAATCAATCCTCTACAACAACAGATCATCTGGAGGTATCTCATTCTCCGACCTCAAGCTGTACTACAGAGCAATAGTAATAAAAACTGTATGGTATTGTCTTAGAAACAGAATAGTGGATCAATGAAACCGAATAGAAGACCCAGAAATGAACCCACACACCTATGGAAACTTTATTTTTGACAAAGAAGCCAAAACCATTTTGTGTAAAAAAGATAGCATCTTCAACAAATGGTGCTGGTCCAACTGGATATCTGTATGCAGAAAAATGAAAATAGATCCATATTTATCACCTTGCACAAAGCTAAAGTCCAAGTGGATCAAAGACCTCAACATAAAACCAGACACACTAAACCGGTTAGAAGAAAAAGTGGGACAGATCCTAGAATCATTGGCACAGGAGACTACTTCCTGAATAGAACACCAACAGCACAGGCTCTAAGATCAACAATCAATAAGTGGGACCTCATGAAGCTGAAAAGCTTCTGTAAAGCAAAGGACATTGTCATCCGAAGGAAACTGCAGCCAACAGATTAGGAAAGGATCATTACCAATCCTACTACTGACAGAGGGCTAATATCCAGTATATATAAAGAACTCAAGAAGTTAAAAAGCAATAAACAAAATAATCCAATTAAAAAATGGGGTGTGGAGCTAAAAAGAGAACTGACTGTAGAGGATTATAGATTGGCAGAAAATCACTTAAGGTAATGCTTAACATCCTTAGCCATCATGGAGATGCAAATCAAAACGACTCTGAGATTTCACCTTACACCCTCCAGAATAGCTAAGATCAAAAACTCTAGTGACAATGCATGCTGGAGAGGTTGTGGAGAAAGAGGAACCCTCCTCCATTGCTGGTGGGAATGCAAACTTGTACAACCACTTTGGAAATCAATTTGGCGCTTTCTTAGACAATTAGGAATAGTGATTCCTCAAGACCCAGCTATACTACTCTTAGTATATTATTATCCAAATAATGCTCAAGTACATAACAAGGACATTTGCTCAACTATGTTCATGGCTGCTTTATTTGTTATAGCCAGAACCTGGAAACAACCCGGATGTCCCTCAGTTGAGGAATGGATACAGAAATTGTGGTACTTTTACACAATGGAATACTACTCAGCAATTAAAAAGGTGGAAATCATGAAATTTGCAGGCAAATGGTGGGACCTGGAAACGAACATCCTGAGTGAGTTATCCCAAAAGCAGAAAGAAACATATGGTATATACTCACTTATATCGACCTATAGGATAGGAAGGTCAAGCTGAAATCTACACACCTAGAGAGGATATACAGGAAGGAGGACCCAGGTTGGTATGATCAATGCTTGTTTGGATGAACAAATGGGATGGACATTGAGTGGAGGAGAAAACAAGTAACAGGACAGGAGCATGCGAAGGAGGACCTCTGGGGGGCGGGGGGTCAATGTAGCGATGTATCAGAGCAGATATTAAGACTTGTGATCAAGACTTTGGCAGAGGGGGAGAAGTAATTATAGATCTGGGGGACTTGGTGATACTTGGGGAGAACAAGAGCTCCACAACGACCAAACTGAGCAGGGCACAGGGGTCTTATGTGAGATGGTTTCTACAATCAAGGACCATGTGTGGATGTGGCCTGGAACCCCAGCTCTGATGGGGCCCATGATAGCTTGGTGTTGGACTGAAGACCCTAGTGAGGGAAATAGGGACTGTTTCAGTCATGAACTTGATGGCTCACTCTTTGACACTCCCCCATACAAGCTGGGGAGTGACAAACTGGCTAGATCCCAGGGGAGGACAATGCAGCCAGCCCTGAGGAGACAGGATGAGCTGGGGTTGATGGAAGGGGAGGAGGTCCTCCTCTGTTGGTGGACTTGGAGGGGGCAGGAGGAGGGGGATGAGGGAGGGATTGGGAGGGTGGGAGGGAATGAGGGAGGGGGCTACGCCTGGGATGCAAAGTACCTAACCTGTGATTGATATAAAAATAAATCAATTAAAAATTATTTTAAAATTAAAAAAAATATCCTATTAGTTCAGTTTTATAGGAAGAATAATGAAGGCAGGATGATTACGAGTGCAGGCGTGTCTGACTCTGCTAATGTTCTTTTCATATGAATTGCTTAGAAGAGCATTGTTTGCACTATTTACCACTGTGTGTGCGCGCACTAATGCATGGTCAGGGAGACATATAATTAAAGTGTGTGACTAGCATTTGGGGGATTCTAGGTGAGGTGGAAAGATTAATCAGAGCCATCTCTGTGGAAGACATGTGTCTGGGAATGGAGGAAAGCTCTGTGGATCCACTAAGCATGTGAGCAAGAAAGTATCTTGGTGATGGCAAAGAAAGTAGGGTAGAATAGGAACTCCACAAGGAGAGAAACAGAACCAAAAAATCTGGGCTCAGGGGTCTTTTCTGAGACTGATATTCTAAACAAAGAGCATCCATGGAGATAACCTAGAACCCCTGCACAGGAGTAGTCCATGGCAGCTCATTGTCCATGAGGGTTCCCGAATAATAGGAACAGGGACCATCTATGACATGAATTCATGGGTTGGCTCTTTGATCACCTCCACCTGAGGGGGGAGCAGCCCTTACCAATCCACAGAGGAAGTAAAGAAGTCAATCCTGATGGGACCTGATAGGTTAGGGACAGATGGAAGGGGAGGAGGACCACCCCTCTCAGTGGACTTGGAGAGGGTCATGGGAGAAGAGGGAGAAAGGATGTGTATGGGGGGAGACAAGGGAGGGGACTACAGCTAGGCCACAAAGTGAATAAACTGTAATTAACATGAAAAAATAAAAATTAAAAAAGATGCAGGGTGCACTAAGAAACATAGGAGGAGATGCTTTCTGTTTAGCTGCACTGATAAGACTGGAAGAAAAGAGAAGTATGATACAAGGTATGTTTTGAATTTTTTGTCTACCACCACTAATATATTAATTGTTGAGTTTGATTTTTTTAGGTTCTGTGAGTTATTCTCTACAAATGTTGTACCATACCAACATGCCCTCCCCCTTTTTCTCCTGAGCTTTTATAGTTTCACTGAACCTTGGATAAATGATTAACTTTGGGCCAGTGTTAAATCATTTCATGCTCATAAGGCCATAGGTTACACCTAGCATCAAATTTATATATGCCAAAAACAATGTTTGTACAAGTAAATAATTGGTGTCATTCACACATACACACACACACACACACACACACACAAATCTAGGTCACAGAGACTAAATATATAGAACAATTTAGGCAACAAATTAGGGTGCTTGAACAATTGTCATTAAATTCAGTAAGTGTAGAATGATTTAATTCTAAGAAAGAAAGATAGATATGTGTACACAAAGCCAAACAAAGTTAGAAATCTACATAACTTTCTCTGACTTGGACATATTGGCTGAATTATTCTTTCTCATGATTGAGAAGTTTTGCCCAGTTAATGGAAAAATCTCTCTATGGACAGTTTCCAAGAATTTTTAACTTTGCCCATTGAGAAATAACTTATTTTATCTTAAATCCACCTAAAAACCCTGGATAATGACTTTTCACTAAGTCCATACCACTGTGGGCTTGGGGTCAAGTTCAAACAACAAAGATAATAATTGGCACAAGAAGAGAAGTTGGGGCTTGACTAGGAAGTAGCAGTAGAATTGTTGTGACCCAGAGGTAGAATATTCAGTTGTGGAATACATTCCTAGAATGTGTGAGGTCCAGGGTCCAATCCCTAAGGGCCAGAACACTTCATTATGTGGATTCTGAATTCACAGACTTAAAGGAATCACAGGAAGAAAGAACATCAAAGTTTGACTATGATCATATCATTCATTACATGTAACTGTGGTTCTGCATTTCTTTTTGTTTGTCTGTAAAAAATAGATAAACATATTCAAAAATTTGAGGACCATTAAATTTTAATACTTATGCTGGACAGAAGATTACAGCTTGGTTTCTCAATGGAGGGATAATGAGAGAATGGAGATTGTGTGTTTTCTAATTATCAAAATCACCACAAGGTTTTAAACCCCTTTGCTTCTTGGGAGAGCGTTCTGCATTAGGAATTGTCCCTGTTGGCTTGGGATGCTGTACAATGCCATCCATCTTTGGAATAAAACTGCAATCAGTCAGGACTCAGAATACTGCAGAACCCAGAGATCAGAGGAGTTCCAAATTCCCATCATCTGGAAACACAGATGTTTAACTTGTTTGTTTATTTTTTGTTGTTGTTCAGTAAGAGTGTGAACCACTTAATGTTATTGACTAGATGTGTTCTGAACAGTTTCCACTTAACATAACTAGGGATCATTTTGAGAAACCAGTCGAGATGAAACAGAAAGACATATTTATGCTTAGTTTTTCAGGTGTGATAAGCCATCTGTTAATTGTTCATCCTTAATAGCAATATATATTATTTCCTTTGTTATAAAGAAATGTACAATTACTCTTACTTAGACAATAACTAAACACCAAAAACTAAAGATAGTTTTATAATCAGGATTCACTTGTTTTCTTATTATCATAACTTAATTAAAAATGCTCTTGACATGAGACCTATTGTTTTGTAGTCTATTTTACTAACAATACCAAATATCGGAGAAAAAAATAAAACAAACTAGAAAGGGCACTTGGAGTCACTTGCGTCCATCAGTGGCACCCTCACAACGCTTATTATTATTATTTACCTGGAAAAATTGGCTGAGCAGAAATGCGTTATCAAGATGGTACAGGTACGAATGACTCTGTGGAAGATTCGAGAGACAGTAAAATCAAACTGGACTACTGTTTTCAGATGATATCTTTGGCAGCAGTGATAAGTTTCAGTCCTAGGAATGTGAGCTTCCACCAACTGAGTAATTCTAAATTGCAGTGCAACTTGTAAATGTAATAGCTTGGTGAATCCTGAAACTTCCAGGTCATTTGAGAAGTTTTTCTTTTCCAAAACATAAAAAATAAAAAATAAAAAAAAAGGTTTATGTGTGTTATACTTTTTTAGTTAGAGTGATAGGGCAGACTGTTTTGCTCTGTTGTGATCAGTTTGAGCTTAAAATATTTGAGGTAAGCCAGGTGCAGGGGCACACACCAGTAATCCCAGCACTCAGGGAGGAATAGGCAGGTGGATCTCTGTGAGTTCAAGGCCAGCCTGGTCTACAAAGCAAGCCCAGGACAGCCAAGACTACACAGAGAAACACTGTCTCAAAAAATAAAAATAAAAAATAAAAACAAAACAAAACAAAGTTTGAGGTAGCATTCAATGATGGTGCTTTAAATAAAACTAGCTGTTGTTTTATTTTTTAATTTTGACTTTCAGAAGAAGGCACAAGTTCAAAATAGTCAATACACATATAATTATTTAATGTCCAAAGATAAGGTCTCAAACAGTGGCATAGAATAAAGAACATTAACAAATGAAATCATAAGTATGAGCAATATTAAACTGTGGAAAGGTCACGGGAAGAAAAATACTACCACTTAGGAGCATGGAAAGGAACCATGAAACACTTTGGTACTGACATGTAATGATTTGATCCAGCCATTTGGTAACGAGTTTCATAGCAAGAAAAATTGGTCATGCCAAGAGCAAAGGGGCTCTAAACCAAAAGCAGATGAATTGGAGCAGACTAACAAAGACTCCCCAATCCCCAGTGAGGACCAGTTATTGTAAAACTGAAATAAATTAAGGGAATGAAGACCACATCCATGTTCTTAGCTTGACTAAAGCTACAGGTATTTCTACTGTAGCTTAATATTTTCTAAATTTATAACACATTAAATTCCATAAATTAATTAACTTGCTTTGAATAGTTGAAGAAGAATAATTAAACACTAATGTCTTTCCTGTTGGGAAAATAATCATGGGACAAAGTACTTTAGTACTTTCCTTACTTGCACTCAGGGAAATAAAACATAAGTGCACTTCACAGCCAATACATGTTCTGGCAGAGCTTTTCAGGATTTTAAAGCACAGAAGTTACTCTAGACTCTGGAATTTAAATACGCCACTTCACCAATTAAGAAAATATGACCAGATTTTATAAAAAACTCAGTATTTCATAATTAAGTCACTCTCAGTGATAACAATTGGTTTCTAATCTTTAAAAATGTTTTGGGGAAACTATAGTATTGTTTTAATTCTAATTAATGAATTGAAAATTGTTTTAGACTTTCACAAGAATTATTTCTTATTCATACTACACTGGGCTAACATGTCAGACCTACAAAAATCTACCTTTTCAATCCCCTCTTCCTACCTGTACATTGCAAGGACATTGATAGGTGCTCCAAGGGGAAGTATACCCTTATACTCTCCTCTGCTGTGGGTGGACTTTTCAGAGTCTGAATCTTACCCCTGGCTTCAGAGTATGATGGACTGTGGGAAACTAAAGTAACCCATCATCTGGAAAATAGGAATGATGCTAATGAGATTGCTGTGAAAACCTAATAAAAGTTTCCATGTGGAATGCTGACTACAGGATGCCTCAGATTCAGTAAAGAGTAAATGCTAACATTCATGACTCCGATAATCAACAATATTGGAATTTGTTTCTTAAAAGCTTCAGTTCTTCTCGACCAATAATAAAAAATGTTAAGAACAACATGAAAACTGAGATAGCCAGTCTCCCACATCCTCTGAGGATTAGTGTTGGTTGTGTGGAAAACAGTAACAAATTTTAGCGAATGTAGAGAATTTGAACACCAGTCCGAGTCAACTCGTAACTTGTATGCTAAGTCATGTCTTAACTGCATTTATATAGTAAATGCTTACAAAGTTCAAGAAGACCCTCATTGATTAGCCACTGCAGTAAGGCTGAAAAACTCCCCACCCTCTCCGAAGATTATGGTAACAGTTGAATCTGAAGTTGAATGAGTATAATGTGTACATAATATCGTACATAGTAAAAGAAACTCAGAAAGTACAATGAAATTATGATCTTTAAGCTATCTAAGCTCTCCCACATCATACAAGTGGACCAAAAGTGCTTTATTCATGAGTGCTCCTCTCTCTGTCTCTGTCTCCCAGTCTCTCCCTGTGTGTGTGTGTGTGTGTGTGTGTATGTGCATGTATATGCAGTGTGTGTTTGCAATTTTGTGCACATGCATTTGGGTGGGCTGGGGCTGACATTGGACACTATTTCTTTCAAGAAGACATCACTTTGTTTTTATGAAATAGATTCTCTCAGTAACCCTGATTTTCTCATTAGACTAATCTGGCTGACCAGAAATCAATAGGAAGACCTATCTCTACCTCCCTATAATTGGGATTACACACATACACAACTACACCCACATTTGTTACTGAGTCCTGGGAAATGGATTATGTCCTGATTCTTTACCAGCCAATACTTTGGACTAGGCTACACCTCATATGATTTTGTGCACAAAATTACCTTTTATTACAAGTACAAGAGTGAAGGACTGAGGGAGAGAGACAGACAGACACAGGGAGGCAAGGAGAAACAAGGAGAGAAAAAAACAAGGAGAGATATTTTTAAGAGTGTAAGAATTTAAGAGCAGAAACTGGAGTGATATGTTCAATTTAAACACTGTGTATAGAGAAGGACATCAAGGAAATGGCAGAAGAGATACCACTCTGGTCACTCCAGAAAGACTCAGCCCAGTGGACTTTGTGATCTCTGCCATGTGGGCTACATTTAAGACTGCTGTTCTCCAGATAAGTAGGAAAACAAACAGGTGTTATTTTAAGCTGTCATGACTCTGACACCAAAAGACCTGTTTCACACACGTACACAGAGCCAGTTTACTCTGCACACTGCTCAGCCCTGTGCCAAAGGAAACTCATCACAGCTTCCACAGATAAAAGATAACCCATACAAGAGACTCACATACCAAACTGGATCCTGGTTTTTAGCAGCAGCTCTGGAAGATAGGAAAAAATAAAACCAATGAAACTAATGAAAATATAGTAATTTTTAACCAAATACGCAATTTGATACTTGTAGAATAAAGATGTTTCTAGATCTGCAAACAAAGGAAATCACTGTAATTTATTTGTACTTTCATCTTTCACAGCTCACGTGTGATAGAATGTTATAACAGAGAACAGTAAAATGAGGAGGCACGTCGAGCCCCTGTTTGCAAGACAGCTGTCTCAGGTGAGACAGTAGCTGGTGCAGGAAGAGGCTTCAGGATCTCAGGAGGCATTCCTGCATGAAGAACACTGAGTGGGAGTGAATGAATGGAGTCCTGCATTTAATTAGTATTTTAAAGAGGAACTAGCTGAAAACATTTAGCCACTTAAAAGGAACAACTAGAAAATAATAAATACAAGTTTGTCTGTATAGTCGGATTCAGATCTTCAGAAAATATTCAGTTATTTACCATAGAATAACTGGTGTAAATTACATGTGCGCTCATATGCAACCGTGGGATTGAGAGGAAGAGTCAAAAATCCTATGTCAACATCTTAGAAAATAATTCCTGCTCAGAATGAAGAGATATACACCAGGAATATGATTTTGTGGTTCACAATTTGGAGATCGAAATCAATGATTGTATTCGATATGTACATTCGGAGGTATCTACTTATTATTTACCTATCTCCATGTGTAGTTAAAGGACATGATACTTAGGCATATCAGAGAGAGAAATGAGTTATATCAGTAAGGTTGGAAGGAGTGAATGAAGGGAGGAAAAGCTGTGTGCGAGTGTGTTTGCGAGTATGTGTGTGTACACAAATTTTGAGAAGCATAGGGAAGAACTGGGTGGATGCTTCCTCTCTTCTAGATAGCCTTGGGAATGGGTAACATCATAAGCTACATAGCACATATTTTAGAGAGAAAATAATAGCCATGAGGTCAGACACTTTTCTATGTAGAAGTGAACTAGTCTTCCAAGAATATCAAACTTTCTGAAGTTTATCTCTAACTAGTATTGTGCTATTAAATCAGAAATGTATATATAACAAACTGTGCTGAGAAATAAACCATTTCCTTTCCAAGTTGCTTAAAGAAATATTAGATGCTAGAAAGGAATAATAGTCAAACAGAAAAGTTAAACAGATAAGAAACAATTGAGATATAGACAAAAGTTCATGTTATAATTAAATTCAAATTGAAATTGAAAAAGGAAAAATAATTACTAAAATAATTACTAATAAAAATGTTCTATACCTGGAACTATGGCACTATTTTATTTCCATTATATTTATTATTGTCTTAAGTAATAAAATAACCAGCATCACATCGATATTGTATTCCAAATGACAGATAACATTGTAGTATTTAAAACAAGAAAACCTTAAATATATAACATAGAGTTTTAATTAAAATATCAGTTCATTTAATTCTAAGCAAGATAACAAATGTATTTTGATAAAATCTAACTATATTTTGCCTATACATATGTACATAGGAGACTGAAACTTTGAAAGCTCATGGGAAGAGAGAGGATATAAAAGTTTGTTTGAAGTGAATGGGGAATTACAAGAATTAAGAACAGTTAATTACAAAGAACTGTTGAGGTGCAGAAGGAGCCTTGGGTGGTTTGTGAGAATAAGTGGATGTTTAACTCTAAATCAGAGCCACACTAATCTGTTCAGAATTGTTTTACTGTTGGCCTGGAAGAGAATCGGTAATTGACTCCTCAACTCTGCCTTCCTCCATAGTTCTCTAAAGACGTTTTCACATGACCTCATCAAAGCTAGAGAAATTTGGCACAAACCCTCCTAAGCGTTTTAAAAAGTAATTTCCAAGTTAAACTCCTTTTCTTTCTCTGTTGAAAAAGATGCCATTGTCCTTTCCAGGCATGTGGTCAGTTTTCTTTTCATCAGCAAGTGTTCCAGTCCCAAGGCCTTTCATCTACTTCTGTGGTCTTGAAACGTCTATATGTAATAGCTGTTCTTGTCATTAATTTTGCAATTAAACTGCATTCATGTACTGTTTCAAACAATTCCATTTATTTATACGTTTTTTTTCTTTTTTCAAATACATAGCAACAATTTTCAGCCTGAATCATACTTCTGTGCATGAATTTTAATGCATAAATTTTAGTACTATTTGTTAATTACATTCACCAAAAGATCTACTGTTATAATTTAAGTCATACTTTATTGGTAAATTTTCTTCACCTTGTGCACATACACACAGTAAACAACAACAACAAAACTAATATGAGCATGTATCAGTCAGAGAACAACTTGCTGGACTCAGATATCCTCTATCCTGTTAGTTCCAGGGATTCAACTCCACTTGTTGTGCTTGGTGGCAAGTGCCTTTACCACTGAGACATCTCATAAGGTTAAGAGTCATGGTTTTTGAAAATCAGCATATAACAGAGCAGACATAATGTTCAGATATAACAATGTATATAGTCATCATAAAGTTAATAAACTGTCCAGAAATGTAAATGGTTTTTTAGTGCTGGTTTTAGTATTTTTATCACTTTGAAAAGATTTAGATATTAGGACCATCAGAAGTGTTCAATTATGGGTTGAGAGAAATGATACCAATATTTCTGATCATGATCTTGCCAATCTGAACCTAATTTTATTGCTTTGTAATTTCAAGTTTTAGATTATTTTTTCTTAATATGGAATTTTATCTACATTGATTTTAATTTCTCAAGGCATAATGAAACTGTTAGATTTTGTATTAATGAAACTCATTTGTTGTAAATTTCTAAAGTTACCATAATTTTTGTTATCTTCACTTTTGTGTTATGTTGTCCTTCTTTGATTATACCTCAGGTAACTTTTATTCTGTGCCTTTATTTTTTAAAATATTTACCTCCTGTCATCTTCCTGAGGCTATTACTCATGATCCTCTTTATCATGGTAATTTAATTTAATTTACATTTTAAAATATTCTCTTCTATTGTCTTAGTTCATCTTGTAAATGGCAGTAGACTTGTCCATGTTTTGAAAATGATAATTTGTTTTAATAAAAATTGTTATCAAATTGTTGAATAAGAAAATCAGTTTCCACAACTACACACACACACACACACACACACACACACACACACACACATATATATATATATATATATATATATATATATGTAGTTGTTCCATTTCATCTAAAAATTAGAGTGTATTAAGAGCAAAGTCAGTGGTAGGGGAGGTCCTCCTCCCTTTCCATCTGACCCTGGCTTATCAGGTCTTATCAGGACTGGCTGCATTGTCTTTCTCTATGGTCTGGTAAGGCTGTTCCCTTCTTTCAGTCGACTTGGAGAAAGGCATAGGAATAGATGGGGGGGGTGGAATTGGGAGGGAATGAGAGAGGGGGCTACCGCTGGTTTACAAAGTGAATAAACTGTAATTAATATAAAAAATAAAAATTAAAAAATAAAATATCATAGCAATAGTATACAAAATAAAAGAATGCACTGTCATTACCAACTATATTCACATATTTTTAATAGGTCTTGTAGTGTTTCTTGTAATTCCTAAATTTGTGTACACCTTGGCTTCAGCAATTCTTCAATCAAAGATCATTTTTCTACTGTTAAAAAAATAAAAAGAGCAAAGTCAGTAAGCAAGAGTCTTGTCTCTTTGAAATCTATAAGTAATATCAGTATGACATTCAGGAGTTTCTAAGGAAATTATTCGAAAATTTCATCCACAAACTCAACTTCTAAAACTCCCAAATGCAGAAGAAGCAGAGTGAATATTTCAATAATTCTGAAGCTTTTTCATAAAAGGGAATTTGTCTTCCATAGCAAATGTGCGTTTCTACTAGAGTGTGTTCCCAGATTGTACCAGGATGTGGTTCATTATCAGAAGTCATTCTGGGGTAGCAGGAGAATGTGGCTAAAGAAGGAAGCACAGTGTGTTTGGACATATGGTTCTTTGGTGGGATTGGGCAATGCTAATTATCTCTGCTTATTTCTCCATCAACAGTTTCTTTGAAATATTTAGCCATCTTCAGTGACCTCGTGGCCAGAGATCATGGCCTTCAGTTTTAGAAACACTGAAGGCAAACAAGAAAAATTGCTCAGAGCCATGTTATTTTTGAACTGCAAAACGGCTTGCACAGCTAAAAATAGAAAGTTGAATACATGTGTCAACACTGGAATGAATGAAAACACTGACTCTTTTTTTCAGACTCAACATCCCTGCTTGAAAGAACAGCATAGTGCCGGCATAAAAGGTTAAGTAGTGGCCTCAGAGCTGGGGCAGGATATCAAGACAATTCCTCTTTAACAGTTATTCTTTATTTAAAAAACAAAAATCCTGAATTTTTATAACGCATCATTTAGAAGTCCATGAATCCATGTTACACATAACTGTATTCAAATATAAATCTAAGTCTGTACCCCAAGAGAATCAATAAAAGTTCGTGTGGTGGTGCACTTAACATACCAGAAATACACAAAAAGAAATGAAGACCTGAAAGATTTGTTGAAAACATGGATGGCTATTCAGCTTTAGTTTTCTGCTAATAATATTTCATTCTTTTCATCTTATTTTATTCAATTGACAGCCTGATAGCAATCCCCCATTCCTTCTCTCAAACAGTGCTATCCTCACAACCATCTCCCATCTCCCAAAACCTTATCCTCACATGGGTACCAGTCAGCTCTGCCACATCAAGTTACAACAGGACTAGGCATATCCTCTCTCCCACATGGACCAAACAATGTAGCCCAGCTGTGTGAAAGTGATCCAAAAGCAGGCAACAGAGTCAACAGAGTCAACATCTCCCCTCACTGTGCTTGTTAGGGTATGCACATAAAAATGAGGTACACATTTGCTACGACATGTAGGGGGCCTAGGTCCAGCCCGCCATACTCTTTGGTTGGTGGTTCATTTTCTGTGAGCCCTCATGGGCCAATGTTAGTTTACTTTGTAGGTCTTCTTGCAGAGTCATTAGCAGTTCAGGCTCCTTCAATCCTTCTCCTCCTCCCCCCCTCCCCCCACTCTTCCACAGAACTACCCTAGCTCCACCTATTGGTTGGCTGTAGGTCTCTCTGCATCTGTTTCTGTCAGAGACTAGATGGAGCTTCTCAGAAGATAATTATGCTAGACTCCTGTCTGCAAGGATATCAGAGTATTACTATTATTGTCAGGCATTAGCTCTCTCCTGTGGGGTATGTCTCAACCTGGGCCAGTCATTGGTTAGTCTCCCTTGATCTCTGCCCCATAGTTATACCTGCACTACTTGTAGGCAGGACAAATTTTGGTTCAAAGGTTTTGTGGCCGGGTTGGTGTCTCCCTTCCTCCACTGGAAGTCCCACCTGGCTACAGGTGGTGCCTTCTTCAGACTCAACATTCCCCACTGGTATAGGTCCCAGCTAGGGTCATCCCATGTACTCTCTTAAACCTGCCCTGTTTCAGCGATTGTCCCCACACACTGTAAAGGAGGGCTACTGATTTTATAGTTAATTTTGTTTCCAGCCACTTCACTAAAAGTGTTTATCAGCTGGGGGAGTTCTCTATTAGAATTTTGAAGGCCCCTTATGTATACTATCATGTTATCTGACTTCTTCCTTTCAAATTTGCATCCCTTTGATCTCCTTTAGTTGTCTTATTGCTCTGCCTAGAACTTCAGATACTAAATTAAAGCTACATGGAGAGAGTGGACATCCTTTCTTGCCCCTTATTTTAGTGGAATTGAATTAAGTTTCTCTCCATTTAATTTGATGCTGTAACTTGTCTATACTGTGTTTAGGTATGTGCCTTGTATCCCATATATCTTCAATATTTTTAACACTAAGGAGTGTTGGGTTATGTCAAAGGCTTTTTCAGCATCTTGTGAGAGAATCATGTCTTTTCCTCTTTCAGTTTGTTTATAGAGTGGATTACATTGATGGATTTTTTTATGTTGAACCACCCCTGCATCCCTAATAGGAAGCCTACTTGATTATGGTGGATAATAATTTTGATATGTTTTTGGACTCCTATTCTCCTATAAAAATTCTCATATTTTATTGAGTATTTTTGCATCAATGTTCATAAGGGAAATTCTTCTGAATTTCTCCATTTTGTTGAGTCTTTGTGTGGTTTAGGTATCAAGGTGACTGTGGCTTCATAGAATGAGTTTAGCAATGCTTCTCTGTTTCTATTTTGTGGAATAGTTTGAAGAGTATTGGTATTATCTCTTCTTTGAAACTCTGATAGAATGTTACACTAAAACTGTCTGGTCCTTTTTTTTTCTTTTTCTTCTTCTTCTTCTTCTTCTTCTTCTTTTTATTTTTTTATTTTTATTTTTATTTTTTTTTGGCTGGGAGACTTTTAATGGCAGCTTCTCTTGCCTTAGAGGTTACAGGACTATTTTAATAGTTGACCTGATGTTGATTTAACTGTAGTAAGTGGCATCTATCTTGAAAATTATACATTTTGTTTAGATTTTGATTGAAAGTCTATTTTATTACATATTAGAATGGCTGCTCCGGCTTGCTTCTTGGGTTTGCTTAGGAAAGCTTTTTCCAGCCCTTTACTCTGAGATAATGCCATGTCTTTGTTGCTGAGGAGTGTTTCTTGTGTGCAGCAGAATGATGGATCCTGTTTTTGCATCCATTCTATTATCTCTGACTTTTTATTAGGAAATTGAGTGCATTGATGCTGAGAGATATTACTGTCAAATGATTGTTTGTCCTTGTTACTTTGATTTGATTGTGTGTGTGTGTAATCAGAAATGCTCGCACACTTACCTTCTTTTGTTTTTACTGGTGTAGAATTATTTCCTGATTTGGGGGTTATAATTAATACCCTTGGGTTGGAGTTTTCCATCTAGGATTTTCTGTAAGGCTCGATTTATGGATATATATTGCTTAAATTTGGTTTTGTCTTGGAATATTTAGTTTGCTCCACCTATGGTTACTGAGAATTTTGCTGGGTCAAGTAGTCTAGTTTGGCTTCTATGGTTTCTTAGAGGCTGAAATATATCTGTCCAGCCCCTACCAGCTTTTACAGTCTCTGTTGAGAAGTTGAATGTTATACTGATAGGTCTGCCTTTCTTTGTTTCTTGGACTTTTTCCTCACAGCTTTTTTTTTCTCTTTTCTTTTTTTTTAATTTATTTAAAAAATTTATTTATTTTTATCTCAATCACAGGTTAGGTACTTTGAATCCCAGGCG
>CM053764.1:117456821-117476867 GCA_028658305.1 Pachyuromys duprasi
TTGATTGTAGAAACCGTCTCATACAAGACCCCTGTGCCCTGCTCAGTTTGGTCTTTGTGGAGCTCTTGTTCTCCCCAAGTCTCAACAACCTCCCCCAGATCTATCATTACTTCTTGCCCTCTGTCAGAGGCTTGATCTCCAGTCTTAATATCTGCTCTGATACATCGCTACATTGACCCCCCCCCCCCCAGAGGTCCTCTTTGGCATGCTCCTGTTCTGTTGCTTGTTTTCTCCTCCACTCAATGTCCATCCCATTTGTTCATTCAAACAAGCATTGATCATACCAACCTGGCTCCTCCTTCTTGTATATCCTCTCTAGGTGGGTATATACTCACTTATATAAACCTATAGGATAGGAAGTTCAAGCTGAAATCTACACTCCTCACAGCTTTTGATATTCTTTTTTTCTTCTGTAAGTTTAGTGTTTTGAAATTATTTGGGGAGGATTTTCTTTTCTGGTCCAATATAATTGTTGTCTCTGTGTTTCTTGTATATTTATAAGCATCTCTGTTTTTAGTCTGGGGAAATTTTCTTCTATGATTTTGTTGAAAATATTTTCTGGTCCTTGGAGCTGGGAGTCTTCACCATTTCCTATTATTGTTAGCTTAGGTCTCTTCATAGTATTCCATATTTCCTGGATGTTTCATGCCAGAAATTTTTAGATTCAAGATTGTCTTTGACTGATATATGAGTTTCTTCTATCATGTCTTCTACATCTGAAATTATCTCTACCATATATATATATATATATATATCTACCATATATATATATATATATATATATATATATATATATATATATTCCGTTGGCTATGCTTGCGTGATCTCTCTCTTAGGTTTTCAATCTCCAGGATTCTGTCAGTTTGTGTTTTCCTCATTGCTTCTACTTCCATTTTCATGTCTTGAACAGTTTTATTCATTTACTTCACTTGTTTAATTGTGTTTTTCTGTATTTCTTTAAGGGATTTATTCATTTCCTCTTTAAAGGTCTCTACCTCTATGATGGTATTTCCCTGATTTTTCTGTTAGGGATTTTTTTTTCATTTCTTCTTTAAAGGCTTCTATCATCTTTATAAGATTGGATTTAAGTTGTGCTTCAGTTCCTTCTGGAACTGGATAACATTGTGCTTACTGTACCTCTCAGGTGATGTGGATAAGATTGTATTCACTGTACCTCTCAGGTAACAATGTTGGCTGCTCAAGAGTCTGTCTGTTTATTAGTTTTTATATCCTAAATTGGATTTTTAAACTTTCAGAAATCAACTAAGGGACTAGATTTCTACTCATAAACGTATAACATGGTGCATTAAAACAGTAGTGTGATCAAAACTTCTTACCAAATACAAGTGACAGAGAAAAATGTAGCTCACACTTGATACTGTAAAATAGTCCCAGGGTACATCTTGAATTATACAAAGTGAAAGTCCTCATAGGCACCAGATAATAAGTGCAAGTCAGAACAGGAGACAAGTCAAGAGGTGTTGGTTTTATTGCTGTTTTGTTTTATTTTATTACTTAGTTTTTCTTCTTGTAAGCCATTTACTTATTTTTGAATGACATGTACTTACTTCAGACTCCATCTGAATAATTGCCTTTGGGTGAAAGTAAAACTGCTTATTTGTCTATGTGCCACAGGCAGCAGGCAGCTGGGGGTGAGCAGTGAGAGAGCAGTCTTCTCGGAGGAGGTTCTGAAGACTGCAGTCTCAGCTCAAACTTAGCTGGTTAATTTCTGCCCCCAATATCCAGTGCAAACTACAGTTTTTAAATGAGTCCTTTCCTAATACCTGAGGCTTCCAAGGCTAATAATTTCCCCCACCATAAAGTTATGGTAGTCCATTAAAAATACTTGCTTCATTTTTCTTATATTACAATTGCATGCTTTCAGGATAGGCTTTTTCACTGGATGGTCATCTACTTTCCTATGAGTACAGACTATCTTCATTCACACAGTGCTTTATAACTGTTGAAAAAATAATTATTTGCGTAACTATACTAGCCTAGGGATAAACAGTGGTATCTGCCATAAGATGCCAATATAAAATATTGTGAGGAAAAAAAAAGTATTGGCGTACCTAAAATAAATTATAGTGAGTGTGGGGAGAAGAAAACAAAATTCAAAATCACACATCATAAAGTGCATGATTTTGGTCATGTGACCATATAATTTATATTTCAATTGAAAGACTTTTATATTGAGAAAACAAACCATAAGTAATGAAGCTGGCCCATGGCAGAGGTGACTTTACAATGGATAGACCACATTTTTATCTAGCTACTATAAAATGGAGTATCTGTGTGCCTGGGTCGGAAAAAGGAAGGCCAACCTAAATCAATCTTTATAAACATTTCATTCTACATAACCTGTTACAGATTAAACCTCAGAAAAATAGCATATTGCTTTTATGAATAATCAGACAAAAAAGTTTCACAATCATATAACAAATTAGTTATAACAAAAAATGAGAACATACACACACATAGATTCAGTAGCCAAATAAATATACTAATTTGAACAGACATTCATACAGAGTGAATTATATTCTAATCTGTTAACTTTTTGTAAGTTTTTCTTAGTAGAGTCTAGCGCAATGTGTCTTGGGAGGTAAAAACAGCATTAATATTCTTTGTCTTTCTAAGAATTTCAGACACTAGCTCTACAAGGAGACCAACAGAGCCAACCAAGGACCATGCAGGAGAGGACCTAGACACCCTGGTCAGATGTAGCCCCTGGGCAGCTCAGTCTCCGTGGGGTTCCCTAGTAATCAGCAATCAGTAATCAGGGAGCAGGGTCAGCCTCTGATATGGACTCAGTTGCCTGCTCTTTGATCCTCTCCCCCTGGAGAGGTGGCCTAAATAGGTCACAGAGAAAGAGGATCCAGGTAGTCCTTATGAGACCTGATTGGTTAGGTTTAAGGGAAGAATACCTCCCCTATCAGTGGACTAGAGGAGGAGCATGGGGGGGGGGGATGAAGGAGAGGGAGGTAAGGTGCAATGGGGAGGAAATGAGAGAGTGGGCTACAGCTGAGATTCCAAGTGAATAAATTGTAATTAATAATAATAATAATAGTAACAAAGGAATTTTTTTCAGAAAACGAGTGCAGAAGAATAACTCAGCAGCTTCATGCATAGAAGCACATGACTGGGAGAAGAGGATACTGATAAATGAGCCTCATGATCAATACATCTCTCTTCATGTGCTATTTAACTCAGGGTTGTACAAAAACCTTCTTCCATCTCCTCCTTTCACTCTAGCCATTAGCAAATTTCTACTTCCCAAACACAAGGATACCATTGTGTATGAAAGACTGATTTATATGTAACCTCATGCTCTTTAGGAATATATGTCTCTGTATAGATGTCCATCCTCTTTGCCTTTCTGAATGGGGATTGAGCTTCTTAGCCAGAGTCCTACTTCCTGATTAACTTCCTTAGGTGTACAGAGTTTAGTATGTTTATCCTATATTATATGTCTAGTATCCACTTATGAGTGAGTATATACCCTGTATATCTTTCTGCTTATCGGATAATTCACTCAGGATGATCTTTTCCAGTTCCCACCATTTACCTGCAATTTTGATATTTTTCTTGTTTTTTTTTTTTTGTCTTTGAGTAATATTTCATTGTGTAGATGCACTACAATTTCTGTATACATTCCTCAACTGAGGAGCATCTAAGCAGTTTCCAGCTTTTGGCTATTACAAATAAAGCTGCTACAAACATGGTTGAGCAGATATCCTTGTTGTACACTTCAGAATCTTTTGGATATATGCCTAAGAGTGGTATAGCTGGATCTTGAGAAAGCATTGTACCTAATTGTCTGAGAAAGTGCTAAGGACCATTCATGGAGATGGCCGGGAACCCATGCACAGAGGTAGCCTATGGCAGTTCAGTATCCAAGAGGCCTCCATAGTAATAGGGACAGGGACTGTCTCTGACAGTAACTGATTGGCCTGCTCTTTGATCACCTCCCCCTGAATGGGGAGCAGACTTGCTAGGCCATAGAAGAAGACAATGCGGCCACTCCTGATGAGACCTGATAGACTAGAATCAGAGGGAAGGGGAGGAGGACCTCCCTTTTCAGTGGACTGGGAGAGGGACAAGAGTGGGCAAGACGGAGGATGGGATTGGGAGGGGAGGAGGTAGTGAAGTACAGGAGGGATACAAAGTGAATAAACGGTAATTAATAAAAATAATTAAAATGTACAAAAAAGTATAGACATTAAATGTACAACATGAATTGACAAGTGAATGACTAGCAGATGGTAGACGTCTAGTTGCTCACTGTCGAAGAGGTTATTTACAGACAAGCATAATGAGAATAGAATGATCCATGTGGTAGGCATGGGAATAAGAAACATCACGGTACAACTCTTCTTAGTTTTTTGTAGATACAGATGGCTACATATAGACATACTTACACATATGTGTATGTACATAGTTACTATATACATATACTTTAAACATTGAGAGGATTCAGGAGCAACCTCACTGCTACAGCAATGTGGACAACCAGCTGAAAACTGCTACTTTCACATTTTTTCTTCTTACTTATTTCTGTTCTTATTTATTACAATTTATTAACTTAGTATCTCAGCTGTAGTCCCATCCCTCATCCTCTCCCAAACCCGCCCTCTCTTGTTCTTCTCCTCCCATGACTCTCCCAACAGTCCACTGATAGAGGAGGTCCTCCTCCCCTGCTTTCTGACTCTGCTACTTTCTAATATCATACTCAGATGAGAGCAAGCAGGGACCACTGGAAAATTTGAAGGTTCTTGAAAAGAGGGAAAATATGCATAAAATATGAACCTTAAGAATTTCAGAATATTTATTATTTATAGAATATTCTGCCCGCATGTGTGTCTGCATATCAGAAGAGGACACCAGATCACATTAAATATGTTTACGGACCACCATGTAGTTGCTGAAAATTGAAGTTAGCACCTTTGGAAAAACTGCCAGTGCTCTCAATCTTTGAACCATTTCTCCAGCCCTACAGAGCCCAGGGGTACCTCCAGAGAACTGTGCACCAACCAAGGAGTATGTAAGGAGGGGACCTAGAATCCCTGCTCAGATGTAGCCCATGGCAGCTCAGTCTCCATTTGGGTT
This sequence comes from Pachyuromys duprasi, assembly GCA_028658305.1. NCBI lineage: Eukaryota > Metazoa > Chordata > Mammalia > Rodentia > Muridae > Pachyuromys > Pachyuromys duprasi. Next base: position 117,461,928 of record CM053764.1, read on the forward strand.
TCCTAGTAAGGGGATCATGGGCTGTCTCTGATATGGACTAAATTGCTGGCTCTTTGATCACCTCCACTGAGGGGAGAGCAGTCTTAGCAGGCCACAGAGGAAGACAATGCAGACAATTCTGATGAAACCTGATAGGCTAGGGTCAAAGAGTAGGGAAAGAAGACATCTCCTACCAGTGGACCTCCCCTACCAGTGGACTAGGGGAGGTGCATAAGGGGAGAATGGGAGGATAGGGTGGGGCTGGGAAGAGATGAGGGAGGGGGCAATAGCAGGAATATTAAGTGAAAAAATGTAATAAATAATAAATCAATTAAAAAATTAAGAGTTTCAGCATCTGACTCAATAATCTGAAAGACAGAGTTTTTCAGAGGCCCTCTGTGGTAGGCTCCTGCCCTGTTTCCTTTTTTCTCCCTCCTTCGATGTCCATCCTCTTTGCCTTTCTGAATGGGGATTGAGCATCTTAGCCAGAGTCCTACTTCCTGATTAACTTCCTTAGGTTTACAGATTTTAGTATGTTTATCCTATATTATATGTCTAGTATCCACTTATGAGTGAATATACACCCTGTGTATATTTCTGCTTCTGGGGTACCTCACTCAGGATGATCTTTTCCAGTTCCCACCATTTACCTGCAAATTTCCTTGCTTTTTATCACTGAGTAATATTCCATTGTGTAGATGTACCACAATTTCTGTATCCATTCCTAAACTCATCTGGGCTGTTTCCAGCTTCTGGCTATTACAAATAAAGCTGCTACAAGATTGAGCAGATGTCCTTGTTTTATACTTGAGCATCTTTCAGATATATGCCTAGGAGTGGTATAGCTGGATCTTGAGGAAGTGCTATTATGAAAGAAGTGGAGATAGTAAGACCTGGAGATGACAAGATCTCCACAAAGACAGCAGCAGATCCAAAAAGTCTGGGCACAGGGATCTATTCTGAAGCTGATATTCCAGCCAAGGACCACTGGTGGAGATGACCTGAAACCCCTGCACAGAGGTAGCCTATGGCATTTCAGTATCCAAGTGTGCTCCATAGTAATGGGGACAGGGAATGCCTCTGACAGGAACTGATTGACCTGCTCTTTGATCACCTCCCCCTGAGGGGGAGCAGCCTTGCCAGGCCACAGAAAAAGACAATGCAGCCACTCCTGGTGAGACCTGATAGACTAGGATCAGAGGGAAGGGGAGGTAGACCTCCCCTATCAGTCCACTTCAAGAGGGACACATGTAGGGAAGAGGAAGGGTGGGATTGGGAGGAGAGGAGGGAGGTACAGGGGGATACAAAGTGAATAAACTCTAATTAATAAAAATTTAAAAATAAATTAAAAAGTTAAAAAAATAAAAGTTAATAAAAGGATTTTAGAATGACATGACCTAAATAACTATAAAAATAAACAACATCAAAAACTTATCAGCTTGATGGGAGCTGAACAATCAAAGACAGAATCCTAATGAAGAGGGGGCTGGGCTATTGGCCACAGAGATGAAAACATCTCCCTATAAATAAATGATAAATATATGAACAAATGGGGGGAAAGAGATATTCCATGTAGGTGTTTTTAAATATTTCATATATGTTCTCTACTTATTAATAGGTAAGGTATATTTCCTAAATAAGGGCTGGACCTAGCAACTTCCGTCCAGTGAGTTAAGGAACTTTGTAGTGGAAATTCCTGGCCAGCAACCCTTGGCAAATGATCAATGACTGAGGCAAATAGCTGACATGATAAATGTCTTTGATACAACTTGGGGTTTTATCTGCTTTCTCTTTTCTTCAAATAAATAGTCATATCTAGTCAATTAAAAAATTCCAGACAAATGACAAGGGTGTCGGGTATTCTGCAAAGTGAGATCCAAGCTCATCACATTGATCAAGATCATTCAAAGCATAGAAAGTCAGGACTAGAGATATGCCTCCATAGTTAGAGCTCTTGATGCTCTTTCAAGAAGCAAAGAATGGAAAGAAAAAGAAAAGAAAAAAGAGCAGTAAAGAGAGGAGAAAAAAGTCAATCAATCAAACAAACAACAAAAATTGAGTTTGACTTGCAGAATCGACACTAGGTTGGGAGGTCCTCAAAGCATTCCATTTCTCTCCAATATGCAGCTTTGAACTGAAGAATGATTTTCCTCACAAATGTTAACGCTCAGGAAAAGCCATGTAATGAGAAAATATAGTGTGTTTAGGTTCATTGAAATAGACATCAGGAGAGAAAAAAAATTCATCAGGGTTCCCTCCATGCCTAGAAACCCTGTAACCCCAGCTTCAGGGAATCCAGTGCCCTTCCTTTGTCCTCTGCTGCACCTACATTCAAGTGAAACACACACACACACACACAAACACATACACACACACACACACAGAGAGAGAGAGAGAGAGAGACAGACAGACAGAGAGAGAGAGAGACAGAGAGAGAGACAGAGACAGAGACAGAGACAGAGAGACAGAGAGACAGAGAGGGAGAGAGAGAGACAGAGACAGAGACAGAGAGACAGAGACAAAAAGAAAGAGAGAAACAAAAATAAAAGGAAGTTGTGCCTAAGAAAATATTTAAACTAGCGCACCCTGAATTGTCCTCCATAATTTAACAGAAAATTAGGAAAAACAAAAAACTATGACAATATGAATAATATGAGGATATTATTTTCCAGTGGCAAATCATTCTTGTTTTACTACAACAAATAAAGCATTCGAATATTAGGGGTTAATAAAAAATGAGACTTAATATGAAGTACATGGACACTCATCATTTCCACAATCTTTCTAAGCATCAGATTTGTTCTTAAGGAATTATTATCTGGCACTCAATTACAGAAAAAAATTTGAATATGTCCATAGCAAAAAATATTTAGAAAAATGTAGAGATCAGTCTACATAAATTGCATTTATTTCCTTAGTCCACCATCTACTGGGGAACTACTTTTGCATTTACAAATGTTTCCATGAAATTCTCAGTGTTCCCCAAAGCATTCAATTTCTCTTCAGTATGCAGCTCTGAACTGAAGAATGATTTTTCACACAAATTTTAAAGCTCAGGAAAAGCCATGTATTGAAAATTTACAGTGTGTTGAGGTTCATTGAAATCAACATCAGCAGAGAAAGAACACTTTAACAGGCTTGCCTCCATGCCTACAAATCCTCTTACTCTATTAAATTAGCTGTGTATTAAACTTCATAGTTTTTTTTTCTTCTCATGCTGTTTACTTAGACCCTGAAATACCATTATGCAGAATGTTACATGCACAATTTCATGAACATCACAATAACATTTTTGTTTTCATATATTTATATTACTCACTGCACCATAAAAATGGTATTTTTTAAGAATCATCAAGCAGGTCTCATCTGTGGCCTGTTAAGGCTGCCCCCCCAGAGGGAGGAGGACCCCCCTTTCAATGGACAGAGGGAAGAGGATGGGAGGAAGGGTAGGATTGAGAGGGTATGAGGGAGGGAGCTACAGCTGGGATACAAAGTGAATAAATTTTAATAAATAAAATTAAAATTAAAAAGAATCATCAAGCAGACCATTATGATGGGACCCAGAAATTTTGTGCTCAAATATCTACAGCAGTGGATCAGTTACAATGGCTACCTAGAGCCTCCATATATGTTTGAGTTATGGTGTTTTGAATTTCCCTTTAGCATGACTGATTTTCAAGGATAATAGGAGAAACAGCCTTCTTAGGCTCAGATCAGTTTCAGTCTTACCATGGCTTCCTTGAGGATATGGTGCACAGTAATGCAGTGTCCTCACGTGATGGCTCCTTAGGGAATGGCTTTTATATTCTTAATGTCAGAAAGTGGGAGGATGAGAGATGGGAAGGCATGCTTGCATCCTTACCTTATTCAAAAAAAGTCTGAAAACTTATTCTATATAACCTAAACTTGACTCTGCTTGAAAAAGGAAGCTGAGATAATATTTTGAGAAATGCAAAGTTGATTTTAAAAAAATGTAATAAGAATACGATGTGTCCTGTTGAGCACAGAAAATAAAGTTAAATACACACCGTAAATGAAAAAAATACTAAAATAAAATCCTAACAGTATTTAAGTTCCAGTGTAAAACATGTGCTACCTTTAAAATATGTACGAGTTAAATCAAGGCAAATAAGAAGGAAGGAGTTTTATGAGGGGCCTAAGTTACATGTATGTGAAAATTTACTCTTTATTATTGTTGTTGACTGTTAACTGGGAACTTTCTCTTGATTTTCCTGTTATGGATTGTGTCTTTTATTTATCTATATTTACTTTTAAAAATGTGTTTTCAGGGAAATTGTAAGCAATATGATATCTACATAGCAAAAACAATGATATACTTAGTATATCAAGGTTTAGATTTAGAGATATGTGACAGACAAAAGCGTAGTTTGATTGTATCCATACTACAAAACATGAATTCCAGTCGGGAAGCATTAAATGAGACAGATATAAAAATCATAAAACATCTAATATGTGAATATTAATTATGGAGGCTGTAGCACTAAGAAATATTCTAAAATTATATGCTTTATAAGAAAAGACTTAGAGAAACACACAGATGATTTTTACTTTCTTTCTTTGATGAATCCAGTAAATAAGTATGTGTGTTTTATTAAGATAATTGAAAATATGGAAACCATATGAATGGTGATTTAAAACCTGAAGAACACTGAACACCAGGTAGGTTGAGTAGATAGAAGGGTGGCCCAGCTTCAAAAGCACTGGGTGTTCTTGCAGAAGACACATGTTTATCTCTCAGCACTCACATGACCCCAAAAGCCACTTATAAGTCCAGTTCCAGGACATCAAAATCCCTTTTCTGGTCTCTACAAGCATCCAGTACATACATGGTACATATACTTACATGCAAGCAAACATACATCCACATAAAATAAAACTTTTTTTTTCCCAAATTCTTGGTACTGCTTGAGGAGGTTAATGAAATTTTTTGGACTAGGAGCCTTGATGGAGGAAATATTTTATTGGAGCTGTTTGGTGAGAATTTATAACCTACTTCCACTTCCAGTTTTCACTGCTTCCGATGTGTTTCTTGGGTGTGATCGCTTGGCTTCCTGTTACTGAGATTTCTCTTCCGCTGTGGACATCCAGATGCCTAGAACTATAAGACAAATGCTCATCCTTAAATTAGCTGTGGGCATACCACTTTATCACCACCTCTACCACCATAACAACAATCGTTGAGCAATCTTCAAGTTCTATCTTCGTGTTCAGTGGTATCAGGGAGTGTTTCATCTATCTCACACTAAGGCACGGTTGCTGTTACCTCAACTTGGAGTCTGCATTGGAAAAGGCGAGCTGACAAAGTCAAAAGACTATTGTAACATGATTAACTGATCCAAGGATTCTCACTGTGTCTGCACAGTAAAGACAGAAGGGAAGATGCTAGTACCAAAGTCTTTCAGTATTCTCATGCTCATCTTCACTGTACAGGCAGTGGATAGATATCTATTAAGGATATCTGAGTCTTCTGGGTTGAGGATCTAGGTCAATGAGTGTTCAGAGACTACAGAAAGGGTGGGAATGGAGGAAAAGCCATTTCAAATACAGCTTTGTGATGCACTTCACCAGCAGGAACTGTTGCTTGCTTTGCTACTGACCTTCACAAAGTTCTCCATAAAAAGCAATTAGCCAGAATCTCAAAGAAATTGAGACCACACAGGATGAACTTAAGGTGAAAAATCAAGCAATTCTGAGTCAGAGAGACTGTAACAGATACTACTGCTCCTAAATCCAGAATTATTCCCAGAGAGGGAAAACAAATGAGTTTTGTCAAAGCAATTCAACTGCAGGTTCTCAAACCAGATACCCTACACTGGATGATGATAATGCACAACTTTCAACTTCTAAGGAATTTCCCCATGTTTATTTGAAGCTGAATTTTTTTTTCTGGAAATGATCATAAGGTTAGGTCTCTGTCCTGCACTCCCACTCTTATTCCATTGTTCCACACTGCCCAGAGCAAGATCTGGATTGATTAAAATTCTAGAGCTCCTTGGCTCAGCGTTTAAGAGCAGTGACTGCTCTTCCAAAGGTCCAGAGTTCAATTCCCAGCAACCACATAATGGCTCACAACCATCTATAATGAGATCTGGTATCCTCTTCTGGTGTGCAGGTGTACACTCTATCATATATATATTTTTTAAAATGACTGGAGTATGACATTTTCTGTAGAATTTCACTCATTTTCCTTAAAAGCATTACTTTAAAAATTCTCTTATATATCAAACTTATACAATCACCTCTCTCAGGAAGCAACCTAACATTAGCATAAGTCAGATTGTTACAATTTGTCCTTATGGAAGATGATAATACTACAATGAAATAATTATATTAATATATAAAACATTAATTATAATATCACACCAGTTTTCATAAGCTAATTTTATAGTTGGTTAGCTAATATTACATAGCATATGCTAACAATCAAGCCTGATAATTGACTTAATGCAAGGCTTTTTTCTATGCATTTAGTGAAACACTAAGGATGGTTTCAGGAAAATGCACTCTAGTGCTATGATTGTTCAATGTACATTTTGGTTAATGCTCATGGTGTTTTTGTGGTAAAAGAACATTAAAAAAAAACAAACAGGGAATTCATCTAGTGTGAACCATTGGGGCCACTCTATCATGTCTCCCAAATACTTTGGGACTGGATTACACTTCGGTAAGCTCAATTTTGCTTTCAATAAATTAAGATTTTAAAACTAAATCATAATATTATAGAATAAAATATACTATGGAGACACATGAATAAAAATTAAAGATTAATTATTTCAAAAAATTGGAAAGGTGAAACTGGGCATAATGGCGCACACCTTTAATCCTAGCACTGAAGGAGGCAGAGGCAGGCAGAACTTTGTAAATTTGAGGCCAACCTGGTCTACAAAGTAAATCCAGGATAGCCAAAGCTACACAGAATAACACTGTTATGAAAATCAAAAACCAAAAACAAACAAACAAACAAACGAAAACTGGCAATGTGACCATCTCTTTGAACAATGCTTGAGGTTTGGTAACTTCACCAAAAAATATTCTGTATTTTGTTTGTTTGGTTTTTTGTTTGTTTGATTAATTTTTGTTTTTTGTTTTTACGGTAGCTTCATTTTTATTTTATTTTTTATTAATTACTGTTTATTCACTTTTTATCACTGCTATAGCCCCTTCCCTCATCCCCTCCCAATCCCACCCTCCCTCCCTCATCTCCTCCCATGTTCCTCCCTAAGTCCACTGATAGGGGAAGTCCTTGTCCCCTTCCCTCTAACCCTACCCTACCAGGCCTCATCAGGACTGGTTGCATTGTCTTCTTCTGTGGCCTGGTAAGGTTGCTCCCCCATCAGGGGGAGGTGATCAAAGAACCAGCCATTGAGTTCATGTCCTAGACAGCACCTGTTCTCCTTACTAGAGAACCCACTAGGAGACTGAGCTGTCATGGGCTACATCTGTGCAGGGGTTCTAGGTTATCTCCATGCATGGTCCTTGATATCACTCTCAGAAAAAAACAAAACAAAACAAAACAAAAAACAAACAACCTTTGCCCAGATTTTTTGGTTCTGTTGCTCTCCTTGTGGAGCTCTTGTCCCCTCCAGGTCTTTCTATCTCCACCTTTTTTCATAAGATTCCCTGCACTCTGCCCAAACCACTCCTAGGCATATATCCAAAATATGCTCAAGTATACAACAAGGACATTTGCACGACCATGTTCACAGCAGCTTTATTCGTAATAGCCAGAATCTGGAAACAACCCAGATGTCCCTCAATAGAGGAATGGTTACAGAAATTGTGGTACATTTACAAAATGGAATATGACTCAGCAATTAAAAATAAGGAAATCATGAAATTTCCAGGCAAATGGTGGGAACTAGAAAAGATCATCCTGAGTGAGCTATCTCGGAAGCAGAAAGACACACAATATATACACACTTATAAATGTATATTAGAAATATAATATAGGATAAACATACTAAAATCTGTACACCTAAAGAAGCTAAGCAAGCAGGAGGACCCTGGGTAAGAGCCTCACTCAGAAAGGCAAATGGGATGGACATAGAAAGAGGGAGAAAATAGGGAAAAAGACAGGAGCCTAACACAGAGGGCCTCTGAAAGACTCTACTCAGCAATGTATCAAAAAATATTCTTATAAGAAGTAGAATGATGGAGATCAAAGACGGAGGCATAGACCAAGTAGTGTATCTGAACAGAAGATCAGCAGTGAGAGCAGAGTGGTCACCAGGCTTTACTATGGACTGCAAAACCCCCTGAAGTCTGTGTTTCTCGGGCGAGCGGAGAACCCACAGGGAAACTCGGGCGTCCATCTTCTGGCTACCTGGCTAATACTGGGAAAATTTCATGGGCTCCTGCCTGGCACTGCTCCAGCCCTTAGCCAACTGCTCAAGCCCAGGATCTGTGGAAACTTACTTGGTAACAGCAGCTCACAACTCTAGCCTCGGAAACTCACTCTCACCATCCTCTGAAGTGGATGTCTTCTGCAGGTGAGTGGCAGCTCCAAGCACGGGGCCCACCTTCATTATCCTGCAGACACCTTCAGGTACCAGCTGCTCCAGGTTCCAAACTCAGGCTCACTCTCACCATCCCAGGCTGACACAGCTCTAACCACAGGCCCCCTGATGCTTCAGAAACAATGAATATACCCCAGACACTACTCCAAGGCTCAACCCTTCTCCAGAAAGCAACCAACAGGACGTCTGAGTTCACAGATTCTCTAAAATATCTGTACCCAGCAAACACTGTGTCTGAGCAAATTGCCTAGGCTCATTAACCTCAGACCAAGAAAGCCAGTGGCAGGGAAGCTGACTCCAGGACTTCCCTCTGGGAAAGGGGTTCCCTGAGCTCCTGAGGAATCCATGTGGTCCCATCAAGATCAAACAACTGAGGAGAAACGCTAGTCAGAGTTGATTCCCACTAATCGGAGAAGGACTCCTGCAGGAACATCCAGCTTCCTGCCCAGATCTCTTCCAGAATCTCATTAAACTCCTTTAGGCAGCAGGATCTAACATTGAACACTAGAGACAACTAGATGGCTAAACTTCAGCTTAAAAACACAACCAACAAGAGCCAAAGCAATATAGTATTCCCAGAACTCAGTTATCCAAAATCAAGCCGCTCTGGATGCCCTAACAAAATTGAAACACAAGGAAATGACCTTGAATCTATGCTTACAAATATGATAACAGAGAAAACCAATAAAATAAGTAAAGAAATACAAGAAGATGCAGTCAAATAGATAGGGACATTTAGAAAGGAAATAAATCGCAGAAGGAAATACAGGAAAGTTCAAATAAATAGGTGAACGAAATGGACAAATCATATAATAAAGGGCAGAAAAATACCCATAAACGTGAAGAAAATTAACAAAACAGTTCAAGATATGAAAATGGAAATAGAAACATTAAAGAAAACACAAACTGAAGAAATCCGGGAGAGGGAGAACCTAAGGAAGAAAACAAGAACTACAGAAGTAAGCATCAACAAAAGAATATAGGAGATGGAAGAAAGAATCTCAGGTGTAGAAGAAACAATGGAAGAAATAGAGGCATCCATTAAAGAAAATGTTAAATTCAAAATATCCCTGACAAAAAACATCCAATAAATCAAGGACAGGATGAAAACCAGAAAGGTAAGAATAATAGAAATAGAAGAAAGAGAAGATTCTTGCTCCAAAGGCCAGAAAATATTTTCAATAAAATCATTGAAGAAAACTTCCCTAATATAAGAGGCCTACACAGATTAGACTAGAAAAGAAAATCCTTCCACCACATAATAATCAAAACTCTAAATGTACATAACAAGGAAAAAATTAAAAGCTGCAAGGGAAAAAAGGCAAGTAACAGATAACATCAAATCTACCAGAATCACACCTGACTTCTCAACAGAGACCATAAAAGTTAGAAGACCTGCTCAGATGCTTGAGAATGCTAGGAGATCACAGAGGCCAGTCCAGAAAACTATACTCAACAAAATTTTCAGTCATCGTAGATGGAGAAAACAAGATATTCCAGGAGAGAACCAAATTTAAACAATAGCTATGCACAAATCCAGTCCTACAGAAGATACTAGAAGGAAGACTCCCCCACAAGGAAGTTAACTACAGCAAACAAAGAAACAAACAAAAATACATAAATAACTTCACTACAGCAAAACCAAAAGTAGACTAGCACACAAACACACTACCACAACCTCTATCAAAATGAAATGAACTAACAGTCATTGGCATTAATATCTCTCAAAATCAGTGGACTCAACTCTCCAATAAAAAGACACAGAATAAAAGAATTGATGTATGAACAGGACCCTTTACTATTCTGTATACAATAAACACACCTCAGCCACAAAGATACGTATTACCTGAGAGTAAAGGGCTGGAAAAAGGCTTTCCAAGCAAAGGGATCCAAGAATCAAGCTGCAGTAGCCACTCTAATGTCTAATTAAAACAGATTTTCAAACAAAATTAAACAAAAGAGATAAAGGTGGGCACTTCATACTCATCAAAGGAAAACTCCACCAAGAAAACCTCTCAGTTCTGAACATCTACATTGAAAATACAGCATCAGCCACATTTGTAAAAGAAGGGGAATGAGGAAGCAGGCTAAAGCTGGGATACAAAGATAATAAACTGTAACTAATATTAAAAAATAAAAATTTAAACAAAGAGAAACGTTAATAATGATTAAGCTACACAGAGATCTCCACACATTATTAATGGGAGACTTTAGCCCACTCTCACCAAAGGACAGGTCAATGAAACAGAAACTAAACAAAGAAACAATGACACTAACAGATGTTATGAATCAAATGGAACCAACACACACCTACAGAATTTTTCACCTAAACGCAAAAGAATTTGCCTTCTTCTCAGAACCTCATAGAACCTTCTCCAAAATAGACCATACAGTTGGTCACAAAGCAAGCCTCAACAGATAGAAAAAGACTGAAATAACCTCAGGTATCCTATCAGACCACAATGGAATAAAGCTGGACCTGAACAACTAAATAACAAAAAGCCTGCACATACATAAAAACCAAACAACTCTCTTCTCAATGACAGGTGGGTCATGGAAGAAATAAAGAAGGATATTAAAGGCTTTATAGAATTCAGTGAAAATGAAGACATAACATACCCAAACTTATGGGACACAATGAAAGCAGTGCTAACAGGAAAGTTCATAGCATTAAGTGCCTTCAGCAAGAAGTTTGAGACATCTCATGAAAGCAACTTAATGGCACACCTGAAAGCCCTAGGGGAATGTGGGGAGCAGACACACCTAAGAGGAGTAGATAGCTGGAAATAATCAAACTAAGGGCTGCAATCAATAAACTAGAAACAAAGAAAACAATTCAAAGAATCAATGAAATCAAGAGTTGCTTCTTTGAAAAAAAAAAAAAAAAACAAGAAGATAGATAAAACCATAGCCAAATGAACTAAAATCAAAAAAATCAGAAATGAAAAGGGAGACATTAGGACAGACACTAAAAAAAAATCCAAAGAATCATTAGGTCTTGCTTCAAGAGCCTATATGACATAAAATTTAAAAATATAAATGAAATGGACAATTTTCTTGATAGATTCCACTTATCAAAGTTTAATCAAGATAAGGTAAATAAATTAAATAGTCTTGTATCCCCTAAGGAAATAGAAACAAAAAGTCTCCCATCCAAAAAAAAAAAAAAATGGTTTAAGTGCAGATGGTTTAAGTGCAGAATTCTACCAAAACTTTAAAGAACTCCTAATATCAATACTTTTCAAACTACTCCACAAAATAGAAACAGAAGAAACATTACCACACTCATTCTATGATGCCACAGTCACCTTGATACTTACAGCACACAAAGACCCAATAAAGAAAGAGAATTTCAGACCAAGTTTCCTTATGAACTGAAGTGGAAATTTCTGGTTTCTGTGAAGAATCAATTTTGTCATGTGCTGTTTTGCTACAAGCTGGGCAAATGATGTTTTACCCAGGTTGGCTTGTGAGAGGGTAAGAGTGTTTTAATGTGAACCCCCATGTGCAAGGGGCATGACATTGGCCAGCTGAGACCATTTTGAGTGGACTCTGAGGAGAGGAGATAAATAGAGCCTCAAAAACAGTAAGACATCTCTTTGAGCATCGACATCACTGTGCTGATCTTTGTGCTTCAAAACTGTACTCCACAGACAGAAACTTTCCAAAGAACTTCTCAGGGCAATCTGAGTGAGTCTTGAAGCTTCACTGACTTTGTGTTCTTGCATTGTGTTGGCCATTGGACTGGACTGCTGGTATCCTGAGGACTGAGTTCAGTAATCCCATATAAGCACAAAGTAGATAAAACCCTAATAAGCACAAAGTAGATTTTAAAAATCCCTTTACCATAATAATCTCCTAACTAAGACCAGGATTTGGAGAGGATCAGGCGCTTTCTCTGGCAACAACTCAGTGCTGGGCTTTCTGATCCCCTCCCCTTGGGAGCCTTGCCAGGCCACAGAGGAAGACAATGCAACCAGCCCTGATGAGACCTGATATCCTAGTGTCAAAGAGAAGAGGAGGAGGACCTCCCCTATTAGAGGACTAGAGGAAGGACATAGGGGGGAAATAGGGATGGAGAGTGGGATGGAGAGGACACAAGGTTGGAGGCCCACAGCCAGGATACAAATTGAATAAACTGTAATAAATGGTAACAATTTTAAAAACTTTATTATTAAAAACACCCTAAATAAAGTTGCCTTGGTGAGGAAATCTGAGCCTACAATGAACACTGGCACAAAAATACTCAATAAAATTCTCAAAAACGGTATCTAAGAACACATCAATGACATCATCCACCATTACCAAGTAGGCTTTATTGCAGGCATGCAGACGTATGTTTATTATATGGAAATCCATAAATGTAACCCATCATATAAACACACTTAAAAAAGAAACACATGATCATCTCCATAGATACTGAAAAGCATTTGACAAAATCTAACACCCTTTCCTGTTTAAATTCGTGGAGAGACCAGGGACACAAGACACATACCTAAACATAGTAAAGGCAATAAACAGCAAGCTATAGCCAACACCAGACTACACACAGAGAAACTTAAATTCCAATTCCAATGAAATAAGAAAGGCAAGGTTACCCACTCTCTCCATATCTCTTCAACATAGGATGGATCTATTTGCATTTTTTTACATGTAGAGAGCCAGTTAGACCAGCACCATTCGTTGAAGATGCAATTGTTTTTCCATTGTATAGTTGTGGCTTATTTGTCAAAAATCAGGTGTTCATATGTATGTATGTATGTAGGTTTATATCTGGGTCTTCCAGTCTCTCCATTGATCCACCATTCTGTTTCTATGCCATTACCATGCCTTTTTTTATTACTGTTTCTCTATAGTATAGCTTGAGATCAGAAATGGAGATGCCTCCTAAAGATCTTTTATTATACAGGATTGTTTTAGCTATTCTGGTGTTTTTCAAATGAAATTGAGAATTTTTTTCAAGGTCTGTAAAGAATTATGTTGTTATTTTGATGGTAATTGCAATGAATCTGTAGATTGCTTTTGGTAGGACAGATATTGTTTAACTATGTTAATCCTACCTATCCATGAGCATGGGAGATCTTTCCATCTTCTGATATCTTCAATTTCTTTCTTCAGAGACTTGAAAGGTTTTATATATATATATATAGATAGATAGATAGATATAGATATAGATATAGATATAGATATAGATATAGATATAGATATAGATATATAAAGACTTATAAGACTTATATGTATAAGTCTTTCACTTGCTTCATTAGAATTATACCAAGGTAATTTTTCACCTATGAAAAACACTTATCAATGTATGCAGAGTATAAAATCACTGCTCAAAAAAGGAAAATACTATATACTAAATGAGAAAGATTTTGCAAATTAAATCAAGTCAAACTATAAACTAGCATGAATGTATCAAAATTGTTAAATTTTTAGTATCATACATACTATCAAAACTTATGGTATTTTATATAACTATCACAAAAGTATTATTGGTGAGTAATTGGTTTACTATATATCTGTAAGTAGTAACCTTACTCTCATTAGTACAATATTATAAAAGAAACAAAAATTCAAGATTTGGGATGCATTCCATGTTTATTTCAAACATTGTTTCTAAATGAAATAAGATGTTAGAAGTACAATTTAATTTGAAAACTTGATATATAATGATATTCTCTTTGACAAATTACTGAAATCAACATAACAAAAGTTTATTTAAAGAAATAAGCTATAAGCAAATTGACAGTAACCAAAGACATGGAGACGCATAATTAATTACCGGCTTGAAGCTTCATTCTGGATTAAATAAAAGACACCAAACTCTAGCCATGAAACTAAAAACTAAATATTATCTTACCTAATATTAGATAGATACAGTATTTTCTTCATATTTATCTAATTTTATAATAGTAGATAAGTCACTTTCACAAACAAAATGAATATTAGATAAAATTCATGGTTAACGATTATATTAAGGATAGCATTTTCCTTTTACATTTTGTCATATAAAATTGTTGATGTCCAGAGAGATGCAAATCAAAACGACTCTGAGATTTCACCTTACACCCTCCAGAATAGCTAAGATCAAAAACTCTAGTGACAACGCATGTTGGAGAGGCTGTGGAGAAAGAGGAACCCTCCTCCATTGCTGGTGGGAATGCAAACTTGTACAACCACTCTGGAAATCAATTTGGCGCTTTCTTAGACAATTAGGAATAGTGGTTCCTCAAGATCCAGCTATACCACTCTTAGGCATATATCCAAAAGATGCTCAAGTACACAACAAGGACATTTGCTCAACCATGTTCGTGGCTGCTTTATTTGTAATAGCCAGAACCTGGAAACAACCCAGATGTCCCTCAGTTGAGGAATGGATACAGAAATTGTGGTACTTTTACACAATGGAATACTATTCAGCAAT
>CM053764.1:117477367-117494955 GCA_028658305.1 Pachyuromys duprasi
AAAAAAATTGTTGATGTCTTTTTATTTTAATTGATACATAGTTATCACTAAATATAACTGGACTATAATGTATTGTTTTTCCATTAACATAATTCCTTAGAATAGGAAGAGGCTGTGTGTCCCGCCACATTTTCACCGCTCACAGTTTCTCTACTTTTCTGACCTGCAAAAGAAATTATTTTGGTAAGCTGTTTATGTTTTAAGTTTGTTGTCAGTCAGGTCCCCAAAAATTATCAGTAACTTTTCACTGTCCATTCTCTACTTCCATCATCCTCTAGCAGGTGTGACAATATCGTTCATTTACAGAACACATTCATTTTAAAAGGCATATTTTTCTATGAATTTGTAAAGAATTTTCTTAATACAAGGCCTTATTGTATAATCCAGGCAAGTTTGGAATTCTCTATATAGCACAAGCAAGTCTGTCTTCCAACAGACTTGACTTCACACATACTAGAATTACTGTCATGTGCCATCAAATTAAACTTTCTAACTTTACATCAGATACATGTATACACATAATATTTAACTTTCCTTTCACTCAAATTTTTACACTAGTTTTGTTTAATAGAATTATCACAATAGTGTTATTGTTAGAGAAGGAATAGATGGAGGGTTTAACAATTTTTTTTTAGTAAATTTTGCTTATTTACTTATACCTATGTGCACGTGGAGGTCAGGTGACAGATTTGGGAGTAGGTTCTCAGCTTTCACCTTGCTGTTGCACATTCCAACCTGTTTCCTCATTGCTGAATATGCAAAGCTAGCTGGATTGTGAGTTTCTTCTCTCCTCTTTCACTGAAGAAGAGCTTTGGTGCTACTGCACCTTCTTTAGTTATGATCGTTTTAAAATGGGTCCTAGGGAAAGAGCTCAGATGCTCAAACTTGAATGGAAATCACTTACCCACAGAGCTTTAAACAGTTTTCTGAGATTGCTAAAAGGCTAGAAGTGAAGCTCAAAACTATTATTGTTCCATAACAAAGAAAGTGGAGTTCCTGCAAAAATTGTCTTCATCTGAATGTTATATGGAATTGGCTCACAAACAGGAAAGAAATGATTAGAAAGCATAACTTATTAAGATAGAAAAATATCACAGAAAACTCAGATGTTATCACTGAGGAAATATCCAAGAACAATATGTACTTTTAGAGAATCAGTGATCCTTGAGATGCTTAGCTAAATGTATGCACCTCTCTTATAACACTTGCACAAACCAACTTTATACTTATACAATTTATTAATTTTAAAGCAAATAAATACATAAAGAAAATATACTATTCTATATTCCACTAAAATCACATGAAGATACAAGAGACTATTAAAACTTTTATAAAGTAACTGCATCTTAAAACTAATTTAGTGCAAATTTAATTTCTTACTAAAATATGACTCTAATGGTTCTACCACAATCTCTTATTAACTCTTACATCAATAAAAGCTTATATAGGCAGGCAGATTATTTAATGAGAGAATTGAGCTTTGTTTCAAAAATCATTTTTTGTCTGTGTCACTTCATCCTGAAATTTCATAGCTGAACATAATTTTGAGATTCTCTGATCTAAACATTTTATGTCTTTAAATTCCCTGAGAAACAAATTTTGCTTGAGGACAATTATTTGATTTATTCTTCAAATTTAATGAAACAAATAAAATACTCTATTAATACATATTCAGACCAAAAGAGTTGGAAATGACTCTAAAAGAAATCATTGAAAACCAAGTGAATAAAAGTAGCTGGGTTGGCTCTCAGTATGTCAGACTTCCTCTGGTTCATTACAGTGTCATCATGGCATTGATGCGTGTGGGAAAAGCCTGAGAAAGCTACCACAATGACACTGATAAATGTGGGAAGTACATGTGATTTTTTTTTCAGGCTGATAGATTTTTTGAACCATCTGCAAGTCTGCTTTACAGGAAATGACAATCTTTCCTGCTTTTAGAGAAAATGATTATATCAGGCCCAAAGACAAGCTTTTAATAAGGAAACCAGTTGTTTGTATCTACTTTCCATTGATTTTTTTTCAGAGAAAATATAATTATAGCAGCTGAGAAATTCCTCACCACCCCATGTCATTAGTTTCACACAGCCTAAACCACTGTGGTGTGACAGACTTCATCATCTGATTACTGCATAAAGGTCACTCATCTCATCCCAACTGCTGGCTTCTGCTTCTCCCTCTTTGCTCCTTTCCCTGTGTCCAGTCTGCCTTCCTCTACCTCCAAGTGCAACAGAAAGATGCAAATCAAGGCCTGATGGTAGGAGCTGGTGGCATCCTCCCGGCACATAGGCATGGATACATAGAGATCTCTGAAATTTATAATTTCCTAGTCTTAAAAAGGGGATCTTAAATTAGCAGCTATTTATAGCTCAGTATGTTTTGTGGTAAATTATATGATTATTTCTTCCATTTTAAATGCTTCATAGTACCTTTACATTATTTTTAACATTTATTCAAAATTATGGAATTTTGCATTTAAGCACACCTATACACAACTTTGTTTCATCCAAACACATCTTCTTATTAATTGTACTGTTATTTTGAAGAATTCAAGAAAAATGAGCAGTCATATCTCTTGGGGAAAATCAGCAGTCCATTTAAAATCATGTAAAATGTCATACACTAACTGCTAATCGCCATCAATTCAGTGTTGCTCATACTTTACCCAACTTCAGAGTTTCCAAAGATACCTATGTTAAATTTGAAAAATATCTACCTAAAGACAATAAATTAGAAGGCCATATTAAGTGATTTATTACTTAAGAGACTACTTACTGGCTGCATTTGTGGTGAATACTATGTAGGTACTGAATTAGCATTTTAATATTCTAATGAAAGCAAGAAAACAACTTAAAAAATCACTAAGGAATGCCAACTTAAATTGGTGAATCTGACTTGGAATGTTTAGGGAAAGCATGTATAAAGGCAGCAGAACTAGGTACAAATGAAAATTACGAGCTCGAACTACACAGTGAAAAGAGCACACTGATGCCAAGAAGGGAAGAGGGTTTTGAAGTCTCATACTGCAGAGCTGAGGGCTAACAAAAATGGTGTAATCCTATCTGAACTATGAAGAGAACACAGTGTAGAGAATGGAAGAAGCATTACCCATCTAATTCTGAAGATTAGTCAACCATAGGACTTTAAGCACTCCATTTGGAAAGCCTACTATGATTTTAATTTCTTCATCAGAAAGAGAATGCTGTCCCTGGATGGGCTATGAATGTACTCTTGCAAAACTCATGTCAGCCTCATTTCATGGCCCAGTTAACCTGATTCAGATTGATGATCTTGTTTGTACCCTATAACACAGAAATCAGTCACAAGTGACAAGGTATTTATTTTGGAAGCAGTCTACCGATTTTCCAAATACAAAGATTTTGGACAATGGATGGAATGTAGATACACTGTGTGCACCTCTTTGTCTGTGTTTATGTAGATGAATTGGTGATGGAAATGTGGACATACTGATGTAGACGTCTGTCAATATACGTTTGTGACATATATTATATATGTGACCTGGCATGTGAAATATAGGAAAAGTTTTGCCTAAATGTTATGAATCTCAGTTCAAGGATTTTCAAGAAAATGATTTATACTGATGACAGCAAAACATTGACAGCTCAGTAACACTGATCTATGATAGAAAATAATAGGCAGATGGTATTCTGTGTACTGGGAATGGCATATAGGCACCCGCCACTATAAAACCATTTTCAGAGCTCTGTACATATGAAATATCACTTCAGGGCTTCAGTACATAAGTGTCAACCTCAGAGCCCAGTACTTATTTCAGAATTCACTCTTTCTTTCAAAAATAGTTCAGAAAGTCAAATCCTGTGTTATGACCCAGAGAGCCCAGTCTGTTTCTCTTGGTGTGGCAGTCAGCTTTTGTTTAAATCTATCTTATAGTAAAGAACTGGCAAGACAGCTTCAATTATTCACTTCTCTAATTTTTCCACATCACCTGTGTCAGTGATTAGGGAGTGCTAATTACTAAGATAGCACTCTGCTTTCTCAGTAGCTACGTGATTTGTGCACTGTTCACTTTTACGTACAATAAGACCCAGTAAGTGAAAGGGTTGAGATGTAGAGTACTAAACCTGTTCAGTTTCGTGCTGTCTTGGCCTGCCACACTGCGGAAGTCTTCACTGGAAGCCCTGAGCATCAAGAATGTACAGGTACCACTGTGCAGAGGATTAGTCTAGTCAGACACAGGCTGCCTTCCTGCTTTTTTATTATCAGGACACGGTCATTTAACTCCATGTTTCCAAAAGAGTTTTGAAGAATATAAGCTTCCCAAGAGGCAAAAGGAAAAATAAAAGAAAAACTATTTGTAAATAAATAGCATTATCCATTATAAATACATACATATTGCCAATATTTCATTCTCCTTTCTATTACTAAGTAACTAGGTTAACATAGCTTTTTTTTCCCATTAGGCATAGACAACTTCAAGTAGACACTATTACAGTAAGTAAAGATGGCTGTGGAACTGATTCTTAGTTAATATTTCATTACTACCTTTCTAACCTATGTAAAAATACACACTCTCTTTGTGAGTAGGAGCCAGAGAAAGAGGTTTAATCTTATGTAGATTTATGCCTACTAACCTTGGATTAAATTCTGTATAAGAGGCAGGAAAACAGAACCAGCAGTCCCACTGTTCAGATGCAATATGGTGCTTACCTTTTTTTTTTAAATAAATTTAAATTAACCTCTGGAACTGGCCTCCTCTGTGGCCTAGCAAGACTGTTCCTCCCTGGGGGAAGGGGGGAGGGAAAGGAGCCATTCCTTGAGATCATATCAGAAATAGTTCCTCTTCCCCTTACTAGGGAACCCACTTGGTTACTGAGCTACCTTGGACCAAATGGAACGGGAGGAGGACTCCTCTAGCAGTAGACTAGAGGGGCAGGGAGGAGATGAGGGAAGGAAGGTGGGGTTGGGAGGAAATGAGGGACAGGTCTACAGCTGAGATACAAAGTAAACAACCTGTGATTAATACAAAAAATAAATAAAAATTAAAAAAAGAAATTAACCTCTGAATGTAACTAAGGACTTAAGAGTAAAGAAGTTAAAAACAAACAAAATGAGTACATGACATTGAAGAGAAAAATAGTAGGGAGATGTGGAGGAATTAGAGGAGAGGAAATTAAAGGCGGTCTTAATAAAAAGACATTATGCATGAAATTCTTAAACAGCATCAGAGCTGCAAAAGGCTGCATTGCTTCTAATCCAGGTGCTGACAGGATAGATGCAGAAGGATCCTGGGATTTGTTGCCTAAATTGCCTAGTCAAATGGGTAATAGCTGCTTTCAATGAGAGTACCTCTCACTAGAACTAAGATGGAAAAACACTGAAGGCACATGACATGGTCTCTGGCCTCCTTACATGCACACACACATACACTCATGAATGCAAAAATCTGTGCAAAAATTAAATGCTTAAAATATTATCAGTTACATACATAATCATAAATTTTGTTTATAAGGGCATGGATATTTTAATATTTGATCTTTTAAACATTGTTTTTAGGAATTTTGTTTAAGTTGTATACTGGAAATACTCCAAGACTCTTTCAATATAATTGCTCATTTCTGTGAAACCTTTGTTTTTAACCTTTTTATTTTATATTAATCACAGGTTATGTACTTTGTATCCCAGCCATAGTCTCCTCTCCCATTCCCTCCCTATTCCCCCCCGCCCCATTCCCCTCTCATCTCCTCCCTGCTCCTTTCCAAGTCCACTGATAGGGGAGGAAATCCTCCCATTCAGGACTGGCTGTAATATCCTCTTCTGTGGCCTAGCAAGGCTGCTCCTCCCTCAGGGGCGCAGAGGGGGGGTGTCGAAGAGCCAGACATTGAGCTCATGTTCAATATCGTCCTTTACTAGGGACTAGGTACCCTTACTAGGGTACCCACTTGGATATGGAGCTATCATTTGCTACATTCAAGCAGGGGTTCTAGTTATATCCATACATGGTCCTTGGTTGGAAAACCAGTCTCATAAAAGACCCCTGTGTCCTGATATATTTGGACCTTGTGGAGCTCCTGTCCTCTGCAGGTCATATAACTCCCCCTTCTTTCATATGATTCCCTGCACTCTGCCAAAGGGTTGGTTATGTGTCTTAATGTTTGCTTTGATACACTGCTAACTAGAGTCTTTCCGAGGCCCTCTGTGGTAGGCTCTTGTCCTGCTGCTTGTTTTCTGCTGCATCCAATGTCCATCCCATTTGTCTTTCTAAGTGAGGATTAATCCTCTTACCCCAGGTCCTCGTTCTTGTTTATCTTCTTTAGGTGTATAGATTTAAGTATGTTTATCCTATCTTATAGGTCTATATAAGTGATTACATACCATGTGTGTCATTCTGCTTTTGGGATACCTCACTCAGGATGATGGTTTTCAGGTCCCACCATTTGTCTGCAAATTTCACGATTTCCTCAGTTTTAATTGCTCAGTAGTATTCCATTGTGTAAAAGTACCACAATTTCTGTATCCATTCCTCAACTGAGGGACATCTGGGTTGTTTCCAGGTTCTGGCTATTACAAATAAAGCAGCTACGAATAGCTGAATCTTGAGGAATCACTATTCCTAATTGTCTAAGAAAGCGCCAAATTGATTTCCAGAGTGGTTGTACAAAAGTTTACATTCCCACCAGCAATGGAGGATGGTTCCTCTTTCTCCATATCCTCTCCAGCATGTGTTGTCACTTGAGTTTTTGATCTTAACCATTCTGACAGGTGTAAGGTGAAATCTCAGGGTCATTTTGATTTGCATCTGTGAAACCTTTTGTAGCATTTTAATTATTTTCTGAGATCCACTCAATACATAAAAAGAAATAGACTGGGTGAGTGCCTGAAAAAATTATACATCAGAAGTTTGGGCCTGGGGAAAATTTTAAGGTCACAACTATGATAACTTAAAATGTAGAATGCATATGTGTTGTTTCTCTTGAGAGACTGTTAGGTGACACTAATTTGAGAGATACATGAACAAACATCTACTACCCCAGATAGGGAACGAATGATGGACCAAAATACAGATAACCACCAAAGACAGCTTGATAAACCAATGAGTTTTATTGGGTTCCTTATAAAAATATGGGTGAGGAATTACTAACATGAACAAAATTACTTCAAAGACAACTGTGTCAGCCAGTCCGATGTGGCTGACACCCTAAGAAAGCAGGAGAGGTACCCCTCCTCTTAGTACAGCTGGTATTTTCCCTCCTTTACATATCTTGAACCTTAACAGAGTTCCCCAAGATGAAAGGTTTTTATCTTGGAGGAAAGAGAACCATGTACATGAAAAAGGAATCCCTTCTCATTTAAAGCTATGTTTATCCCCTAGGTTGTTTTGCAAAGGGAAATGAGTTGTTCCAATAAATGTGTAGAGAGAGCTCCTACTTATTTGAGGAGGCCTGACATATGTATGAACATAAGCAAAGGAGAAGATGTGACAGGTAGCATGGCTCACATAGACTAAAACTCCAGATGTATGATCTCTGCAATTTAAATCTGGTGCTCAGTTTCCTAAGAGCCTAAATTCTTTCCAGTCCTCATAAGTAAAGCGTTCAACATTTAAGCAACAGTTGTGATCAAGCTTCGTCCATTTAAAGAATAGTGACCAAACTGTGACCAACAGCTTCCTGATCTAATGTGGGAAGATATTTCTTTGGAATAATTGGTGTTCTTTATAATGTGTGGAGTAAGGTGCCTGGGGCTAATTGACAAATCAAAAAGTGTATCATCTTTCTGATTCTCTCAAATACCTGTTCCTTTCTTCTTTCCATTTAGAAATACATTAAGAACTGGTCCATATGATTCAGGAAGAACCTTAAGCCAGAAATATTTTTCTCTCATTTCTGTTTGAATTGAAAACCTGTGGCAATATATTGACCATTTAAGATATCCTTCCTTATGCCACATAAGAAGTTAGGTACTTATTTCCACATATCAGGTCAGATCAGTATAAAAAGTTTATATCCATGTGTTACTTAGAATTGTGAGAAAGAGAAATATTTGGCCATCTAGAAATTAACATACTCTTGACCTCCTTGGAACCATCTAATCTCCTTTCTGGGAAACTGAAATGCAAACTATTATACAAATGGTAGAATTCGTCCATTTTATTCTTAATAATTAGCCTCAGTTTATGTCCCCAGCATCCTTATAAGATGCACAAGGTTTGTTAGGAAGAAACAACTGCGTTAAAGATAAATATTCCACAGAGAACAACACTTACTGATTGAAACTGTTAACAATTTTGAAAGTGAAATGCATATGAAAAGCATTGGTTTTCATACTGAAAAAGGCATACATTTGTTTTCCCTTTCATGATATAAAAATACTCATGTTCATACAATCAATAATACTTTAAATCTTTTGAAACTTCAATGCTATGAATCATTGTGCAATCAATTCTCTGAATAACTTGCTAAAAAGAAGCTGTTCTACAAAACTAAATAAAAACAACCCAAGTCACTTTAGTAGCTTTGATAACACGCAGGGTTTTCCTGAGAAAGGCAATTGAATCCATAGGATTCTGTGAAGTACATTTGATGAAGGTAACAAATGCATCATTAACCTCTTCTTTCAGATGCTGTCAAAAACGTGCTTACTTTTTATCATTTAAGCATGTTTGGATGCAAATGTTAGAAAATACAATTTAAATCATTTTCCTTTATTGACACATGTTATCAGAGGAAAGCAGGGTTATCAGCCTCTGGCACAATGGAGATCATCAGAACCTGGCTGAGATTGTGTTTACTGAGTTCTTTTTTGTTGAATTCACTTGTAATTCACATCTTAGAACAAAATCGCTGTGGCTGCCCTGCTCCTGAGTGCAGCTCAGCACTGCAGGGTTTGCTATGCATGCACAATGCAAAGGGGCCAATACTGCACATCAGAAAGGAGTCCATAAATATACATATGGATTCACATGAGGTAGAAGTCAGCAAATAGTCTTATGGTTTTCATTCTCATTTCTCTCCCTCCATCTCTCCCTGGCCCTCCTCTCTCTGTGTGTGAGTGTGTGTGTGTGTGTGTGTGTGTGCTTGTGTGTACATGTGTGTGCAAGGTGTACTTCTTCAGAGGCCAGAACATTTCAGATATCCCATTTAGCTTGTAAGCAGTTGTGATCCACCTTAGATGGATGTGGGGATATAGACACAGGGCTTCTGGAAGTGTAAGTGTTCTTAACATGTGAACCATCTCTCCAGCCCCAAGAGACTTATTTTATCTATAATAATTTGAGATGTGTTCTTCCTGAACCAAAAGCTAAACATGCCATATTCTAGTTGGCCTATTTTCAATCATGTGTCTGCAGTTGAGGTTACTGTCATTCAAATTATAGGGAGTAGAAAAATTGTAAATATTTTAAGAGCAGCTGTTCCCCATATACATGTTTTACGTATACAAGTAACACAGAATGTGTCTATAAATATTGAAGTCTATTATACACATTTATAAACATGACATTATGCATACACTCAGAAATAGTAACATTTTGACATTTCAAATGTTAAAAAAATCATCAAAAACATGTTTAAAAATACTATGAAACTAAACATTCTGGACCCATAGCCTATTTAACTGCTAAACAAGAAAAACTCAGTAGAAATGAATATTTGTAAAGAAAACTAGTTACAAATTAAAATAAAGTAAATTGCATTGTTATTTGTTTTGTTATTTTCTATTATAAAAACTTATCTTTCAAAATACACACTAAAATTAGTAATATTAAACATTTCTGTAATAGTAAGGCTAAGGACTATTAATGCCTTCTTTTTCCTTCATTGAGAAAATTGTACCAGAATCAATAGGACATGAATCAATAAAGGGCATGAATTCTATGGAGCATAACATAAATCTTGCTTAGAAGATTAAAAACATGCTTGATTTTTTTTTTCTGTCAAGCTTCTGGAAATTACTCTGCATCCCATTAGCCTGTTAAGAACCACAACGTTACCACCTCTGGATATAACTACCAGGATGATTTTAGTCAGGATAGTTATAATAATAAGGAAAATTAAGCCTTAGTTTGTTGGAGTAGGACAAAAATCTCATAAATTAGACTTCTAGCCTGACCAGGAATGTGACAGTTTGAAAGAAGGAATCAACATTTGGCCTAACCATCAAAAATTGCTTAACATTTCACACTACTAAGAAACTATCATTACATTCCTCTCATAAGAGAGGAAGCAAACTAAAGTTAATTTGCATGGACTATAACCTCTGACAATTGATCTTTGTGGAGAAGCTTGGGACTCACTCTGGGAGTTCCATTTCCAACCTTAGTCTCTGTTTTGAAAAATGTTTCTTGTATTCTTGCAAAATCCAACCAGACAGGAAAACCTGTACCACATAAACACCCGTGACGGTTTTCATCTTAGTATACATATTTGTTGGCATCTAATAGGCAGGGGAAGAACAGTTTAAGATTAAAATCATGAACAGAAAGAGTAAACACAACTGTCTTTCATCTGGATAAGTGCAATTTCTTTACACTGCAATTTACTGGGGTATTGCACCCACCCTGAAGTTTCTTGAGAATTACTGGAAATGATGCAAAATATATGCTGAGAAGAGATAAGAAGGATAAAATTGGTGATGATTTTTCAGTGAGGGTAATTGAGAACCAAGTAACCAGTAACTGTTCCCTAATTTCTAAATTCAATTTTCACAAATGCCACACTCCCTTTAGCTCTGCAGAAAATGTTTAAATTCATTTATAATTACCTCTTATTTCTCACTTTTTAAAAGTTGAATAGATTCACATCTTTGCAATGATAAACTCCTAACACCTACGACAAATAAGTTTTTATGTGCATTTTTAATTTGTGTTTTCTTTCACCACGCGATGCTTAAATTTAAGTTTCTATGACTATTTGAAATTAGAATTAGACCATTGAGATCTCACTTCTATACAAGTTCTTCTCTTTATGACCTAAGTAAATAAACAAGAAAAGTGGGAAATATTAAAAGGGAGAGAATGCAGAGAGAAAGAGAATAATTTGTTTCACCTGATATCATTCAGATGTATTTGAGTTCTATAATGACTTTATTTTTTTGTAGTTCTGTTATTTTATTTTACTTTTTAAATATAAGTTACAGTTTATTAACTTTGTATCCCAGACATAGCCTCCTCCCTCATTCCCTCCCAATCCCACCCTCCCTCCTGTCCTCCCTGCCCCTTTTCAAGTCCACAGATAGGGGAGGTCCCCTCCCCTTCCATCTGACCTAGCTTATCAGGTCTCTTGAGGACTGACTGCCATGTCCACCTCTGTGGCCTAGCAAGGCTGCTCCTCCCTCTGGGGGATAGGGAGGAGGAATTCAATGGCCAGCCATTGAGTTCATGTCAGAATCAGTCCCTGTTCCCCTTACTAGTATACCCACTTGGATACTGAGCTACCATGGGCTACATCCAAGCAGGCGTTCTAGGGTATATCCATAAATGGTCCTTGGATGGAGAAACAGTCTCAGAAACGACCCCTGTGCCCAGATATATTAAGTCCTTGTGGAGCTCCTGTCCTCTCCAGGTTATACTAACTCCTCCTTCTTTCATATGATTCCCTGCACTCTACTGAAGGTTGGTTATGAGTCTCAGCATCTGCTTTGATACACTGCTAGGTAGAGTCTTTTGGAAGCTCTCTGTGGTAGGCTCCTATATCGACAGAGGGCTGATATCCAGAATATGTAAAGAACTAAAGAAGTTAAAAAGCAATAAATTGAGCAATCCAATTAAAAAATGGGGCACAGGGCTAAACAGAGAATTTTCTGTAGAGGAATATAGAATGGCAGAAAAACACTTAAAGAGATGTTCAATGTCCTTAGCCATCAGAGAGATGGAAATCAAAACGACCCTGAGATTTCACCTTACACTCATCAAAATGGTTAACATCAAAAACTCAGGTGACAACACATGGTGGAGAGGTTGTTGAGAAAGGGGAACCCTCCTCCATTGCTGGTGGGAATGTAAACTTGCACAACCACTTTAGAAATCAATCTGGCGCCTTCTCAGACAACTTTTGTGACTTTAAATATGTGCATTTAGCATTCCTACTGTGAAGACTGATTTCTTCTTAGTGGTTAAATGCCTCTTTGTCCATTTCAGTCAAATTCCAAAGTGAATTTGGAAAGGTTATTAAGGAAAAGATGGTAAGTATTAGCCCTTGAAAGGAACAGAAAATTCTTCTAGGGGAAGAGGTGAGTAACATAGGGTTGTGGGATATATCTCTGAGATTGAAGACCTATTTCAGCACACACACAAGTGTACATACACATATGCTCCCACACACACAAAGACTGAACAATAAGGACTACCCCTTTGTTTGTAATAGGTAACTGACAAGTCTGATGAACAAAGACTTAAGGAACCTGTGTCACTTCTCATAAAACCCCTAAAGCCCTCAGCAATGATAAATATTAGGAAGGATAATCTGATCTCAGAAATTTCAGAGTTTATGTACTATTCAAAAGGTTGGGCTTAAACACAAAATACCCAAACATCAAAACAAGTAGCAAATTAAATACCAAATCAGTATGGGGGTGGGCCATTTAACAGGGACTAAGTAAAAAGGAACTCAAAGATCTGACGTTCTGCATGAATAAATCTGTGATTTTCAATCATATCCAGTGATCTAAAGGAGACTATTTGAACTAACAGTAAATCTAGTGATGTATTCTTAGACAAATGTCAATTAAATACAGACACAAGAAAACAGAAATTTTGGAGTTAAAAATTATAATAACCAATGTGGAAAATGCAAATGATACCTGACAAAGCCATGAGGAAGGAACATCTAGAAACAATAGAGACAAGTGAGAAAATGTGCTGTATACAGAAAATTGAATATTCTTCATCAGTATAGATAATAAAGGCTGAAATTCAGAGACTGGAGACATAGCACAGTGGTTAAAATTATACACTGCTCTTGCACAGCAGTGGAGGGCTGCTCACTACACTCTTATTAGACAGCTCACAACTGGCTGTAACTGGGCCTAATTTTATGTATCAGAAATTGAGTCTCAAAAAAGCTAGGAATCTGGTGCGTTCTTTGTCCTCAACGACATGGGCATACATACACAGACATTCTTGCACATAATTAAAAAAAAAAAAAAGAAAGAAAGAAAACTTTAAAATGACATGACATGATGTTCAACAACATGGTTAATATTCAAAAACTAGGTATTAGTAAACTATGTCTGAGGAAAAACTAATATTTATGGATATTATATGACATCCTCATAATAAGCAGATGCATATAAACAAAGGTGGCAGTGTGTCTGACAATGTGGAAGTCAAAGGAAATTTGCGACTGCTGTCAATAGCAATGTCTTCGTTGGGGAATGGAGTACATGTTATAGTCTGAGATAAGGATTATAGATACACACCATAAAATATATGCTAACATTTCATGCTTAGGCCTATAAACTTTTTCTTTTTGGTTACATGACAAAACATTCACCAGCAATGGAATATATATCAGAGTTCAATGCAATATCAATTTATCAAGTCAGAACCATGCCAGTGTTGCTGTCAGCTGACAAACAAAAGCAACTCATACCACCGTGGCAATATTCAAGACATTCTGTGTTCATTAAGAGAGAGAGAGAGAGATCTTTCATTTTCACTTCTGGTTCAACTCTGACGGGTTTCTTAATTTTCTGTAGCTATATGTTATATTTTAAAAACATTGTGTCTTTACATTAACTATATCAATCGTCTTTTGGGCCTAATATTATGTATAGAAAACTGAATCTCAGAAAAACTAGAAAACTCTCCAAAGATTGTAAAAGGTAAGCATAGTAATGAATCTGTGATGATAACACTATAATTATAATTTTTCTTCAAGATTTAAATGCATTCTCATAATAAAGATACCCTGAACCATATGTATTTAATTTCCAATTCATAAAATATATTATAATTTAATATTAGATAATGTTTTATATCCACTGTGGCTCTGGCTAAAGGTCAATTGATTAGTAAATAAACAAGACTTGATAATTAGGAAAGAAAATTTCTTATCCATCAAACCTTTCTAAGAAAAAAAATATTAAAAGATGGCTCATTTCTCTTACAAAATAATTTACTAAAACAAGATTCATTTTAACATAGAAATCCTAATCCTGTGCAGTTCAGAGAAATCATTAGAAATTCTGTGTGTTTTTAATGAATCCGTTTGGCTTTTGAAAGAGTAATTAACTATAAAAAGGAAAGTTCTGTATTGCATCTTCTATAGAAAGGTGAAAAGAAATCCTTGGAAGATTGTCATTCTCTGTACCTATTTTAAGAATATTTAAATAAGACACCCCAGATAATTATGCTACAAAGGTATCTTTTCTATCTTTATGCAGCATTTAAGTAATAAATGTAGAACAAACCCATCAAAGTCAGAGAAATAAAATGCCATTACTTCACACAATGATCCTGGGAGAAAAAAAATCACTTAATGCCTTAAATGATTAGAAGTTGCTTGGGTTGGATAGTAAAATAAACTTATGTCAATAATGTGCTATCCACATATTTTACAAAAATGAAAATTATTACTAAGTTCAAAGATGACCCCTACTTCTGAGTTTCTTTTTTAAAATTTATTTATTTTTATTAATTACAGTCTATTTACTTTGTATCCCAGCTGTGGCCCCCTATCTCATCCCCTTCCAATCTCACCCTCCCTCATCTCCTCCTATATTCCTCCCCAAGTCCACTGATAGGGGAGGTCCTCCTCCCCTTCCCTCTGACTCTAGCCTATCAGGTGATGACTGGATACATTGTCTTCCTCTGTGGCCTATTAAGGCTGCTCCCTCCTCAGGGAGCAGGGAGTTACACATGGTATATACTCACTTATAAGGGGATATTAGACATATAATATAGGACAAACGAACTAAAATCTATACACCTAAAGAAGCTAAGCAAGAAGGAGGACCCCGAGTAAGATGATCAAGAAAGGCAAACGGTATGGACATCCGGAGAGGGAGAAAACAGGAAACAGGACAGGAGCCTACTGCAGAGGGCCTCTGAAAGACTGTACTCAGCAGGGGGTTAAAGCAGATACAGACTCATACTTAGGGGTTTCTGGTGGGAATTTATTGAAGGTATTCAGTGGCATTGAAATGTCAATTGCTAATCTACCATGTAAAGGTAATTGAATTGCTCACCAAATAAAGCCAATTCAATTTAAATAAGAAAAGTTAGCTTTGCTCTTTTAATAGCTTCCTGAACTACATACTAAAATTTGGCTAAACTAAAAGACATTTGAAGTATGGACTCTTATGAAATAGCTGGAAAAGATACACACACAAATTACCTCAGTCACACAGGGATGACTCCTCTAGCATAACTGCATGCTGCCTCTGATAAATATTCTTGTGTTTCCTCTCCAGGAAGTTAAGTTGTCTATTTGGGTGTGCACATTATCATGACTGCTAGGAGAGGTAAGTGGAAAATAAATATACTTTTAAGAAAACAATAAAGCAAAAAAATATAAATAAATAAATAAAATAATTCATCATAAGTTGAGCATATTTAGTCAATAAAAGTTTTAGAAATATTGAGTTAACTTTAAGATCAGATAAGAGACACAGATAAGCCATGTGTCTTACAAGCAAAGTATAGCATAGCATCACTCACTGTTTCAATTATTTTAGGGAGATATCCTACATTTTATTCTTCATCTTTAAGTTCAGAGTGAGGTGGAGAGTAACTAACAGAAATAAAATAGAAGGAAGGTTCCGGGTTGTGACAGTGATTTCACATGCACTCCAAAACCTCCAAAAATTATTTTACTTATGAATTTGCGATAATATTTGGCTACCTATGAATTTGTGATAATATTTGGCATGATTCACACGTTAGGCCCAAAAGACAACCACCAGGAATCAAGTCCATTGCAAAACACATGAGGATCTTTTTATTACAAATTATTACAAGCTGCAGCTAGGGCTCACTCCCTACTGCAGAAGAGGTGAGAGCCTAGAGCCTCCTGCTCTGGTTAGTTGGGTGATTTAAAGAGTCTAGTCCCTCCCAGCATGCCCAAGGCAGAGTCGATTCCGGCCTGGCAAGCATCTATTGGTCAAAACACAAAAAGGTGTTGCATTTTGCATTTTGAATTCACTGGCTATAGGAAAGTCCCAAAGCCATTAATGATCTAGTGTCCCTCCTTAGGGGGATGGGGCAGTTTCTTAGCAACTTTATCTCTAGTGGGAAGGAAAAGAATGCAGTAAGACTAGTTCTTCCCCTCAGGGCATTAAGGCTGGATATATCTCCATTTGGCTGGCCTTAGTTCAGGCTTTTAAACTTTAAAATACTAGCCACTGGTTTTTAATGCTTTGGTCTCTCATCACACAAACATAACATCTGTCTAAAAATATTCTCAGTGACTTTAGGACAAATATTAAAAATCAGGGTGAATTATGTCGGTAGAAGCAACAAGAGATATACTTCAAAACACAATGAAAATCAGTTAATTTTAACTGACACTGGTATTCTCTTCAACACAAACTTTTTAGAGCTCAGGTTTGATCTCCTAATAAAACATTTTGTAAGCACTCCATGGAATAATTTGGAGCCTTATACAAATTCCATATTTTAAATGGAACATCTACACATATATTTAGAAATTTTTTCAATTTTAATAGTGTTTTTTAAACTTTTTCTCAATAATTTATCCTTTATATTTTCAGAATTAATACCTCCACCTACAAATATATATATATATATATATATATATATATATATATATATATATATGGCAGCACACAGTAAACCAGCTTTTCAATTTTATTCAAGAAGATTTTAAATTACCCTAAATATTAAAACAAGATTCAGTATTACCTTATTAATTAATGTTAATAAAATTATGATGACATTTGGCTGCCTGTAACTTCTAAAAAATCACAGAAAATGTATTTATTAATATTAAATTAAAATTGTTTATGAAAATTATAGTAATATTCATAAAATTAATAACTTTAACCTATATGATAGAGTTAAAATATGAATTATTTCATTCTTAAATAGAAATTCTTTATTTAAAATATTGAAATTGAACTACATGCAAATGTATATATTTAAACTATATAAGCATACCAGTTATATTTGTAAGATTTTTGCTGTGTATAAACTTCAAATATGCAGAATATGCTGAAGACATTAATTTTACAAATTTATACGAAATCAAAATTTGCAAGGCATGAATGATTTTTAAAATTTTTAATCACATTAAAGATCCAAGATGGCTGCCATGAGAGAACACTGTGTCTGAGGAGTAGGAGAGCAGAAACAACACAGTGACCAGGAGACTGAACTCTGGAACCTAAAACGCCAGCATTGTGAGTGCCAGGTAAGCGGAACTCCTACGGTGAGAAAATCAAGTGGGAAAACCCTAGGGACACCCAGTTATTACCTGGAGAAATTTCCCGGTGACCAGCAGCACACAGCTCTGATCTGGACTAGCAGCCACACTGGGTGCCCTCACCCGCCATTGTAGACTGGATCACACAGTCTCCCAGGCAGTCTCAGGAGGAGCCGGGTGCCATTTTCACTGAACTGCGCACTACGAGCACACACTGTACCCGGGTTC
>CM053764.1:117495455-117521004 GCA_028658305.1 Pachyuromys duprasi
GGTATATACTCACTTATATAAACCTATAGGATAGGAAGTTCAAGCTGAAATCTACGCACCTAGAGAAGATATACAAGGAGGACCCAGATTGGTATGATCAATGCTTGTTTGAATGAACAAATGGGATGGACATTGAGTGGAGGAGAAAATAAGCAACAGAACAGGAGCATGCCAAAGAGGACCTCTGGGGGGGGGGTCAATGTAGCGATGTATCAGAGCGGATATTAAGACTCGAGATCAAGCCTCTGACAGAGGGCGAGAAGTAATGATAGATCTGGAGGAGGTGGTTGAGACTTGGGGGGAACAAGAGCTCCACCAAGACCAAGCTGAGCAGGGCACAGGTGTCTTGTATGAGACGGTTTCTACAATCAAGGACCATGTGTGGGTGTGGACTGGAACCCCCTCACGGATGGGGCCCATGATAACTCAGTGTAGGACTGAAGACCCTATTCAGCCAAACAGGGACTGTTTCAGTCATGATCTTGATGGCTTACTCTTTAACCCTCCCCCATACAAGCCGGGGAGTGACAGACTGGCTAGATCCCAGGGGAGGACATTGCAGCCAGCCCTGAGGAGACAGGATAAGCTGGGGTTGGATGGAAGGGAAGGAGGTCCTCCCCTGTTGGTGGACTTGGAGGGGGCTGGGAAGAGAGAGATGAGGGAGGGAGTGGGAGGGTAGGAGGGAATGGGGGAGGGGGCTATGCCTGCGATTCAAAGTACCTAACCTGTGATTGAGATAAAAATAAATAAATTTAAAAAAAAGATAAAGAAAAAAAATTTTATTCACTAGTGATTATTACTATTTAATTAATAACAATGAAACTTGTCTAGCCTTTGTGAAATATATGGTTAAAACTAAGATATTTCTTCGTTTTACATTTTTAATATTTCTTAATAGTTAAATATTTATTTTTATTATTTTACAATTTATTCACCTTGTATCCTATTTTTAGACCCTGCCCTTCTCTCCTCCCGGTCCCATTCTCCCTCCCTCCTTTTTCCTCCCCTATCCTTCTCCCTTAGTTCACTGATATGGGAAGTCCTCTTCCCCTACTCTCTGAACCTAGCTTACCAGGTCCCTTCAGGACTGCCTGGATCCTCTTCTTCTGTCAGCTGGCTAGGTTGCCCCACCAGGGAGAAGTGATAAGAACAGGCAACAATTCCTGTGTGAGACTGTCTCTTCTCCCCTTACTAGGAATCCCACTTGCAGACTGAGCTGTCTATGGGCTACATATGAGCAGAGGGTCTAGGTCCTCTCTATGCATGGTCATTACTGGATGCATCAGTCTCTGCAGTCCCCCCTGGGCCCAGCTACTTTGTCTTTATTAGAACCCTGTGGGACTTCTGTACCTTCAGGGTCCTTCTATACCCCCCTTCCTCCATGAGAACCCCAGATCTCTGTCCAATGTTGGACTGTGAGTCTCTGCATCTGCTTCAATCCCTTGCTGAGTGGAGTTTTTTAGAGAAAATGTGTGGTAGGCTCCCATCTTGTTTCCTCTTTTACCACTCTGGTGTCTCTCCTGTTTACCTTCTGAATGAGAATTCAGCATCCTCCTTAGGGTTTCTCAACTCATATGCATCAGAATGGCTAAAATAAAAAACTCAGTTGACAACACATGCTGAAGAGGATGTGGAGAAAGGGGAACCCTCCTCCATTGGTGGTGGAAATCTAAACTGGTACAACCACTTTGGAAATCAATCTGGTGCTTTCTCAGCAAACTGGAAATAGTGCTACTTCATAACCCAGTTATACCACTCCTGGGCATATACAGAAATTTTCTCATCCATACAACAAGAATATTTGCTCAGTTATGTTCATTGCAGCTTTATTTGTAATAACCAAAATCTAGAAAAACCAAAAACAAAAACTAGGTGTCCCTCAACTGAAGAATAGATACAGAAATTGTGGTGCATTTACACAATGGAATACTACTCAGCTATAAAAACAAGAAAATCTTGAAATTTGCAGGTAAATGGATACAAATAAAAATGATCATCCTCAATGAGGTAATCAAGAAGCAGAAAGACACACATGTTATATACTCACTTGTAAGTGGATATTGACCATATAATATAGGATAAACATATTAAAACTAAGATATTTCAACAAATTAATGTAAGGAAATGATCTCATACTTATGTGCATCTATCTAACCTCCTCTCCTCCTTGTTCATCATTAACTATATTAGTACATTTCTTCTCAGTCTCTAATATAACATATACTTAATAAACAATAACAGGCAATAAGTTGAGTAAATAACATTAAAACAACACTGTATGAGAAATTTAAATGATAAAATTATAAACTAAAACAGGGTGACTTTTCTATGGAATGCCATGTCGAACATTAGAAACATATTTTTATATACTCTTTTCCTTCATATCTGAGTGAATAGACAAGACAGACATGGAGTGACTTCCAGCCCTGAAACAATGGGCAGGTTAATAACTTGACCTACATATTACAAAGAAAATTGAAGCCATTCTTCCACGTGGTTTAGATAGTAACCATGAAAAGAAGTTATTATAAGCAATGTAATGAAGTCCATAACATCTTGGTCATGAGCAAATATATCACTGCCCTACCTAAATTTCAACTCAAAATTTGATGGATTCCTTAAATGATTCAAATTTAATGAAACTGTGGAAAAAGTACTCAGAAGTACAGGTGGAAATGTTCACCATGAAGGCTTC
Organism: Pachyuromys duprasi; assembly: GCA_028658305.1. Taxonomy (NCBI): domain Eukaryota; kingdom Metazoa; phylum Chordata; class Mammalia; order Rodentia; family Muridae; genus Pachyuromys; species Pachyuromys duprasi. The sequence goes on from CM053764.1 coordinate 117,498,151, forward strand.
TGATAATATGTCTGAAAACATTTTTCTAATTACTTTTTCATAGTGTTAGAGGTTGGACCCAGGACCTCACATATGCAAGGCATGTGCTGTTACTAGCTATCACTTCCATTTGCTCTCCTGATGACATCACCGAAGATGTAAATTACTGTGATGTAATCACCCACTGTGTCATAAAATTAAATGTGAGCTTCAGTGTTTCATTACAACGTCCTATTGCTGTGTGAGCAATGTGAGTTGAGAAAGCCCAGAAGACTTGAGTATATTCACTGTGTGGACAATCTCTTTGTTGTGTGGTTCAATGAAAGAATGTGAAGAAACAACCCATGATGTTCCAGTATACTAGTCATAGTATATCGGCTTTTCCCAGCAGAGGCAATGTCAGTGTGCTCATCGACTTGGGAGTGTCAAAAAGCAGAATGTCTGGAAAACTGTATAGCCACATGAGTATATGAGCAAGTACTAACAATTTGGATGGAAAAGATAGTCTTTTTAAAATTTTACAATTCATTCAATTTATATCCCGATTATAGCCTCTTCCCTCATCTCTTTCTGGTCCCAGCAACCCTTCCTCTCCCTTCCCCCCATACCTCTCCCCTAGTCCACTGAAAGGGGGAGCCCTCCTCCCATGCCATCTGACCCTAGCCTATCAAGTCTCATCAGGACTGCCTGGATCCTCTTCTGCTGTGTCCTTGCAAGGTCTCATAGCCAGTGGGAATTGACAAAGATCAGGCAACAAAGTTCATGTCAGAAATAACCCCTGCTCCCCTTACTCGATGACCCACTTTGAGACTGAGTTGCCATGGGCTACATCTGAGCAGGGGGTCCAGGTTCTCTCCATGCATAGTCCTTGTTCGATGTATCAGTCTCTGCAGGCAGTCCTGAGTCCAGATTTTTGGCTTCATTGTCTCCTTAATAAAAATGGAGGACAAAACTTTTGGAGTAACTTGTGTGACATGACAAAGAATCCAGAATGACTAACTGTTCTAAAGTGTTAAAGTGTACCATTTTTTTAATATAGAGGTTCTAAAATTTTCATCTTTGTGTAATAGACACCTATGCCAAATATAAATGTCTTTCCCTTTTCATAATGCATTTTCAAAAATCCCCATACAAAGACTAATGGCTACATTTTTAACTTCCACATATATAAGCACAGCATTGGCTCTGAACAGACAACTCATTTTACTACTAATGAGGCATGGCAGGGGGCTTGGTGAAGTCAAATTGTCAGGTCTTAGGTTTTCTGTAACATTGACGCAGCTGATTCTGTAGAAATAGAGAAACAACGTTTTAAAAATACAGGAGGGTAGAGAGGTAGAAGCAAGATCAGAGAATAGTGAATATGTGAGATATAGTTGACAAATTACAATAGTACAATGCTGATCTTTGCATTGAAGATAATTTGTCCTAATGCTTCCCTCGGCTTTTTCAGGCATAGCGGGGTTTTGGGGGCCATTTATTTATTAATTATTATTATTTATTACAATGTATTCACTTTGTATCCTGGCTGTGGCCCCCTCTGTCTTCTCCTCCTAATCCCACCCTCCTTCCATCTTCTCCCCTTATACCCTTCCCCTAGCCTACTGATAGGGGAGGTCCTCCTCCCCTTCTATCTGACCCTAGCCTATCTGGTCTCATCAGGACTTTCTTTCCTAGTCTTCCTCTGTGGCCTGGTAAGGTTGCTACCCTATCAGGGGTTGGTGATCAAAGAGCCAGCCACTGAGTTCATGTTGGAGACAATCCTTGTTTCCCTTACCAGGATGCCCATTTGGAGACTGAGCTGCTATGGGCTACATCTGAGCAGTTGTAGCACCTTCCATCATCCCCTCCCAACTCCACCCTCCCTCCCTCATCGCCTCCAAATCTCCTCTCCAAGTCCATTGATAAGGAAGGTCCTCCTCCCCTTCCATCTCACCCTAGTCTATTAGGTCTCATCAGAATTGGCTGCTTTGTCTTCCTCTGTGGCCTGGTAAGGCTGCTTTCCACTCAGGGGATGGTGATCAAAGAGCCAGCCACTGAGTTCACATCAGAGACAGTCCCTGTTTCCCTTACTAGGACACTGAGCTACCATGGGCTACATCTGTTCAGGGGTCTAGGTTTTCTCCATGCATGGTCCTTGGTTAGAGTATCAGTCTCAGAAAAGACCCCTGTCCCCAGATTTTTTGGTTCTTGTGGAGCTCCTTGTGGAGCTCCTTGTGGAGCTCCTGTCCCCTCCAGGTCTTTCAATCTCCCCCTCTTTCATATAATTCCCTGCACTCTGCCCAAAGTTTGGCTAAGAGTTTCGGCATATGTTTTGATACTCTGCTGGGTGGAGTCTTTCAGAGGCCCTCTGTGGTAGGCTCCTGACCTGTTCCCTGTTTTCTCCCTCTTCTGATGTCCAGTCTCATCTTACATGGTTTTCCTGAAGTGATTTACATTGCCATCCTGCTCTCCTGCTTTTTGGATATATATGAGACTCAGAAGTTTGCTTGTTTTTAGTTCTGGGAGAGAATTGGGGGGGGAAGGGCGGTTATTATTGGTTTGTTTGCTTTCATTTCATTGATTAATTCGCCTATTTACTCTATATCCTGATTGCAGCTTCCCCTTTGTCCTCTCCTGGAAGTTTCTCCCCTCCCCTTTATCCATTCCCCCCTCCCTGCTACCCTGGAGAAGGGGAGACCTTCCAGGGCTATCAGCTTGCCTTGGTTTGCCAAGTTGACATAGGTCTCGGCACATCTTCTCCTTTTGCGGCGAGACTTGTAATTAACACTAGTTTATGCTAAGATTTTGTTGTCTACTCCTTTGGTTCCAGAACCTCAGAGATAGTGTTAGAAGAAAAATAAATTTAAAGTCAGTTTACACTATGCAGCAAGACTCTGTTAATAAAAATAAAAGGGAGAACAAGGAAGGAATCATAAACTTCAGAGGTCCACATATAAAAGTTAAAACTGTCTTTATTATTTTTGTTTATTAGTCACATATAGTGACATAAATTGCAACTAGTACATTCACTTGATTTCCAAATTTCAACTGGTTATTGAACTGATCATTGTAAAGAATTTCTAAATTTGTATTCAAATGGTTTATATAAACCAAGAAGTGGTTTTAAAAGGCAAATGTCTCTGTTTCAACAAATGTTATGCTCTCTATTTTTATTCCAATAGTAAAGATGCCTTTGTATACTAAAATTACAATATAGACTTGAAAGACTTGCTTTAAGTAGAGCACAGACGAAGTGAAAATCTGAAAAACACAAAGTCTTACAGCAGGTAAAATCAGAAAGATACGCATTTGACCAATATCAGTTTAAGATGGGAAAAGAAAAAGGAAAAAAAAACATAGACATTTTAAGCAAAATTTCTTAGCTGTGACAAAAATTTGAGTCTCATACAAAATAAAATAATTAATTTTAAATATTAGCAATTTATTCTTTCACAGTGATATTCTCCTGTGCAAAGTAGAGACAAGAGGGTGAGTGCTGGCAGATGGGGAGGAGAGCTGTAAAATGCTGACTTCTGGACATGATATGTTTGTTGTACACATAAGCACAATGGCTTGTCTTTTGCACATATGTCTCCGTAATTAATTTTTAATATGTAGAGAAGTAAGGAAAATATTCTTTCTAAAAGACACAGAAGCATTCTAAGTGAGCCTGGATCACATTATTGAAAATGTTCTCATTCACATATTTGTTTTCAAACTCAGCCTTGGCCAAGCGTCTACAAGTATGCCTGCTAGGGCTCTCAATTTATTTCTGTTATTTAACCTCAATATTTTGCATAAAGAACACACTTTCTCAGCAATTCACTCATCTAGTAGAGAAAGCTCAGTTTTCTTTTTTCTCAAGAATTCCCAGAATTTTATTTTTCAAAATTTTGTCTATCATTTATGTATGTATGCATATATTTATCTTCTATCATATATATATCTTTATATATCACCTATCAATCTATCAATCTTTCTATCTACCATCTCTCTATCCTTGTCTATCATCTATCACCTATCTATCATTTATCTATCATTTTTCTATCATCTAGCATCTGTCTTTTTATCATCTATCTATCTATCTATCTATCTATCTATCTATCTATCTATCTATCTATCTATCATTTACCTATCTATCATCAATCTATCATCTATCACCTATCTATCATTTATCTATCACTTTTCTATCATCTATTTATTATCTATATATCATGTATCTATCTGTCTGTCTGTCTGTCTATCTATTATCTATCTATGTAGTGTGTTGGGAGGAAGGGGGCATGTGCATATGACAATAAACTTAGATGATCAGAGGACAACTTGTCAGATTCTTTTCCCTCCTTTTACTATGAGGGGATCTGTATGGAATTAAGTATCAGGGCTGACAGGAAGTTCCTTTATTTATTAATAAATCTCATATCCCCTACTGAGGTTTCCACTGGAGATTTATTTATTTATTTACTTATTTATTTACTTACTTATTTATTTATTTATTTAATAAATTACAGTTTATTCACTTGGTATCCCTGCTGTAACCCCTTCCTCACCCCTCCTAATTCCACCCTCCCTCCTTAATCTCCTCCCATGCCCCTCCCCAAGTCCACTGATAGGGCAAGTCCTCCTTCTCTTCCTTCTGACCCTAGCCTATCTGGGCACAGGAGTCTTTTCTGAGACTGATACTCCAACCAAGGACCATGCATGGAGAAAACTTAGAACCTCTAGAACCACTGCACAGATATAGCCCTTGGCAGCTCAGTTTTTGATAAGTGTTTTGGAACTCCACTAAATCCCTATTGTTTGTTGATATTTTCATAAAAATTACATACAATCTTGAGGGCCACATGAGAATAGAGTACTAGGTCTTCCCAACAATAAACACAATACATATATCCACTCATTTGAGACATTTGAAAAAGAAAACTGTGTAGAATCCTAATATTAGGAAATGTTGTACCTTAAGACAGTTTGGAAACATGTTTAGTGTTTGTCTACCATTAAGATCAAGACATCTTAGTACCATCTGGAGAGGCTCAGATCTAAGGCTATCAGCTCTTTCCTTTGGTTATATGAAACAAACAAACAAACAAAACCATAAACATCAATTCTTGTAGGACTTATATATGTGAGAGACTTGGAAATGAACCACCATTTTGCAGGGTTGTGTATAGGACTAAAACAAATTTGATTCTAAGTGGAGTAGATCACTTACCTATTTTTGTTTTGTTTAGCCTTGTTTTTTTTCTTCTTCTTCTTCTTCTTTTGTGTTTCTGTTGGAGTTATTATCTGTAAACTGGTACAGAATTCGCCAAACTACAGACCAGCTGAGAGATAAAGGAAAGTGACTTTGGAGATAGATTCTGTGCTCTCTTATGAATCAATCTAGTTAAGAAATAACTGGGAGGCTCATATACTGAAGATGAAGGGGCTGTTCTATCATCACTTTCTTAGCATCGGTACCCTGCATTTGATTCCTCTAGTAAGCGGTAAGTGCCGTGCTTCTTCACTTAAGCCATCCCCTTCTGCCAATAATGGAATCATTCACCGTCTCCTTCATCCTATGGAATATGATCTGACACTTCAAGTGCTGGAGAGACAGGTTCTCACAGAAACAAGACATTTTGCATAAGAAAAATGTTTCTGGGGGTGGATATAGGACTCAGTGATTAAGAAGATTTGCTGCTAATGTAGATTTTAGTTGCTTTAAAGCACCCACATCTGGCAGCTCATAGCTTTCTGTAACTCCAACTCAAGTGTTTCAACATGCTCTTTTTGCTTCCATGGTTCTTGCACACAAAGGGTATACACAGAGTAATAATAATAATTATTACTATTAATATTAACATGAAATTAATAATTAAAATAAATCAAAAAGACAGGAAAACAGTCATGTGATTATCAGATTGAAATGAAAATGGCTTATTTTTTGCCTTCCTGTATTTTTTAAGCTAACATGGTATCAACCATTGACATGTCTTGTGGATTTTCTTATAGATGAGATTTAATGATTATAAATATATGTGGTTAAAATTCTATCAAAATACAAATATATCGTTATTAATATTAAATTTTGTGGGTGATAGCACAGTCATGCAATATTATTTTGATTATCCCTGCTGAATATAAAAGGAAGTTCAAAGTAATTTTCAGTTTCATAGTCTGAGGCAATTATTTTTATGAAAGGGGATTAAAAAAAAAACTACTTCTGCTTCATTGCCCTAAGTCTAGTTCTTTCAATAACAAGTTCTTCTGATTTTTCTACAAACTACAGGTGACTGCTCATCTTTTGAGTGCATTTAGCTGACTCTTAAATAAATAATTAGTATGTTGAAAATACAGGGAGATTTTGTTACGATTTCTGTCTGATTTAACCACGAGTTGAGAAAGAACGCTTGAAATTGAGTTGAATTTCCTGGCTCATTTTATTGTAGGAATTATTTTTTTATTATATTGTATGCCTTGTAAAACAAATTGCTAAACTCGGTTTTTAAGATATTTATTTTCAATATTAACTTTTCTCTCTTGAGAATTTACAAAAGAATAAGTATGAGTAGAGATGCATTCAACTCTAACTCTATTATCATTTTTTCCAAGTTGTCCACATATCTTCCTAATGCACCCAGGTTTGCAATATCTCTGTGCAAACTATAATCTTGAATGATATTTACTTGATTTTTTTCATCCTTGGAATGGATTGATGTCTAAAATACATTGGAAATGTCATGATACTTTGTATGTGGCACCTTAGTAAAGAACAGAAGCTGTGAGTTTCAGAGAACTGTTTCTTCACATAAACTTTTATTTCTAGTTTCAAATGCTCATTTAACTTATAAAAAGCTAAATTTAAAAATGGGATAGCTTTGCTGTAGCCAGCTTCAGGCAGAAGATGAAATGAGAGGTTTACGATTCTATACTCCATTAAATTTTCCCATTAATTCTGACAGTCAAAATTAGCCTTTTATTAATTTCTAAAAACATTATAGAGAGTATATAAATTTTAATGAAATAATATCTGGGACAATATAATTAATCTTACCTCCCCTCAAAATAACCACTAATTTGAGAAGTATACATCATTCTTTAAGTTCATAGACTTTTTCATCCAAGCCTGATTATCTGAGTTTGATCTTCATCTTTCTATGGCTGGTGGTCAGAAAGCTCCTCACTTTGTCCTCTGGCATGTACATCCACACCGTGTGTATGAGAGTGCCCTCCATACATGTACACATTCAGTGGATATATATGTGTGATTAATGATTGACGAATTAGAGGAAATACATTAATACTTACATTTAAATCCATCATGATGAATATATATGCATTAATATTTATAAACAATATTAAATAATGATTTTCTTCATCTTATTTGGCATTCCATTTAGTTGTGCTAAAGATACTAAAGATAGATTTTGTTTAAACACATAAGTTATTATATGTGTGTGTAGGTCATATATGTTTTTGTGTGAAGGTAGGTTTACATGCACACATATGTGCACATGCTTGTAGAGGTCAGAGGTGAAACTTGAGTGTCAGGAGCACATTTTACAAGTTACATTGGAATGACTAGATAGCAAGTCGTATGTCCCTTTTACTCTATGTCTTCTTAGTGTTCCACCACACTAGGGATTTTCACATGTTTCTGAAATGTCAGGGGCTCAGACTTATGTTCTCATGTTTCTGTTATGAGCATTTTGCTGACAGTGCTATCAACACAGCCACTAAAGTTGGTTTAGTTTTATTCTAATTTGAACTGTAAGTGCTTTTATAAACACAAGTGCAGCATGCACTGTATTTGCTGTGAGTTTTCTTTTTATGGCTAGGAAAGGAAGGTTGTCTTAGAGAATTTAGTCACCAATCTAGTATTCTTACTTAAGTGTGCAAACTATAATTCCCACAAACCTACTTATTCTTTAGCTGAATTTTATAGATACAAAGTTAGTGGGGGAAAAATATAAATATAATACAAGATTCATTTTGTCTTTCAAGATATGCCATCTTATCAATTGTAAATAAGTGGATTATTCATTTCTGCTATTAATTTATATTCTCTTTTATTTTGTATTAGCTACAAATTATAAAATATTTACTTACAGAAATTTATAGTGTATGCTGTCTTGTATTTTTCTTTTATTGAAAAGATTGTTTTCTTCTGTAATAAACTCTGATTACAGTTTTACCTTTCCTTTTCTCTGCCGAGTTCCTCCACACCTCCCCTCTCATCCAAATCAACTCTCTTTTATTTTCTCTCCATAGAAAAGACAGGCTTTTAAGAGATAATAAAATAAAATATAATAAGATTAAATAAAAACCATCACATCAAAGTTGGATAAGTCAACCCAACAGAAGGAAAAGTTTTAAAAGAATGCACAAGGACCAGAGACCCCCCTCCTTCATATTCTCAGGAGTGTCATACAAATACTAAACTAAAAGCTATAGGATGTACTACTATGTACTCTGAGACAGAAGACCAGGCACACATCTGTTCAGGCCCTTTGCTTTATGCTTCAGTCTCTATGAATTCATGTGAGCTTTGCTCCAGTTCTTAAGAGGGCCTTGATCTTCTGACATCCTCCATCCCCTCTGCCTCCCATACTCCTTCTGCTTCTTTCTCTGCTGAGTTCTCTGAGCTCTGCAGTGAGGAATTTGATGGTGGCTTCCCATTTAGAGCAGTGTGTTTCAAGTAAAGTCTTTCTCTCTGTATAAGGTCTGACTATGAGTCTTCATATTTCTCTCCATATGCTGCAAGAGAAAGATTCTTTGAGAATAGGTGAACAAAGTACAAATCTATTTGTATATCAGAATATCACTAGGAGTCTTTTTTTTTTTTTTTAAGTCCGGCAGCACCTGGTTTTACCTTAGGTCTCTGGGATATCGATTATCTCGTTCTTGATCACCCAGAGTCAGGTATGAGTTCCATATTGTAGGGTGGGCATTAAGAAAATCAGACATTAGCTAATTACACCCACAGACATTGTACCATTATTGTACTAACATATCTTGCAGGTTGGACAATGTTACAGATCAAAGGTTTTGTGGCTAGCTGGCATCTACATTTGTTGGTAGACTGCAGAGTCCCTTTCTGTGTAATAGACACTGAAACCTGGGGGTGAAGTTTCTGTGTAGGAACCAGCTTGACCTCTTTATGTTCAATAGTTATGTGAGTATTGTCTTCAGCAATGGGGTCAGGCTTTAAGTATGTGGAGAGAAGCCTATTGTCTTGGCAACAGTGTTGGTTGTTTGGAGATTTCCATGGGACTAATACGACCAGCAACTCATTTGGATTTGTTTGTTTTTCCTTCTTTCTTTTTGTTTCCTCTCTCACTCTGTCTTTCATTTTTATTTGACTTCAGCATAAGTTATTTTTACATTCATTCTTGCTGTTGTGATTTGGTAGTTCAATTTTAGATATGTTAAGTACGTTTTCATGTACTTTTTGGTTTTCTTAGATTTGCTTGTTAATTTTAAATTAAAACTGTAGTATGTAATTTTAATGCAATATTTTTATTTTTTTAATTTATTGATCCAAGTGTGTATGTCTAAATTATTAAATTTTGCTCTTTAATTACAGTGGAAAAAGAGGAAAATAAGCTTTTTATAGGAGCATTCTTTTTATATATCTCTAAATACTATTGGAAATGTTAGATATAATCTTTCTTCTTTAAATTAAAATATAATAACATCATTTCCTCCTTCTCTTTCTTCCTTCCAATACTTTGTTTGTTCCCTTCCTTGCTTTCTTTCAAATTCATGGCCTCTTTTTCTTAACTTGCATTAAATATCTATATTTACATGCATATATGTATCTATAGGTAAGTGTTTTTAGCGCTGCAAATACAACCTGTTCATTCTGTGAATGTTACTTTTGCATATGGTTTTTCAGGGATATTGACTTGGTTTTTCCTGCTCTCAGGAATCTCTAGTTTTCTGTGGTTCTATATTGAGACTTGTGAGCTTCCCTCCTTTCCTGTTTATATGTATGTTTGTGCCATCCTTCTTCAGGTCTTCTTTAGGCAGTCATGTGGATGGAGCTTCATGGGTGCAGCTTTGCTGACACTTCCAGAAAGTTGCAATCTCAAAGCTAACTTTCTGTTTTTCTTTGCCCTCTCCTCTACCATGATCCCTGAGCTTTGGATTCAGGAGTTGGGTTGTAGCTGTATCAGATGCGGATGTGCACCACATGGTGTTTTTGTTACCAGCTAGCTTTCTGTTGCCATTTTTTAAAATGAGAAGTTTCTTTCATTAGGGGTGAGAACTACACTTATCTGTGGATACCAAGATAAATTTGTAGAGTGTAGATAGAAATTGTGCTATCCCAGGAAGTGGAAGTTGCAGGTTCTTTGCATCATTCATGACTTCACTGGGCCTACCATGTGTTCAGTGTTTGCTGTGTGTTCAGTGTGAACTCTTACATTCAGTTAGAGAGGTATGGTTACTGCCAATATGCATGCCATTCTCGCATTCTTGTGGTTACTATGTCATGCTGGTGATTGTTGCATTTCATAGTCATCATAGCAGGGTAGAATTAATGTTTGCTGACCACTCTTATGGAACTCACATGTCACCTTCTTGTCCCATAAAAGCTAGTCAGAGAGGAGGCTTCCATGACAGAACCAGCTCAGGTCTTCTAGGTCATCTACCTGAAGTGCATGGTGTTTTCAGCAATAACTTTCAACCTCTGTGAAACAATCAGATGAAACAACCTGAAAAATTGGAGGAGTTTCTTAGACAATCTGGACCAACAATGTTTTTCTTTTTTATATTACTTTTGTTCCTGTTTATTTACTTTATATCCCAAGGGTGCTCCCTCCCTTCTTTTTTCACAATCCTCTCTTTCCCTTCTCTCTTTCCTCCCCGCCCCCAGAAAAGGGGAGTCCCGTTTCCCCCATTACAATCCTCCTCAGCACATGTAGTCACATCAGAACTGAACATATCTTCATCTCCTGAGGCCAGGCCAGGCAGCCCTTCCAGGGGAAAGTGATCCAAAAGCAGGCAACAGAGGCTATGTTAGAAACACCCCATACACTCTTGCCAGGCACCCCATATGAAGACCAAGCAGCTCATTGACCACATATGTGCAGGAGACCTTGGTCCAGATTATGCATGTTCCTTAATTTATGTCTCAGTATCTGTAAGCTCCATGGGACAGGGGTAGTTGTCTGCCTCTGTTATTCTTCTTGTGAGGTTTCTGTTCTTTCCAGGTCCTTCCATCTTTTCCCTCAACATTTCTATAGGACCCTGTGGACTCCACCCCTTGCTTGGCTCCAAGTCCCAGCATCTGTTTTGATCCCTTGCTGGCTGGAGCCTCCCAAAAAAGACAGTCAAGTTAGACCACACTCACCACTACCTAAACCACACAAAGACCCCCAAAATAGAGAATTTAAGACAAATTTCCCTTTTGAATATAGATGTAAAAATACTCAATAAAATACTTGCAAACCGAATCCAGGAACACATCAAAACTAACATCCACCATTCATCAAGTAGGTTTCATCCCAGGAGTGCAGGGATGGTTCAACATTCAAAAATCCATCAGTGGAAGTCTCCATATAAACAAACTGGAAGAAGAAGAAGAAGAGGAAGAAGAAGAAGAAGAAGAAGAAGAAGAAGAAGAAGAAGAAGAAGAAGAAGAAGAAGAAGAAGAAAAAACATGATCATCTCATTGGGTGCTGAAAAGGCCACCGACAAAATCCAATATACCTTTATATTTAAAGTCACGGAGAGATCAGGGATTCAAGGCGTATACCTTAACACAAGAAAGGCAATATACATCAAGCCAATAGCCAATATCAAGTTAAATGGAGAGAAATGTAAAGCATTCCCACTAAAAAAAGGGACACATCAAGGCTGCCCACTCTCACCATATCTCTTCAGTACCGTCCTTGCTAGAGAAAGAAGACAAGTAAAGAAGATCAAGGGAATACAAACTGGAGGAGAAGAAGTCCAAGTGTTGCTATTTGCCAATGAAATGATAGTAAACATGAGTGGCCTCCAAAATTCTATCAGAGAACTCCTACGGCTGATAAATGCCTTCAGTAAGGTGTATGATAAAAAATTGACCGAGAATGTCCCTAAGTTCTTTCTCAGGCATTTTATTGCTTGTGTAAAGTGTTGAAAATGTGGAAAACAGGACCCTTCACAATAGCAATGAATAATATAAAATATTTTGATGTAACTCTAACCAAGTAAATGAAAGACCTGTATGACAATAACTTCGAGTCCTTTTTTTAACGGTGTGTCACATCTTTAGATGTAATTATAACAATGTTAACCTTGCTAACATTTGTATCTAAGTAATTTGCAGTCAGATTACTATTCTCTGTTATATCCATTACTTTCTGCCATTGTTTTCTTTTTTATTTTAATTTTTATTAATTACACTTTATTCACTTTGTATCCCCCCATAAATCCCTCCCTCCTCCCCTCTGAATTCCATCTTCCCTCTCCCTTCTCCACATATGCCCCATCTCAATTCCACTGATAGGCGAGGTCGTCCTTTTCTTCCTTCTGATCCTAGGGTATCAGCTCTCATCACGAGTAGTTGCATTGTCTTCCTCTGTGGCCTGGTAATGCTGCTCCCCCATCGGGGTGAGGTGATCAAAGAGCAGGCCAATCAGTTCATGTCAGAGGCAGTCCCTGTTCTCATTATTATGGAACCCACTTGGATACTGAACTGCCATGGGCTACATCTTTGCAGGGGTTCTAGGTTTTCTCCATGTATGGTACTTGGTTGGAGTGTCAGTCTCAGGAAAGACCCCTGTGCTCAGATTTTTTGAATCTGTTGCTCTCCTTGTGGAGCTCCTGTCCTCTCCCTATCTAACTATTTCCCACATCTTACGAAACTTCAAGTCTTTGAAGAAAGAAATTGAAAAAGGTTTTAAAAGAAGATGGTAAAATCTCCTATGCTCATGGATGGGTAGTCTTAATATTACAAAAAATAAATGGCCATCCTGAAAAAGCTATCTACAGATTCAATGCAATTCCCATCAAAATTGCAACATAATTCCTTACAAACCTGGAATGAGAAACCATTAACTTCATATGGAAAAATAAAAGACCCAAGATAGCCAAAACAGTACAGTACAATAAATGAACTTCTGGTGGTATCAACATCCCTGATTTCAAGCTATACTACAGAGTAATAAAAACTGCATGGTATTGGCATAGAGACAATGGAACCAAAATGTAGACCCAGAAATAAACTCATACTCCTATGGGCACTTGAATTTTGACAAAGAAGCCAAAACCATACAATTGATTAAAAAGAGCATCCCTAACAAATGGTGCTGTTCTAAGTGGATGTCTGCATGTAAGAAAATGCAAATATACTCATATTCATAACCTGCACAGAACCCAATGCTCAGTGGATCAAATACCTTGACATAAAGCCAAATCTAAATATATTAGAAGACAAAGTATGATGAAGCCTGGAAATCATTGGCACAGGAGACAACTTTCTGAACAGAACAATGCCACAGACTCTGAGATCAACAATTAACAAATGGTATCTCATGAAACTGAAAACCTTCAATAAGTCAGTAATAGAACAAAAGGACAGCCCACAGATTGAGAAAAGATCTTCAGCAACCCTATATCAGACAGAGGATTAATATCTGAAACATACAATGAACTTAAGAAATTAAACATCACAAAATCTTTGATCCAATTTGAAAGTGGGTACAGAGCCAAACCTGACCAATAGCTCTAAAGGGGTTTTTTCATGTTTGGTCCAGGAGTGCTTGTGATAGAATCTGTGGCTGTTGGTGGCAGTGTTGTCAGCAAAGGTGGGTAAATTTTATTCAAAATTAAGATGTATATGTATACAAAGACTTTCCCAAAATTACTTCATTATGTTAAATGATTTGACAGATCCTTAGTTCCAGAAATATGAGTATCATATGGCAGCTCTTGCAAGTTCTCTTGCTTTCCATATTCTTAAAATTTCTACTCTCTGACATGAACCGATTGGCCTGCTCTTTGATCACCTCACCCTGATGGTGGAGCAGTCTTACCAGAGGAAGACAGAGGAAGCCACAGAGGAAGACAATGCAACCACTCCTGATGAGAGTTGATAGACTAGGATCAAAAGGAAGGAAAGGAAGACCTACCCTATCAGTGGACTTGGGGAGGGGCATGTGTGGAGAAGGGGGAGGGAAGGTGGAATTGGGAGGGGAGAAGGGAGGGATTTATGGGGGGATACAAAGAGAATAAAGTGTAATTAATAAAAATTTTAAAAATAATAATATAAACCAATGAAAAAATAATTTCTACTTAATTACTTAAGTCCTGGTTAGAAGTAGATAAATCTCTATTGCTGGTTATCCCATATCTATAGGTTCTTTTGAAAAATCTTTTCCTGCTAAACCAGGATCCTACAGTATGAAGAAATTCATCTTCCCTACCCCAAGTATTTCTGTTTTTACCCCCCATGGAAGCCTAAAAACACTGTAATTTAGATATACCTTGACACATGAAGAAGTTAACTTTTAATCACTAACATAGATGTGCTGTACCCAGAGCCGAAAACACAGAACACATAAGAGCTGTGGCTTGGGATTGAGATATAATACTTTCTCTTTTTATTTATTGAAATGACAGTGTATATGCAAGGTGAAGGATATAGTCCCTCTTAGAAGTCTCTTGAAACAAATTGTTCTACCATCTAGCTAGTTCTACTACTCCTGAGCATATATATGAAAGATGTTCAACTATACAACAAGGAGAGCTGCTCAACTATAGCAGCTTTGTTCGTAAGAGCCAGAATCTAGAAATGACCTAGATATCCCTCAACTGAAGTATGGATACTGAAATTGTGGTGCATTTACACAATGAACAACTAAACTATTAAAAACAAAAAAATCATGAAATTTGCAGGCAAATAATAGAACTAGAAAAGATCATCCTGAGTGAGGTATCTCAGAAACAGAATGTTGTGCATGGTATACACACACTTATAAGTGGATATTAGCTATATAATATAGGATAAACATACTAAAATCTACAGACTTAAAGGAGCTAAAAAACAAGGAGGACCCTAGCTAGGGAAGATGCTTAATTCTCATTCAGAAGGGAAGGCAGAATAGACACTCAAAGCAGTAGAAGAGAGGAAACAGGGTGGAAGCTTAGCACATATGTTCTCTGAGAGTCCACCCGGCAGGGGATCGAAGCAGATACAGGGACTCAAAACCAAACTTTGGACAGAGCTTATGGAAGAACGGGCATATAAAATGACCTAGAACAGACAGGAGCCACACAAGGAGGCCCACAAAGTCAAAAAATTCTGGGCCCATTGTGTACTGCAGAGACTGATGTATCAACCAAAGACTATACATAGAAGAGAAACTAGACCCCTTGCTCAAATGTAGCACATAGACAGCTCAGTCTCCATATTGGTTCTCTAGTAAGGGGAGAAGAGACAATCTCTGACATGAACTTGGTTGCCTGCTCTTTGATCACTTTTCCCTGATGGGGCAACCTAGTCAGCCCACAGAGGAAGAAGATCCAGGCAGGCCTGATGGGACCTGAGAGACTGGAGTCATACAGTAGGGGAGGAAGACTTCCCCTACCAGTGGACTAGGAAAGACAGATAGGAGAGGAAGATGAGGGGCGTGGGTCTAGGAGCAGATGAGGGAGGGTACTACAACTGGGATATAGCGTGAATAAGTTGATGATGATATAAAGGAAAAAAATGAAAAAATCCTACCCAGAGGACAATATATACTCAAAATTGAAGATATATTTATGATGTGAGCTGCAATTTGCTGTGATATACAGTTTCTTTGTTAAGAGAATGAAAGTAGGATAAATACCATAGTTGTGTGTATTCTCTACTTTCTTTCTACTCAAAGTTTGGTGAAAGGACTGAGAGATTCTAAAACACCTGGGTATACAGCTAAAGTTTATTGTAAATATAGATGTCTTTTTTCTATTCCAGGGTATGTGAAGATAGATCTGCATTTTAAAACACTCCCAGATGATTCATAAACACAAAAGTTGTAAAACATTGCAATTATATATACATTTTCTTTTCAACATGCATAGTTATGTCTTGATTACTAACATTCTATAAAATTCATTTTAACTTCCATACATCATTAGAATCCATACTCCTGAAGTATATTACAATGTAAACTCGGTAAAATGTTTATGAAGGTCAAACATCTTTCTTTGGAAAGCAACATACATTTATACAAGACATGTAGCGTTTCCATGTTTTGGTTGTATTATTGTCATGTGAAGGACTGAGGGGCAAGAACAGGTGGGCCTCAGAATCATGGGTCTGGAGAACCTTTGAATATCTTTTTCTTTGAGTGAAACTTGTGTGGTGTCATTGTCCTTTCAAGTCTTCAGTAAAGTGAGCTATAGAAACTCTCAAGACTTCTTCAAAATAGTGATTTTGCTTTCACCCATGTTTATGCACTTCTTATCACAGTATTTGAGGAAACCAGTTGCCATGTAGAAGTGTTTTCTCTAACCATGTCCTAGATAGCAATCTTCATCAACCAAAACAATGGAAGAAATGATTATGAATGCCAGCACTTATACATTCATATACCAATTTTAGAAATGAGATTTATGATAACATATTGGTGTGTTGTTCATAATTGTTTAGTTTGTTTTCCTTGAAAACACTTCTAGAATATATTTTTCTCAAATAAAAAAATAAGGAAAATAGAAAATAAGAGTTTAATCAGGAACATGTGTGTTATAGAATATTCTCATGATTAATAAAAATAAACATTTACTTATTAATTATCCCTAAGTCTCCTAGCTTTTCTGCATTTAGCATTGCTTTATAGGCATGAACAGTTACAGATGTGCACTACCTATGTGTAGCTGCTGAGATATTTTATTATGAACATGTATGTGATACGGTTTGCATAGATAATGAGCGTCTGTGCCATGTACACCAGTACATCTAGGCTTCATGCTTTGCATTTCCCCCAGAACAGAAATTTGTTTTTATCATATGAAAGCTTAAACTTTAAAAAGACTTGCTGAAATGGGACTCTAACTCTCCTTACCTGCATGCTATGGCAGGAGTGTTGTAATTCAAGGTCAAACCTCTGAGTTACAGAGTCAGTTTAAAGTCAGGCTGGAACCAAATATCTTGTATATGTCAGTGGTAAAGTAATCCCTGACATGTATCAGTTTTGGGCAAAAGCCATTGTAAAGATAAAGAAGAAGGAAGAGGAGGAGAAGAAGAAGAAGGGCAGTTTGAACATTGAGCCCCACCCACAAAAATTAAGTAAATTATTATTTTTTTTATCAAATATTGTCTTGTGATACCCTGAAGATGCTTAGGTTAAAGAATTGCTAGCTGATGTCCACTTCATGTTACTCATTCTAAGACTTAAGGGATAAGTCATACACTTTCCATCTCTGAGGATATTTTGTAGGTATGAGCATATTAAAGTGATCTTTAAATGTGTCCCCACTGTCCTCCATCCATCTGGCTCATCTTTTCTTTATTTATGGCAAGAGTCCCTACTAAATGAAATGAGAATGTATCCAGAACCAGCTAACCCTCAAGTTTGTATACTGCATAAAAGGTCAAAATGTACATGGAATTAAAAAAATGAAGAAGACAGAATGTGAGTGAGGACTAGACCCTCGACAATCAAGATCATAATCTGTGTGGCCAACAGAATGTGAATGAGATTTGAAGATGAGATGACAATAGAGTGCCATTTAATGGCCAGGTATGACAGCTATGCTCATTACATAAGACAGCACTGTACATTTTTAACAAACATTAGTTTTAAGAAAGCTTTACATTCAAAGTAAATTTAACCAGAAATCATGACTGTTTTAATATAATTTCTATGCCCACACAGGACAATTTGAAAGATTGTTATAATCAATTAATGTACTTTCACACATTAATTAATATAGCTAGAACAAAATCTAAGTCAATCTTTATAATTTTCATAAAATTATTAAAGCAGAGAATACAATTATATTAAGATACAGGAGTTAAATATAATAATACAAAGAATCACATGATTGAGACTACATTACACATGCAACATATAACAACTGACAAATAACATTTATTGTGTATATCTTACCAACAGTGCTATCTCATTTTCAGCATAGCACAGTGTAGCTGTTGAAGGAATGTCTGAGACTCTATCTCTGAATTACAGGAGACCTAGCTTTGCGTTAGTATTTCTTCTTAGATACAACTTCAATAGTGTATCTCAGGGAACGTTACGTGCAGCCTGTGACTGTTGGGTTGGTATTCAGTAAACAGCTTCATTTATTCATAGAAGAATGAACAAATAGGCAGATTTGTCTAGGTGAAGAACATTTGGTATGATTCAAATGGTCTCTCTAGTCTCTATGCTAGTTTTATCTGAAAAGATTAGCACTAAACAAAGCAAGAATTAGTATACTTGTCATTAATAGACACCCAGACAGCTGAAAAGACATGAAAATAAACATTATATTTAAAAATAAACTACCGATAACTAACTGTTTGGGATTTGGTACATAAGAGGCATTAACTTAAAAAGAAACATTCTAAGCTGTCCTTAACACAAACTAAAAAGTGTTAATCTTAACACTTGGTTACTGTTCACAAAGCAGGAAATGTGGGCAAAAGAATGTAGCTCTGGGAGGAAGGATGAGATTCCAGCACTGAAGAAAGATTTCAACCATAATAAAATGTGTTGTCCAGCTCTTAGCAGGGGTAGGTGTGAGAAGAGTGGGTGAGCTGATAGCTATTCTAGTTTAGGGAAGAAGATAAAAACTTAAAGTGAAAATGAGGGTTTTAAGTGTGAAAAAGATGATATCTCATGCAAATGTGGTACTGATGGATGACCACTACTCTCTCTCTCTTCTGAACTGTTACCTATATTGAAGGACATTGAAACATGCCACAGACCAAAATCTCCACCCCAGACATAAATTTAACTTTATTCGTTAGTCCATCTTGTCCTTTTCCCGGCCTCCTTTGATTTTTCACTGCAGTTGTTCAGTATGTGAAAGCGTGTGTCAAATGGGTGCACACAGATGAAAGAGCCAACACTCAGACAGAAAGATACTGCTGGTGGTACAGGAATTAGCTGCAGAGACTTGGACAGAGGAAGAGACGCAGTTCCACCTCACTGTTTACAAATCCACACCAGCATACCAACCTTGTGTTAAAATATGTAACCAAAGTTCACAGTGTCTTTGCAGTCATTCTCTGACATGGCATGGCACTGAAAAAAAATGAGTTCATCAAATAAAATATTCGAGAATAAGTGGAGTTACAGGGACATTCTGCCCTTCTATTTCAGAATTCATAATGTAAAAAACTCCAGTTTTCTTGTCACTATAGCCCTTCATTTACTCTATGTATGTGCTTTTTACTGAAGTCTTTGCAAATATTTAAGAAGTTTCATCAAGTAACAACAAGGACATTTGCTCAACCATGTTCATAGCAGCTTTATTTGTAATAGCCAGAACCAGGAAACAACCTAGATGTCCATCAACTGAGCAATAGATACAGAAATTGTGGTACTTTTACACAATGGAATACTGCTCAGCAATTAAAAACAAGGAAATCATGAAATTTGCAGGAAAAAGGTGGGATCTAGAAAAGATCATCCTGAGTGAGGTATCCCAGAAGCTGAAAGACAAACATGGTATATAATCACTTATACGTTATACTACACCTATAAGATAGGATAAGCATATTAAAGTCTGTACACCTAAAGAAGATAAACAAGAAAGAGGATCTGGGGTAAGATGATCAATCCTCACTTAGAAAGACAAATTCGATGGACATTGGAAGTAGGGGAAAACAAGAAACAGGACAGGGTCCTACCACAGAAGGCCTCTGAAAGAATGTACCTAGCAGTGTATCAAAGCAGATGCTGAGACTCATAACCAAACCTTGGGCAAAATGCAGGGAATCCAATGAAAGAAGTGGGAGTTATTAAGACCTAGAGAGGACAGGAGCTCCACAAGGACCAAAGAGGGCACAAGTGTCTTTTCTGAGACTGTTTCTCCAACCAAGGACCATGCATGTTTATAACCTAGAACCACTGCTTGGATGTAGCCCATGGCAGCTCAGGAAGGGGAACAGGACTATCTCTGACATGAACTCAGTGACTGACTCTTTGAACTCCCCTCCATCCACCCCCAAGGGAGGAGCAAACTTGCTAGGCCACAGAGGAGGACATTGCAGCCAGTCCTGAAGAGACTTTATAAGCTAGGGTCCGACGGAAGGGGAGGAGGACCTCCCCTATCAGTGGACTTAAAGAGGGTCCGGAGGAGATAAGGGAGGGAGGCTAGGATTGGGAGAGAATGAAGGAGGCGGCTACAACTGGGATACAAAATTAGTAAACTGTAACTAATATAAAATATAAAGAATTTTTAAAAGGAGTTTCTACATGCAGTCTCTAGGCAGAGGAAGGGACATAGTGAGTCTGACAGAGAACAAATCACTTTTACCTGCAAATCTCACTCAGCTGGCTTTATGTCTAGTAGTGATGCTTTGGTGATCTGCTAAACAAGATAACTTTAGACAGACATGGTCGGTCAAAGTTCTGTCTTCGTGGTTGCTGCTGTGAACAGAGGCTGATGGAACCTAGTCCTGTGTCTTTCCTTTGAATAGCTGTTATCTGCTTACTAAAGTTTTTACAGTGGCTGAAACACAAGCATCATACACAATGAAAAAAAAATGTTATGTAGGAAAATGCCATGCAATTTTTTATAAATTGGCTTTCAGTGACCACAAGAAAATAGGAAAATAAGCGTTTACTTTTCTTAATAATCTTGCAATCGATGTATATAGCAATAGTATCTTAGAGAGAATGAAAAAAATTATTTTAAATCATCCACTCAAGGTTTAAGGCATATACAAATCATACCTAAAACAGTAACATCTTAATAAATAAGCATATATTAACTGATTGTTGGCTCCCATTGCCAGTAAAACACGTAGGTACATTGATTTAATACATGTGTCACTTTAATACAAATTAGCTTATTTAGAACAAGAATTTAAACAAATTATTAAAACAAAAGGAAATGTAAATATTAATAATCACATGAAATAGTTAATATATTACTGATATTTTATAAAAGCTTAGCACTTGTTAGAATTTCATTTACACACTAACATCATATGGCAAAAGCAATACAATTAACAGCTAAAGGAAAAAAAAACAACAGTTGAATATAATATGCTCTTACCTGTTGCCATACCAGCCATTATTGTTATAATTAATAATTTTACAAATGATTTAAAATAGTACAAATTGTGCAGAAGTTGAGATGGGTTCTTTAAAAAAGTATAATAATTAATTATGGAAAATATCTTTCATCTTTTAATAATCTCCACTGTCAAAAATGTTTTTATATTCTAAGCAACATTTTATTTACTTTCTTAATTTTCTACTTTTTGTAATAATTACATGCAACTATATTAAAAGCAATTATAAAAAGTAATTTCATTCTCTTATGATTAATTCATTCTCTTATGATTGATTCACATTTTCCAGTTGAAAATATATTGTTCCCTAAGTCTATAGTTGAAAAGGTGAGATTTTTAAGACATATACTTTTCTTGCTTTTCATTTCTACAACAGCCACTTGTTTTCACATAGTTACTTGGTTGTTATGTTGTTTCATTTTACAGCACATAATATGATCACGATTGGGTATACACAAATATGCTTTTCTCTTAAGAATGACCCCGATATTTTCAACTTAAAATTATTTTCACTTCTATATACAATGCTAAAATGCATTTTGTAAATAGTTAGTATATATGTTGACTGATTGATTCATTCATTGTTTTATTCATTCATTAATTGATTTGCTAAGTTGTAATTGGTAAATCTCAGATTTTTCATACCTTGGCAATTTTCTCTATATGCTACTTATAACATAAAAAGATCATTAACATAAAAAGATGATTGTTCAATACTGCTTGGGAAAACAATCTCAAATAGTGACAAAGTATAAAAGTGTTTATCAACATAAAGTGAACAAGGACATCAATAGAGGTGTCAAAGTTGACAGGGGAAGACCTTTGAAGCCTCTACCCTACACAAAAAACTACAAGCAACTAAGGAATACCAAGAGAAAAGGAAATAGTCTTCCTCAGGAGAGAGAGCCCCAACTGGTTATCTAGTACCAAATAATCCACCAGAACACACGTACAAGTTGCATTACAAAGACTGAGAAGATTACACTTAGTAATAGATACATATATGAATACAATATCAAGGAAAAAGTGACATGAATTTGAAAAAGAGCAAAAAGGGGTATATAAGAAGACTTTCAGGGAGGAAAAGGAAGGGTAAATGATAAAATCTCAAAAAAAACTGTTATTTTTATAAGTCACAAGGGTACCCCCCAAAACACAGTGCTTAAGGGTCTCCCTGTCTGGGCACAAGGGCATGGCCTTGAGAATAGCCAATGAAATGTCAACATTTGACACCAGGCCTATGGGTAATAGATATTTTGATGTTTTCTCTATTAATTCAAACAATATGGTATTCTGTTTGTTTTTGTGGTTTGCATTCTGTTCTGTTTTGCTGTGAATTTTTAAAGACACATACTTTAAAAAGTGTTGCTATCCACAAGGATAGCAACAGGACCAAAATATCTGGGCATAGGGGTCTTTACTTAGACTGATACTCCAGCCAAGGACCATGCATGGTAATAACCTAGAACCCCTACTCAGATGTAGCCATTGGCAGCTCAGTATCCAATTGGTTACCCTAGTAAGGTGAACAGGGAATGTGTCTGATATGAACTCAGTGGCAGGCTCTTTGATCACCTCCCCCTGGATGGGAGAGCAGCCTTGCCAGACCACAGAGGAGGACAATGCAGCCAGTCCTGATGAGACCTGATAAGCTAGAGTCAGATGGAAGGGAAGGAGGAGGAGAGGGG
>CM053764.1:117521504-117538123 GCA_028658305.1 Pachyuromys duprasi
TTGTCTCTCTTTTTGTTCCTCCAATATCTGCATAATCATAGCTTTAACATAATTTTCCTGTGTCTCCGCTGAATTAAAATCTCCACTGCTTATGGGTGTTTCTGGTGGGGCCATAGTGTGCTGATTTTTGTTGGGTGAGTTCTTTCGCTGATTTCTGGGCATTTGTTTATATATAATCAGGGAGCTGTTTGTGCTTTAATGCTGAACTTCAGACTGGAACTGTCAATCTCTTGTGTCAGGAGTATTCTTCAAGAAGATCAGGGAGTTCTTGTGGTTTGTTAGTGTGTGTGTTGTTGTCTCAGTTGAACTCTGTTGTGGGCTCTGTGTGCCTGGCTTTGTGCTCTGTGCTAGAAGCTTTGAGCACTGCAGTCTGCTCACACTTCTGGTCTGGAGGCTTTGCTCCTCACTCTGTGCTAGAGGCTGAGTGTCCAGGTCCAGAGGCTGTGAGACCCAGTCTAGTATTGTGGCTGCAGGCGCTGAGCATGGCTGTTTGTTCAGATCAGAGCTGTGTGCCGTGGGTCACCGGGAGATTTTTCCGGGGAATAACTGGGTGTGCCTAGGAATTTTCCACTTGATTTCCTTGCCATAGGAGTTCCGCTCACCTGGCAATCACAAATGTTGGTGTTTTAGTTCTCAGAGTTCAGTCTCCCGGTCGCTGCATTGTTTCTGCTGTCCTACTCCTCAGACATGATGTCCTCTCCTGGCAGCTGCTGTTTGTGCTTTAAGTCTGAACTTCAGACTGTATCTGTCAATCTCGTGTGTCAGGAGTATTCTTCAAGAAGATCAGGGAGTTCCAGTGGTTTGACAGTGTGTGTTGTGTCTCAGTTGAACTCTGTTGTGGGCTCTGTGTGCCTGGCTTCGTCCTCTGTGCTAGAAGCTGTGAACACTGCAGGCTGGTCACCCCTCTGGTCTGGAGGCTTTACTCCTCACTATGTGCTAGAGGCTGAGTGTCCCGGTCTGAGATGTCAGCTGGGGCCTCTGTGCTCTGCCCTGGGCTTGCTGCTAAGGGTTCTCCCCTGGACTGGAGACTTGGTACCCCCTTCTGGGCCAGGGGCTGTGCACCACGGTCTGTGATGATATTTGGGGCACACACACTCGGTCTGGAGTGGTTGCAGGAGTTGCCGAGCAGTGTGCACTTGCTGTATGTAGGCCTGTCTGAAATGATGCCTGAGGCCTTCTCAGTCTGGCCAGTGGATACACACTGACTGAGGTGGTTCCTGGAGGACCCGAGAAGTGTTTGCCACAGTGTGCAGGCCTGTCAAAAAAGTCCCCTAGGCCCTCTCAGTCTGGCCCGTGTACACACACACACACAGACTGAGGTGGTTGCAGGCAGAGGTGATTGGTGTGTGCCTGCCGTATGCCTGCTGGTTGAAACAGAACCCAGGTCCTTCTCAGACTGACCCGTGGACACACACAGGGACTGAGGTGTTTGCTGGTGAAGCCGAGCAGTGTGTGCCCGCAGTATGCAGGTCAGTCAAAACAGTACCCGGTTCCTCCTCAGTCTGGCCCTGAGACTGTGTGACCCAGTCTGGTATAGCGGCTGTTGGCGCCCAGCGCAGCTGCTTGTTCAGATCAGGCCTGTGCGCCACAGGTCACCAGGAGTTTTTTCCGGGGAATAACTGGGTGTCCCTTGGATTTTCCCACTTGATTTCCTTGCCGTAGGAGTTCTGCTCACGTGGCAATCACAGATGCTGGTGTTTTAGGTCCCAGAGTTCAGTCTCCTGGTAGCTGCATTGTTTCTGCTGTCCTACTCCTCAGACACAGTGTCCTCTCGTGGCAGCCATCTTGGATCTCTCAAGAGCCAGAAGTTTTAAACAACACAGATGTCCCTCAATTGAGGAATGGATACAGAAATTGTGGCACATTGACACAATGGAATACTACTCCGCAATTAAAAACAAAGAAATCATGAAATTTGAAGGCACATGGATGGGACAAAAAAGATCATCCTGAGTGAGGTAACCTAGATCCAGAAAGATATACATTGTATGTATTCACTTATATGGAGATTTTATCCACATATTACAGGATAAACATGCTACAAGACACAGACCGAAAGAATACTAGTAATAAGGAGGATCCAAGGGAGGATGTATAAACCTTATTAAGAAAGGGAAATACAACTGACAGAGGTGGTGGTCCAAGGGACGAAAGAAGTTAGGAGAGGGGACCCAGAGAAATATGATGGTGGAGATCATACTGGGGAAGAGGGAAGGCAAGAGGTAAGATGGCCTGCAGAGAAACTGAAGGTGGGGGCATCTCTGTGACAAGCTGTAGACCTAAGTCAGCATAGGCTACTGGGAAGATATGAGGGAGACTCAAGCAGAAATGCCTAGTAACACAAGCCATAGATCCTGAAGAGGACACCTTATAACTAGACAATCTCGTATTTGAGGGTGGGTAAACCAACCCCCCTCCCCAAAAAAACTTGACCCAAAATTTACCCTGCCTACAAGATGTTCAGAGATAACGAAATATCTACAAGATAGAGCATAGACTGAACAAATGCCCAACCAATGCCTGGCCTAACCAAAGACCCAGATGAGAGTGCCAACCCCTGACTATGAATAATACTCTGGCAAGTTGAAGATAGAAACTTCTCAGAATTGTCCTCTGAGAGTCGCCTCACAGCAATGCCTCAAAACAGGTGCTGAAACTCACAGCCAAACATCGGTTGATGCTTATAATCTAGTAGAAAAGTGGAAGGAAAGAGAAAAGGACCTACAAGTGAGAGAAGCTCCACAAAAAGACTTACAGAGCTTAACATCCAGAGCCCCAAAGAGCTTGATGAGCCTGAAGCATCAACCAAGAACCTTGCATGGACGGAACCTAGATGCCCCCTAAAAAATGAGGCTAATGGAATGGCTAAGATCAAATTCACAAGTGAAAACACATGCTGAAGAGGATGTGGAGAAAGGAGAACCCTTCTCCGTTGATGGTGGGAATGTAAACATGTACAACCACTTTGGAAATCAATCTGGCACTTTCTTAGACAATTAGGAATAGTGCTACCACAAGATCCAGCTATAATACTCCTAGACATATATCCAAAAGATGCTCAACTATAAAAGGACATTTGCTTAGCCATGTTCATAGCTGCTTTATTCATAATAGCCAGAATCTGGAAACAACCCAGATGTTCCTCAAGGAGGAATGGATGCAGAAAATGTGGTGCATTTACACAATGGAATACCACTCAGCTATTAAAAACAAGGAAATCATGAAATTTGCAGGCAAAAGGTGGTATCTAGAAAAGATCATCCTGAGTGAGGTATCCCAGAAGCAGAAAGACATACATTGTATATATTCACTTATAAGTAGACATTAGACATATAATATAGAATAAACATATTAAAATCTCAAAACCTAAAATAGCTAAGAAAGAAGAAGGACCCTGGGTAAGATGCTCAATCCTCATTCAGAAAGACAAATGGGATAGACATCAGAAGAGGGTGAAAACAAAGAAAAAGGCAGGAGCCTACCCACAGAGGGCCTCTGAAAGACTCTACCCTGCATGGTATGAAAGTAGATGCTTAGGCTCATAACCAAACTTTGGGCAGAGTGCAGGGAATCTTAAGAAAGAAGTCGGAGATAGAAAGACCTGGAGGGGACAAGAGCTCCACAAGGAGAGCAACAGTTTCCAGAATATCTGGGCACAGGGGTCTTTTCCGAGATTGTTACTCCAACCAGGAACCATTCTTGGATATAACCTAGAACCCTTGCACAAGTGTAGCCCAGGGCAGCTCAGTCTCCAAGTGGGTACCCTTGTAAGGGGAATGGTGGCTGGCTCTTTGACCACCTTCCCTTGAAGACAGAGGGAGGGAGCCTTACAAGGCCATAGAGGAAGACAATGCGGCCAGTTCTAATGAGACCTGATAAGCTAGAGTCAGATGGCAGGGGAGTAGGACCTCTCCTATCACTGGACTGGAGAAAGGGCAGGAAGGAGATGAGGGAGAGAGCACAGGATCGGGAGGCAGTAAGGGAGGGGGCTACAGCTTGGATACAACGTGTAAAATGCAATAAATTAAAAAATTTAAAAATGTAGCTGTTGGGAAGTTTAGGTTTTATGTGGGTTCTCAAGTAGGCAAAGCTGGGACTGCATCTGTCTACCTTTTGATCACTTCCCTGTTGGTGTACTTAAAACTCTTTTATTTACATTTTTCTTTTTCCCTACTTCACCCCAATCCTTTTTTTACCAGCACCCCAACACCAAGTAGGAAAGAGAAATGATTAGCAGGCACAGATCTTTCTTACCTGCCTGTCGCTGGTTAGGGTTGTCGGGCTTCTTGGAGCCAGTGTAAGCCTCATTTCCGGAGATCTCCATCTTCTTGTTTCACAACAGTAACTAGGAGCAGCAAGGGGGAAGCAGGAGAAACATTGTTCATTCTCTGATCTCCACACTCTCTGGGCTCTGGCATTTATTCTGTCTTTAGAATTCTCGGCCGAGAGCAACTCTCAGAACAGGCATGAGGCAAATAATCTGCAGCTGTGGACCATCGGAATCAGTCCCACATCCCACACCTGGAACCAAAACAAAAACAAGTTTATATCAGCAACACTTTTCCCTGGTGAGACTGAATTGTCAGGCCACAGGGGAAGAGGAGAAGCTCAGTCCTGATAAAACTTGATGATCTGAGAAGGATCGGAAGGGGGAGGGGAGGTTCCTTTTTTTAAGGAATAGTAGAGATGAGAGAAAGGGACCAATGGTGGGACTGGGAGGTGAGGAGAGATGGAGCTCCAACCAGGATGTAAAGTGAATACAAAGGAAAGACAGAAATTTTTAAAATATATTTTTTGAAGACAGTGGGTGTTTTGCGGTGGGTTTTATCACCATGACCTCACATATGACATTATATTTTCTTCTCTTCTTTTGCTGATTTTGTCATTGCCTCTGGACTTAAGTTCTCATTGGCTAATTAAGTCTCCTCATGATGATTAATATTCTGATAGGATCACATAAGTCACAAGTCACTGGAAACCTCTGTGAAGGGGTTTATAGATTGATTTATCCACAGTGGAAGACTAATGGTGTTTAGTGTGCCTTACTGTGTGCTGGGGTGCTCAGTAGAATAAAGAGTTGAAACCAGCTGACATTGGCATTCACCTCTGTGTCCTGGACCCAGAGGTTCCAGAAGCATCAAGCTCCTTCCATCATGATTTCACCACCCTGAAGAAATGTCCCTCTAAGTGTGAGTAAAAAACAAATAATACCCCCCCCCTTAAGTTAACTGTGTGCGTGTGTGTTAAAACAGTGAGTAAGTAACCAATACACTGTATTGTTGTTGTTGTTGTTGTTTAAATCCAATTCCTCCATTATTTAGGCATTGTGGATGACAGGTTGAAGTAAAAGAAAAGTTCTTTTGGGGGGGGTGTCGAAATGCCAACATAAGGAACTGAGGGTTTTTTTTGTGGGTGTCAATTACTGCAGCTCAATTGTTGAGGTCATTGTGAAGCCATAAGAGAATCCTATGTAGTTAACCCTGTGGGAAATTAAGCGAACAGAAGAAACAGCATGTGGCAGAGGATAGCACATATTTTTACACCTGTGTGAGTCATTAGCCATCTGAGTTCAGCAATATTTGATGTGAGCAAATCAGCAACATCCCCTACTTTCCATTAAGGCAGCAGCGTCAGCCTCAAGAGAAGGCCCTCCAAATGAGGGCAGTCACCAAGGGAGGTTACTCTAAATGACTGAATGGGACTCTCTGGCAAGAGTAGGAAGATTATGAAATCTGGAGGAGATGCAAATACTGGGAGGCGGTATGAGTTGGTGAGGGAGGTTTTATTTTCAAATTCTCATGGCAGCACTGTCCTTAAAGAAATACTTAAAGATATATAGCCATCCAATTCCCCCAACTCTGCCATGAATGTTCTTATTGAAAAATCTTTGTCTCCCTTTTTTATGCCTTAAAAATTATGGTGCGAATGGAAAAAAAAAACTTGTCATTAGAACTGACAGGGCTCACAGAGTCCCACCACTACCTAAGGAGCTATTTGTACTTGATGGTTACTGTGGAAAGATAGTTTTCTTCAAGGGTGTGTCCTCTGATAAAACACCATTGCTCCAGTTAATGGACCTGCAACCAGGCACATTCTGAAAACTCTAAGGAGACTCAGGATAAAGTAGCAGACAAGAAGTTGGAAAAGAAAGAGTTGAGGGAGTACAGGAAGAGTTAGAGTAGAGAGAACAGATCAGATCAAAACACATTACATACATGCATGAAATTCTCAAAAGTATATTTTATAAAGGGGGAAGCATGGTTTGAATAAAAATGGTGCCCATCAATTAGCAGGTAGTGGCAATATTGGAAGGCATGCATTGTGGGAGTAGGCACGGCCTTTTTAGATGAAGAGTACTCATTTGTTTCCTGCTGCCTGCCGATCCAGATGTAGAACTCTCAGCCCCTTTGAAAACATGTCTGCCTGTACACTGCCATGCTTCCTACAATGACAATAATGAACTAAACTTCTGAAACTGGAAGCCAACCCCAAATAAATGTTTCCTATGGTCACCACGTGTCACCACAGCAATAGAAATCCCAAGTATAACTAAGCAGTACATTACCTTAAAAGCATGGAAAAAGAATATACTGTATCCCGTTTCTTTCATGACATTACATACTACTGCATTCTGTCTCATTGACAGTTTTTATCTTCTACAATCCTTTAAAAATATACATAGACTACATAACAAAGTATAGCATTAAATAGAGGAAATCTACAACACTGGCTTCAAAATAAGAAGGTGGATAAACCTTACTCTTTAAGCCCTCAATCCATTCTTGATATCAAGACTTACTAGACAGAAACAGAAATACACTCAGGTTCTAGTGTGTAACTAGTGCCATTGAGGATAGTGTCATTATGAATAAATAGGAAAAACTTGAAACTAGGCAGGGCATTGGTAAATTCAACAATATGAAAATAGAGATAGACATTGTAAGAAAAGTAGGGGACTATGTTGGAGCAACAGAATTCCAATGTTCCACCTTGTAGCCAGACAGTCATCATCCCTTTCTGCTTCATAAGACTCATGTCTGTGAGTGTTTTGCCTGCATGTTCGTATGTACAATGTCTGTGATTCTGATGACTGCTGAGGCCAGAAGAAGGCATCAGATGCCCTAGAAAGGGAATTACAGATGGTTCTAAGCTGCCATATTGTTACTGGGAACTGATCTCCGTCTTCAGTAAGAGCAGCAAGTGCCATTAACCACTGCGGTGTTTCTCAGGGTCATCTCCTCTCTATTCTTAAAAAAAAAAGGACACTGTTATTTCCATCATTGTCTAGCTCAGCATGTGCTTACATTTATTTCTTCATCTAAGAAGTGGCAAAGGTCCTTTTACCTCTCTGTATTCATAAGATAAAATATTTCTTTAGAAATATATGGAATAAAGTAATCCTCCCACACTGAAGCTATAAAAGTTGCATAAAGCACTTGATATGTGTAGAAATTCCTACTCTCTTGACAAACAGGAAAGGCCTGCAAGGAATGTTTTTTTGTGGCCTTCTGTTGATTGTATGATGAAGAGATATACAAATGGAGGGATAACTATCCAGTACCTTCTGAGAAGTGAGAGCCTGTCATTCTCCTTAAACATTTATTGTTGTAGAATCCCAGAGGAGTGCTGTGTCTGACTTATCCCCTGGCATGTTTCACTGGACACCAGTCATGTTGCTGTCGGTTTCTACCCAAACATTGAGTGTGAGAAAACAGAAGGCAGTTCGTTATTAAGGAGAATTTTTTATAATATTCTTTTCTAAAATTTCAGGGGTACTCTAAATGATTAAAATGTAGTTATTAGAGTATGAAGTCCTAGAAAATATATAAATTGATAATAAACATTAACTTTTGCAATGATATTTTTACTGCATGTCAGAAACTCGCTTTAACACATCCAATGTATTTGGCAAAAATGTTTTGTGTTTAAGAGCTTATATGCAAGCCACTAAGCTTTGCTTCAAATGAAAATGGAGTTAATTCTACAGACATAAACATGAGAATGTCTGGCTCCAAATAAATATTTCAGAAAATGAGTTATTGCTGTTGCTGTCTTTGCTAATGAACAGTGGCACTTAAGGAAAATATTTCTCAGTTAAAAATAAATAAGCGTTCATTTCAAAATTTCCCTTGGATTTGAGGCTTATTGCTTCTACACATGAAAACATGCCTGATTTTTTTTTACAATTTCATAAAATTTGTTTTTCATCCAAAACATCTAGTTATTTCTCATGACTGAAGACTGCAGTTCCTCACCTTAAAATTGTTATTGATGACATTGTCAGAGGTGCTAATAAGCATGCATTAATAAAACTCCTGTCTGAAACTGAGCACTTAGTAGACTAATAGCTGAGTAGCAGCAAACACAGTCAGTGGGACTAAATTTAACTAAGTTCTTTATTTAACTAAGTTCTAATTAGGGGTACAGAGTACCCAAGGCTTACGGGAGAGTTATAAAATGTATATGATGATGCCAAGACCAACTTCAACGCAGTGTCTAGATTTTTGTAGACTTATGTCATACTGGGTAAAAGGGACATGTGCAGACTTCACGGAAATCTATTTAGAAATCACTGTTTATTTTTGTTCTTTCATTGGCAATATAGGTTCAGTTCAATTTTTCCTTGACAGATGTATTAATTTCAAACAGAACCGGCAAGAACACGCATGTGTGTTTCTAGGTTACAAAAAGTTTAGGATGTGTGCATATGGGAGTCTTAGTGCTGTTAAGTAGCTAACCATGTTGTTTATAACTTGGAACATGATCATAGTTGTACATTGCTTAACCAACAGAATATGGTAGAGGGGTGTATCCTTAGGGTCCACCCTATGTGGCACCATACTGGAATATGCACACAGAAAACCTGTACTCTTGAACCTGTTTCAGATATATCCCCAAGGCTAGGGCCTGTGGGGTGTGTGTGTGGGGTGTATGTGTGTAATATAACACACTTTAATGATACATATTA
Organism: Pachyuromys duprasi; assembly: GCA_028658305.1. Classification (NCBI taxonomy): domain Eukaryota; kingdom Metazoa; phylum Chordata; class Mammalia; order Rodentia; family Muridae; genus Pachyuromys; species Pachyuromys duprasi. The sequence continues at coordinate 117,530,473 of CM053764.1, forward strand.
ACATACAGATATAATATGTGGACATACCTATATTGCTTACAACATTATATGGAATGGAAAGTATACGAACCATGACTGTGGTTGAATGAAACTACTTAGCAACACACAATTTTCACATGGTCTAAATATAAGCCTTAGGGTGACAGGGAACTGTCATGTGACACACCTGTTTTGGTGCCAGAATTGTATTGGCATATCCTGGAAACAAGAATTATTATGTTGTACACAACTGTATTTGAGCAACCCCTGAAGTTATGAGCTGTCTCTCCAAACATAGCTTAATGGCGTGGATGTGGCTAATTGAATGTACCAAATAGAGTTATGAGCAACAAGAAAATCTATCCTAGAGCTCAGCATTCTAAACTGGTGTCCTGTTTTATGTCAGACGCCAGGATCACTTCCGTGTCTGCCCCTACTCTTTCATAGTTAGTGATCCCTCTTTCCTGTCTTTCTCCCTCCTTACCTCTCTAACTCTCTCTCCCATTCTGATATTCTGACCATGCATATTTTTTTCATTTCTTTCGCTTTTAACAAGTTATCCTGTTCTCTGAAGGCTATGACATAATGCACAAACTTTGTGACACATTTTAAAAATTGTAAATTCATTTAGATTTTGTGGGTTTGACCCAGGCCTTCAACCCCAGAAGAAAGATGTTAAAATTTATCCATGAAGAATGCTAGGCAGGATTGATCATCTTATCCCAGGTACTCTTTCTTGTTTATCTTCTTTAGGTGTATACATTTCAGTATTTTTATCCTATCTTATAGGTCTATATAAGTGAATATATACCAAGTGTTTCTTTCTGCTTTTGGGATACCTCACTCAGGATGTTCATTTCCAGGTCCCACCATTTGCCTGTAAATTTCATGATTTCTTCATTTTTAATTGCTGAATAGTATTCCATTGTGTAAAAGTACTATAACTTCTGTATCCATCCCTCGACTGAGGGACATCTGGGTGGTTTCCAGGTTCTGGTTATTACAAATAAAACTGCTACGAACATGGTTGAGCAAATGTCCCTGTGGTGTACTTGAGCATCTTTAGGATATATGCCTAAGAGTGTTATAGCTGGGTCTTTAGGAATCACTATTCTTAATGTATAAGAAAACACCAAATTGATTTCCAGAGTGGTTGTACAAGTTTGCATTCCCACCAGCCATGGAGGAGGGTTCCCCTTTCTCCACAACCTCTCCAGGAAGTGTTGTCCCTTGAGTTTTTGATCTTAGCCATTCTGGTCGGTGTAATTAGCCATCTGAGGGTCGTTTTGATTTGCATCTCCCTGATGGCTAAGAACATCTAGCATTTCTTTAAGGGTTTTTCTGCCATTCTACAATCCTCTACAGAGAGTTCTCCAGAGGACCCGGGGTAAGATGATCAATCCTCACTTAGATAGACAAATGGGATGGACATTGAATGTAGGAGAAAACAAGCAACAGGACAGGAGCCTACCACAGAGGGCCTCTGAAAGACTTTACCTAGCAATGTATCAAATCAGATATTAAGACTCACAACCAAACCTTCAGCAGAGTGCAGGGAATCATATGAAAGAAGGGGGAGTTAGTAAGACTTGGCAAGGACAAGAGCTCTACAATGACCAAATATATCAGGGCACAGGGACCTTTTATGAGGCTTTTTCTCCAACCAAGGACCATGTATGGATATAACCTAGAACTCCTGTTCGGATATAGCCCATGGTAGCTCAGTATCCAACTGGGTACCCTAGCAAGAGGAACAGGGACTATTTCTGACATGAACTCAAAGGTTGGCTCTTCGACCCTCCCCCACCCCCCAAGGAAGGAGCAGTCTTGCTAGACCCCAGAAGAGGACATTGCAGCCAGCCCTGAAGAGTCATGATAAGCTAGGGTCAGATGGAAGGGGGTGGGGGGAGGTCCTCCCCTACCAGTGGACTTGGAAAAGGGCAGGGAGGAGATGAGGGAAGGATGGTGAGAGTGGAAGCGAATGAGGGAGGGGACTAAGGTTGGGATACAAAGTAGATAACCTGTGATTAACATAAAAATAAATAAATTATAAAAAAGAACGTTAGGCATTGCTAAAAAGGATGACATTTCATTTGTGCTTCCAGAGTTACCAAATTAGTGGAGGGATAAGTGTAGGGTCGAAGCAGATGACAAAAAAAAGTGAGATGGGGAGAAGGCCAAAACAGGTGCCAGATCAAAGGGAAATGACAGAATGATGTCACTCTTATGGCACATGGAAACAAAACAAAAACCTTAGTCTTGTGCTTCAGTAGAAGTAGAATTGGGACCCCTACTCAGGTAGGAATCTATAAGTGTATGAACCTGAAGATAAAGAAATGGCATGGGACCTTGTTGTTAATAAAAGGAAAGAAAAACAAAATAATCAAATTCTTGCAGCTAAAACATGAGTTCCCTCCGAGTATCTCTATACCCATACATAAACAATATTATGTTACACATATTTCAATGTTAGGGACATATTCAGTTAGCTTGAGTTAGTGACTCTAATTTAGTTGCACATGCCTGGTTTTCTAAATTAGAAGGTTTATATCCACAGCAATGCTTTAAATTGACTTTAATACAATTTTGAAACTTTAGGGCCCTACTGTAGTTTTACAAACACTTTAGCAGATAACTTTGATCTTACTATTTAAATGTAAACATAGAATGTGGACTAAAACCCTGGCAAGACAAACATAAAATTTAAATGTGTCTGGACCTGTCTGAGATTCAATCAAAGATGACTGGTGTTGCAATCATAAAATAATGGCAAGGAGTTACGATTGTCAGGTGACAGAAAGTGATCAGGCAGGAAAATATGTGTACTTCTACCAAGTGATATTTTTCACTTGTACAAGATCTACTAAGTATGTATTTCAAGCAAGAAGAAATCCAGAAAGTGAATCAAATGCAGTTAAAATGTAATATAAGCTAAAATCAGCTTTCTGTTGTTTCCAGCTTGTTGCACTTGAGGTCCTCACTTTGCTGCAGAAAGTTTAACCCTCATATTTTTCAACTAGAAATGTTTATTCTAATGAAATAATTATTGATTTTTCATATAACAGATTAAGCTATACATTGCAAAACATTTATAAAGCCCATTGTATTTAACCTTTAAAATAAATGGAACTTAATTAAAGGGAAACTTAGTAGCAACCCTTTATCTAAAGAACAGAACACCATAGAATTTCAGAATAGCTTTGAAGCACCTGTATTCAACTTTCTGGTCATCTTTCTGTGCTTCTAAGTTTTGTATTACTTTCTCCTTGCTTATATGTGTCATAACTTTTCTTGTAATACTGTATATATTTTTAGTTTAGTTTGTTTTAAGGTGAGGTCTCTCTGTGGGTAGCCTAGAACTTACTAGTAGAACACATGGAGATCTGTTTGCTTTATTGGTCAGAGGCTGGAATTAAAGTTTCTTTTTGAAGTGGATGGTAATTACCCAGGCACACACAACTGGACAAGGTGCAGAGAGTGACAGGCTTCGACTAATTAGAGTGTATGTGGAACTGGGGAAAGAAAGATTGTAAGAGACACAAACAGTGAATGAGTCCAAGGAAAACAGATATTTTTTCCAGGAACAATAAGGCTGATGCAAATATGAACGCGCAGAGACTGACAGCATGCAGATTTATATAAGCTGAATTTAGTCAAAATCCCATCATGGAGTAGGTAAAGTGGACACAAAGTTTTACCCCTAACTAAGAAGTTATTAGCCACTGGAAAGGAGTAAATCCGTTTTGATCAATGGACTGGCATAGGATATATCAAGCACATGGCTTTATTGACCCATGGTCAGGAGCAGTTGACCTATACACACTGTATGCTAATTAAATTAAATTGATTGATTAATTGATTGGTTGTTAGAGAGGGAGAAAACAACAACAACATGATATTGGAAGGGTAGGGAAGAAATAGTGGACCTGGAGAAAGATACAGGGAAGTGAACGGATATGATAAAACATATTTGTAGGTGCTATTTTTTATTCTCTGTTTGGGTTTCCTTGTGCCTCTAAATCTCTTTACCACCTCTTATTCCCCTAGTACCTTCCAACACCCCAACACTAGGAAGGGTAGAAAAATGTTAGTAGAGAGAGGAGGCAGAGTTCTCTTTAGCTACTTCGGTAGTTTAGGGTGGTTGGGTTCTTCAGAAAATACCAATGATATCTAGTAGTTCAGCTAATCAACAAACCAGCAAATGCAGCATCAGGAAGAACAGGCAACAGCAGGAAGAACAGGGAGCAGCCTTCTTCCTTCTTTGATCCTCTGTTAGAAGTGTTGTTTTTCTCTGGGCTCTGATATTTACCCCTCCCAGAGTCAGAGTCCACAGAATTAAACTATCTCCACCTGGCAAAGACCACGCCCCTCTCTGAGCTGCAGAAGGTTGTTTTTTTTTTTAATTAAAATTTTATTTTTTAACATTAATTACCGTTTATTCACTTTGTATCCCAGTTGTATCCCCTTTCTCATTCCCTCCCAATTCCGCCCTCCCTTCCTCACGTCCTCTTATGCCCCTCTCCAAGTCCACTGATAAGGGAGGTCCTTCTCCACTTCCATCTGACCCTAGTCTATCAGGTTTCATCGGGACTAGCTGCATTGTCCTCCGCTGTGGCCTGGCAGGGCTGCTCCTGCCTCAGGGGAAGGTGATCAAAGATCCAGCCACTGAGTTCAGGTTAGAGACTGTCCCTGTTGCCCTTACTAGGGCACCCACTTGGATACTGAGTTACCACGGGCTACATCTGAGCAGGGGTTCTAGGTTATATCCGTGAATGGTAAGTAGTAATAAAAAGTGCATGGTACTGGCATAGAAACAGAATGGTGGATGACTGTAGAAGGTTGTTATCGGCTGTCGATAAATTTAAGGCACTCCTATATCCCATACTTGGGATTTTAAAAAGTATATTCACATAACATAACTGAGTTTCTAAAGAAACCAAAGCTTCCACTACACATATTGTATGAAGATCTCAAGAATACATAAAAACATTTTAAAATGTATCCTTTTCATGAATATCAGCATTGTTTACATATTTAATTATAGTATAATAGAATATTTGATAGATTTTTAAACAGTTCAAAAATATTTTTCAGTTTATAAAATTATCCTGCCAAAATCAAATTTTTAAAATCCTTTGTTCTAAGCTGGTCAATGTGAGAGTATATTCAGCTACTAGCCATGCCTTATGGAGTTGAAAACAAAGCTCAACTTTTGCCATCATGCTATATTTTTAATTAAACTATTTTTAGAAATTTATTCAAATAGAAGCATACAATAGGGAGTCATTATGTGGTGTGTTTTTAAAGCTCAGTTATACATAGCAACATTTGGAATATAATTGTGGGTTATTCTATGTGTCATTTTCCTTGCAGTTGTGTTTATTTTTAATTTGTTAAAGTGTTTTTTTAAGTGTATTCCACTGAACTTAACTCAGTTCTCATACTCTTTGAACTATCCATTCATTTAAAATGATCAGGCCATGAGCTGGGACATAATTTTAGGATAGAATTGCAGAGGCCCTAGGCAAACATAGCAAAATAAAAACACCGTCCTGTTTGAGAATTTTATGCCCTTCCTTGTGAAAAGAACAGCATAATTTTCAGTTGAGGGTGAAACAGTTGAAGCCATGTGCTTAGTTTGTCTGCTGTTTGCCTTTACATACAGCGTTGATTCATATCATTAACTGTGCTCATATCTTCATATATTTAAGTTTTTGGTGTGAGAGAAGAGTCTTATTTACATCTAAGACATTTATAAAATTATTTTTAGAATTTACATTTTATATAATTTGTTAGTTTTTTTCATCTTTAGGGTTTACTTTTATTTAATGTGAAGTATATTAGTGTATATTAGTATAATAATGATCAGTATTTTTAATCTGTGTGGAATATCTTAATTTACATTGTGGAGTTCATTTTAAGCATCCATCCTATTTTGTTGAATGTTTTATGTGTAACATTTGGCATTATGTGTGTTCCAGATAACAATAATCTCTCTCATATTTTTAAAACTCAATTATGTATTTTGTATTTTAGTTATTGTTTTAAAATTTTATACTCACATACAAGCTGGATGTAATAACGTTTTCATCATCATCATTATTATTATTTACAATTTATTCACTTTGTATCCCAGCTCTAGTCCCCTCCCTCATCTCCTCCCAGTCCCACCCCCCATCCCTCTTCCTTCCATGTCTCTCCCCTAGTCCACTAATAGTCCTCCTCCCCTACTATCTGATCCTAGCCTATCAGGTCTCCTCAGGGCTATCTGGATCGTCTTTCTCTGTGGCCTAATAAGGACACTTTGCCAAGGGGAAGTGCTCAAAGAGCAAGCAATTGAGCTCATGCCAGTGACTATCCTTGTTCCCCTTACTAGGGTAGCCACATGGAGAAGGAGCTAGTCATGGGCTACATCTGAGCAGGGGGTCTAGGTCCTCTTAATGCATGGTCTCTGGTTGATTCATCAGTTTCAGTTTCGTCAGGTCCCCCATGCCCAGATTTTTTGCCTCTGTTGGTCTCCTTGTGGAGCTCTTGTCCCCTCCAGGTTTTTCTATCTCCCGTACCCATTCTTCCATAAGATTCCCTGCACTCTGCCCAACATTTGGCTATGAATAATTTCTAAACTTAAAAATTCTAAGTTTTGACTTTATGTTTTCATCTATTTTTATTATTATTAACAAATTGATTTTATCCTGTCTCTTCCTTATCCAACTCCTATCCAACTTCTTGAAAATCCATCTGATATGCTTGGTGGGTTTGAAAGTATTCATTCCTTTTTATTCTCTTTTTGAAAGGGTTTATTCTTTTACTTTTTATTTATGTGTACATGTGTGCCTGTGTATATAATCACACTTGTGTGCAGGTATATACAGCAGACAGAAGAGGGCATCAGATCTCCTGGAAGTGGAATTACAGGCTTTTGTAGGCATTTGACCTTGGCACTGGGAACCAAACTCTGGTCTTCTGTTTGAGCAGCAAGTGTTCCCAACTACTAAGCCATCTCTGTATCTTTTCTTTTCCTGTTTTTATTTTTATTTTATCCCTATGATAGTTTTAGGATTACACATTGTATCACTTTACTGGCTGATATGCATAAAAATACTGTAATGTTAAAGTCAATCAGTGTTCTTTTGATGAGGGAATAATATGATCCCATATATATTTATTTATTTTTTCTTAACCCCTATGTTTGTTAGGTCTAATGATACAATACTTGTTTAAGTATTTAAAAGCTCTGCATATTTTGCATTTCTGGAATTTCTCATTGATTTTTCCATCTTCCATGTTAGCAATCCTTCCTCTCTAATGTTTGCTGCTTTGAATTCTACATAAGGAATATGCAAAAACGTTTTAAATATTTTAATAGTTTCTACTTCAATTTTGTATTATTTTATATTAATTACACTTTATTCACTTTGTATCCCCCATAAATCCCTCCCTCCTCCCCTCCCAATCCCACCTTGCTTCCCCCTTCTCCACACATGCCCCTCCCCAAAGTCCACTGATAGGGGAGGTCTTCCTTTCCTTCCTTCTGATCCTAGTCTATCAGTTCTCATCAGGAGTGGTTGCATTGTCTTCCTCTGTGGCCTGGTAAGGCTGCTCCCCCATCAGGGTGAGGTGATCAAAGAGCAGGCCAATCAGTTCATGTCAGAGGCAGTCCCTGTTCCCATTA
>CM053764.1:117538623-117561701 GCA_028658305.1 Pachyuromys duprasi
TTTCTGTAAGGTGTTTGAAGGAGAAGTGACCTATATAGGCTCCAGTATTTGAACACTCGGTCCCTGACTGGTGGTCCAGTTTGGAAAACTGGGAAACCTTTATCAGAGATAGCCTGGCCAACGAACTGGCTCGAAAGGGCTGGGCTTTGAGGGTTTATCACTTCAGTTCCCTTCCAGTACACCCTCCCTGCTTCATGTTTGCAGCTGAAGATGTGATCTGTCAGCTTCCTGTTCTGTCCTCTTCTAGCATCCTGGAATCCCCCTCACAAACCACAGTCAAAATAAACTTTCCTTTATAAGTTCGTTTTGGTTGTTGTATTTTATCATGGCCACAGAAAAGTAAGTAATACAATCTCCAAATATCATTTAGAAATTTTCCCCCAAAGGCTCATGAACCTTTACAAACTAGAAAATGAATAGACATATCTCTTTATTTTGCTCATTTCAGAATTATATTAATGAAACCTATTCAGAAGACCTTATTGATACTAGGTATAGAGACATTTAGAAGATTTATTTAGGCATATGAAGGTAGCATGGTTTAAAAAGCAAGTGTGAGAAATATTCATATTCATAGCTTTACAACATTGGCTCAGTCATAGGGTGTTTAAGCCAGAAGTCTTCTGGTCAGCATCCAGGATAACAGGCAGGCTTCCCTATCTGCCACCAGTGAGTTTGTGGGTCTGCACTGAACCCAGGGGTTGTTGTGTAAAATCTTCTTGGAGGACAGGATTGTTTCTGAAAATGTCAGTAGGAAAGTCCTATAGATGACAGGAAACCACACACTGATCCCGAAAACAGGCATAAAACAGGTTGTAAAATATTATTGGTGGCTCAGCTGTCATGAGTACCTAAGTGTTAGAAACCAATTCTCCCTCCCATGTGTGATTTACAGTCTCATAGATGTGTGAAAATGTCCGTTACACTTTGACGATCTGAAACTTACTCAATAACTTTATATTCACAGTTTTGTGGTTAGTTTTAAGATCTTCAGAATACCTCCAGGTACTGTTATTTCTCTTCACATTTTTGGGAAAAAAATTGTAAAAGTTGTTCTTATTTAATCAGAGGAGGGATTGAGATGAAAGCCATACCCAAGCTTTTGAATACCTGGCTTGGGCTGAGCCCATATCATTTCTGTCTAAATATCTCTAGGTCTATGTCTGGAAGGCTATAGATGCCATACAATTTAATCTTCTGCAAGGCTGAACCTTGATGGCTTCAGCTTCCAGCCTCTGCCTGTTAACATAGGCCTAGAATATTTTCAGCCTCCAAAACTTACTTCTGAATAAGTTTACACTTTTTAGTTCTTTCTTAACTCTGGCTGGCTGGTTTAAGTCAGCTGTTGTGGCTCAGAATTCCTCTCTAAGCTGAATGTTCAAACTGAATTCTCTCTGCTTTCACTAAATTTTCTCTGCTTAGAAAAACTGACCATGGCTGCCACTAACTGGATAGCACAGATTCAGCCACACTCAACTGAACTGCACCTAACTATAATGTACTCTTGGACTCTATTGCACTGTCTCCACGAGTTCTACTGTATTCCTGTACTGCACTCTCCTTCTCCATACTTTCTCTGTGCTGCTCTTAAGTAGCTTCTCTTTCTTGTCTCTCCTAGTGAGAGTTGGGTGTATCTTATTTCTGACTCTCCTTGATTCATTACTTCCTCTGTCTCTCAATTAGATATCATACTTCATCATATGGCATTAAAGGTGAGTACTAAAGTCATGTCTGTATTCCAGGCAGAAGGATTAAAGGTGTACATTCTAGCCAAGTGTATTAAAGGTAATTATTAAGGGCATGCTATATTCCAGCTGGGTCACCCAAACCTAAATCTTTGAATGTAATCCCTTTCCAACGTAGCCATGTTACTGAATTAAAATTCCCCTAGAGGTAATAATATTTGTCCTTATTTTATCTTGTTCTTTAGAAACATTTTTATTAGCAGATATTCCAGTGGGAATGAACATGTGAACAAAGTGTTGATATTTTAAATACAGATAAGAACACACAGCAATGCCAGTCTGATACTTCTTTAATGTCCTGAAGAGAACAGAACCTTGCCTCTGCTCACTTTTTTCTTATGTTAGGCATTAATCCTACAGCCCTTTAAGAGAGTTTTCTCCCCTGGATTTACATCCATGCTCTGAACTTATATTTTGTTTAACTACTGCTCAGTTGTTTTTTTTTTAATATCACTCCCTTGGGTCTTACAAATGGCTTAAAATGTAAGACTCATTTATAATCTTATGTTAAGCGAAGGAAACAAAATTCTTTGACGGTTTGTGGCAGAGGTGAACTTGAAAATTCACCTAAGAATTAGGCGAGAAGTCGAAAAATCCATGATAAACAACTTGGAGAATTGAGAGGGTTAACTTTAAGACTGAAAAGCTGGTCTGAAAATGACTAACTTGATGGTTCCTATGTCTGTGAGTGTGACTCTAAACAAACACAAGTTCTGTTCTGAATTGAAAGGCAGAACAGTGCACTATGTTGTGTCCGTGTTGATCTTCCATAATGTGCTGCGGATAGCACCTTCTTTGTAGTTTCGGTAGAATATTAAGACTGAGTACTCAACCAACCTGTCTATAGTCCCAAAGCCAGTGCCTCACACATCTAAGACAGCAACCAGAACACCCAATATATCGTCTTTTCTTCTGTGCACTTCTGAAGAAAATGGTACTGTGAACCTAGTGGTTTCTCCCTTCTAAGACTGAGATGATTAATAATTGCCATCTATTAAAGTGTTATCATGTTTTTCCCCCCTGTCCACTTCTTTTCACCATTGGGCTATCTATTTAGGTAACTATAGGATACTTATGAAATTAACATTTGGACAATAATGTGTCTTTGCATTAAATACTACACAGTGTAAAAAAAAAGCTTCTCTGACCAAGGTTGAGAACAGCATTGACTAATGTTTATAAACACACATTTTTAGGAGGCAGTGTGATGCATGACTGGGACCTGTGACTTAACTATCCTTTGATACTGATCATGTTTTCAGTGCCAGGCCAGAGCCTGCTCTTTTGAAGCAGGCTTCAAATCCAGTCAAGGGAGTGCTTGGTTACATCCGTTAATACCCCTACCACTATTGCACTAGTGGGCATATCTAGCCTGGAAGATTGGTATTGAAGCATGCAGGTTCCAGTGCTGGGAAAAAAACAATAACATCTTTTTGCCTTCAGAATCCTGCATGGCATTTTATTCATGTCTGTAATTCTACCTGTCCCAAAGCTGAGGCAAGAGGATTTCTGTGAATTAAAGTCAATCTGGGTTTCAAAGTAAGATCCCAACCTGCCCTCTTAAATTAGCAAACACAAAGAAAGGTTTTGAGAGGCCATATTCACACTTTCAAACCAAGTACATTATCAAACTCACTTTGGATCTTAAATTAGATATGCTATGTCAGTTATAAACTGTGAGGTATTTGTTACTTAGGGCATCTTTAGTGCAGCTTGGTGGAAAGGAGCGCCATTACATCCAGGTGTTATGCTAATTACTGTCCAGCTTCTGTAGTGAACTTGCTTCTTTGACACATTCTAAGATTAGGCAGGTCTCTTTCCTAGGGTTCTGTGCTTAGCTCCATCTTAGATAAAATAGGGAAGTGTGGCTTCAATTCCCTGAATGCTTTAGGAATTGCAAGCTCTGTGATGACAAGCATGCCTTGCCCATTACACAACCTCCTCTCCACCTTCTGCCTGAGGAAGGAATGGACAAATGTCTTCAGTCAGAGCCAGTGCTGGGACTCAGAGCTAGCATCTAAATTTAGCATTTTGGGCTGAACCTTCTCACAATACCAAGTTTACAGAAACTTGCAGAGAACACCTGCTAATGGGCTTTCTGTGTTGAAACCTTTCCATCAGTGGCAGTTTAAATGTATAATTAGTTTTCAAATTTTGTAATGTTGCAGCAATTAGTGCTCATTGTGAAAGCTGTTAATTTTATACATGAAAACAACTTTTAAGGTTTTCAGCTGATTAAATGAGTGGGAGAAAAGATTAGTAGATAATATAAAAGTTGTAAAATTATGTTAGCTAAAGTTCAGGAATTTTTGGAGCAAGAGATGCTTTCAAAAATGTAAGTTACAATGCAACATGGTAGATTAGGGATTAAGATATGCTGTGATGGTTAGCACTATGGAATTGCTTCTTGAGTCTTGGTTGTAATATTAACCTAGAAGCTTCCTAAAAGTTTTCTTGAATTTTCTCAAACTTCATCTATCCTTTGTGTAGTTTTGCAAGCCATAAGTTAGTAAATATAATATTTTTGAAATGTGAAAATTATATAATGAAAGGTTATTAAATAAGAAGAATAAAACCAGAATAAATTATATTGAACCAGGATATTCAATAAAATATGTAAATACATACTATGCTTTGATTGTATATGTAGGAATGAACACAATAGTAATTACTTTTCAACTTTTCTTGAGGATAAGCCACAAACAAGAACCAGCATAATTATATCATTTAAAAGCAAACAAATAAACAACAGACACACACAAACACACACAATCTCTCTCTCTCTCTCTCTCTCTCTCTCTCTCTCTCTCTCTCTCTCACGCACACGCACACGCACACGCACACGCATACATACACACAATTTGTTCTATTCCGAAAGACTCAACCACTAAGGCTTGTTTCTACCTATGCAGTAGAATTTAGTTTCAGCCTTTCTTCCATCTTGCCCACATCTTCTGTGGGTCACACAGACTATAGCCTCCTGGCCTCCTGCCTCCCACTCATAGGTTGCTCTGTCTTACTCCCCAATTTAGTCAGATTCTTCCTGCTCATCACATGCCAGGACTCCCAGAGAACCAGATCAGTCCCTAGTTCAGACATCATCAGAGAGGCTTCCTCTGGCAGTAGAGGGAAACAGATGCAGACACCCACAGCCAAACATTATGCGAAGCAGACTCAACTGTAGGTCTCTCTCTCAGGTCCTTCTCCTCAGAGATGGTGGGATATGGCACAAAGGGAGGAAAGACTGTAAGAGTCAGAGTAAATGGAGGATACCAGGAAGACATGGTCCCCTGAACCAACTAAGCAGGGCCTTTACAGGCTCACAGAAAGTGAAAAGGCAAGCTTTGGGCCTGCAAGGGTTTTCACTAGGAGTTCTACATATGTGTTGTGGCTTCTAGCTTTCTGTTTTTCGTGGGATGCCTAACACTGGGAGCCACTGGGTCCCTGACTTTTTGCCTGCTCATGGGACTTTTTCTCCTAGTGGGTTGTCTTTTCCAGCCTAAATATGAGGGCTTTTTTCTTGTACAACTTGTTTGTCATGTTTGGGTGTTGTCTCTTGGAGACTTGCTTTTTCTTGATGGGAGACTAAGTAGGAGTGGATGTAGGAGAGAGGGGAGATGGGGGGATCTGAGAGTAGTGGAGGGAGGGAGAATGTGGTGAGGATGTGTGGTATAAGAAAAGAATGTGTAGCTAGCAACAGCTCTTCCTTGACATAAGCTATGTGATACTCATACCAGCCTGTGAAACAGGTTTGAAGTAAAGAAATATTTATTGTTACTGCAATTACTACATCGTACATAGAAAGCTTTGTAAGAAAACTATAAAATAGATCGTATTAAAAAAGAGAAGAACCTATTTTTAATTAAAAACATTTATATTTAAAAATAAATGAGTTCCTGAGTTTTCAGAAATTTCAGGAAACCTGGTGAGCAAAATTTTAGCAATAGCATGATGTTGCAATGAAAAAATATCCTTTGTAACATTTTAGATTGTTTTTTGGTTCAAAAATGGCTTTAATTTGGATGATTTATATACTGAGCAAATATTAATTGCAGTAATTGTATTTTTTAACTTTAATTATTGTAGTTATCAAAAACTATATTAATTTTTAAAATTAACTCATGAAAATGAGCAGCATGAGTTTGTCTGCAGCTTTTCATATATAATCAAAATCCATCTGAGGTTTTATATATTGTAGTAGTTTGAATGAAAATGACCCCCATAGAGTCACAGGAAGTGGCAATAGGAAGTGTGGCCTTGTTGGAGTAGGTGTGACCTTAATGGAGGAAATGTGTTACTGAAGGTAGGCTGTAAGTATTCAGATGCTCAAGCCAGGTCCAATCTCTCTTTCCTCTTCCTATTGCCTGCTCATCCAGATGTAGAATTCTCAGCTCCTTCTCCAGCACCATATCTGACTGCAAGATGCCATGCTTCCTGCCATGACAATAATGGACTAATCCTCTGAATTATGAGCCAGCCCCAATTAAATGCTTTCCTTTATAGGAGTTTCTGTGGTCATGGTGTCTCTTCAGAGCAATAAAATCCCTAACTAAGACATATGTACATATATATGTATGTTTACGTAGCTATGTATGTGTGCATATGACAGGTGTACATATGTATATATTTTCACATATGCATTTATATGCATGTATCCAGTTATATGCATAGACACAACTTACCAAAGGTAGTGTGATAACATGTAGACACCATCAGTTGTCCAAAGTGTCTTATGTTGAGCAGATGATCTGAGGATATATTTAAAAAGTCATCATTAGTACTCATGTAGCTAGTTAACTTCAAAGTGGAGTTAACATCAGTCGTCCTAACATATCTTAATCTAGGCACTGTAACCCTGAGTGCTTCACACAAATAGCATCAAAGTCCCTAACAGTAAATGATTCCTGTGTCTCTGACACATGGCTGGAAGTTGTCTAATGGTACTTTCGAGATCCATGCTGTCAAAAGGGCTCAAGGCTGGAAAGCTTGAATTAGACATTAACATTAAAAAGGCATTTTGCATCTAATCATAGTGCCTTCCCTCTTTTCCTCCTGGTCCTCCCCAACCCTGATCTTTTCTCTTACCCTCCCAAAAAGGGGAGTGCCTCTTCACCAACCAGTCTCAGCAGATCAAGTCCCATCAGGATGGAACTCATCCTCTCTCCTTGTGGCAGCCGCAACATGGGGATGTGATCAAAAAGTAGGCAAGAGAATCCTTGTCAGAGGCAGCTTCCACTCTTCTTAATAAGGAACCCACATAATGACCAAGGTGCCCATCAGATACATTTGTGTAGGTGACATAAGTCCAGTCCATGCATGGTCCTTGGTAGGTGCTTCAGTCTCTGCAAACTCCCCTGGGCCCAGGTTAGTTGGCTCTGTTGGTCTTCTTGTGGAGATCCTGTGCGCCCAGTGTCCTTCTGTCCTTCTCCCACTTTTCCACAAGGATCCCTGTGCTCCACCCAGTGTTTGGCCGTGAGTCCTGGTCTCTGAATCAACCCAATGCTGGGTGGAACCACTGAGAAGACAGCTCTGACAGCCCCATCCGTAAGCCCAGCCGCCATTATTAGAGGCAGGAGCTGGCTCTCTCCCATGGTGGGATCTCAGGTTGGGCCAGACATTGGGTGCAGATTCCCACAATCCCTGCATGATATTTATCCCTGCATATTTTGTAGGCAGGGTAAATTTTAGGTCAAAGTTGTTTTTCTAGGTGGATTGGTGCTCTTCCTCCACTAGGAGTCCTGTCTGTTTAGAGCATGTCCTCCTCACTCTCCATGACCTACGCAACTAGCGGTCTCCATGTTCTACCAGGAGCTTACCCTGCTGCAGGTTTCTGGCTTGTCTCAGATATGCCTCTGCCTATGGTTTCTCTTCTCTGATCAAGGCCTCTGTCATCCGGCTCCATTTCCCCCACATCTGATTCCCACCTCATGTCCCTCAGCACTCCCTCTCCTATCCTGTTCCCTCTCTTCAACCACTTTTGCTGTCTATTTTATTACCTCTTCTGAGTGAAATTCAACAACCATCCCCTGGGTACTCCTGATTACTTACCTTCTTTGGGTCTGTGAATTGTAGTACATATGCTGTACTATATGGCTAAAATCTGCTTGTAAGTGAGTACATATCATGTGTGCCCTTCTGGGTCTGGGTTACCTCACTCAGGATGATCTTTTTAGATCCATCCATTTGCCTGAATATTTCATGATTTTCTTGTTTTTAATAGCTGAGTGGTATTTCATTGTGTAAATGGAAATGGAGTAGTATTCCATTGTGTAAATGAATCATTCCTTAGTTGAGGGACATCTAGGTTGTTTCCAGTTTCTGGCTACTATGAATAAAGCTGTTATTCCGGCTGGAATACAAACATTCCTTTAATCCAGGAGACAGAAGCAAGTAGATATGAGTTCAAGGCCAGCCTGGTTGAAAGCAAGTGTCAGGTAAATAAAAGCTTAGCTCCAGGCATGCATGTACAATACTTTAATCACAACAATGAAGGTAAATTTAGTTTGTAGAAGAAAGTACTCATATTTGAAAGTAATGTCTAATTGAGGAGTAGAAACAGTGATGGATCAGAGAAAGATTTGACAGAATAGGGTATGCCCAATTTTTAGGAGAAGAGAGAAGAAAGAAAGATGCTTAATGGGCAGTGCAGAGAAAAGAGAGGCAGTTATACCAGGAAAGTTTTAAAAAGAAAAGTTGAATGAGAGAACAAGCTAGACACAGGTAAAGACAGATTGAGCCAGAGAATTAGAAAGAGTCAGAAGATTAGAAAATATTGCTGGAGTTAATTTGAAGCCAAGCAGAGTACTTCAGGGGCTGAGAGAAAAGCCAGATTAACTGAATTATCTGGGAGAGGAGCTTTAGCCAGAACAGCTGAATTGAACCAGCCAGCTTTGAACTCAGAGGTAACAAGAAATGGTGATCTCATGAAGCAGTAAGCGTCAGAGGCTGAAACATTCTAGGCCTAGGTTAAATTTTACAGAGGCTAGAAGCTTCCAGTTCTAGGCTTAGATTAGCAGACAGAGGCAATAAGCCTCCAAGACAACAATTTCCTCAGGGGAATAAATGTTACTTTTATAATAATCCCTGTATTTGATGGAGGATCTTTTGCACACAAGTGGTAAAGCTACATCTTGAAGAAGAATTCTGTCCCATTTTCTGAGAAAGTGCCAGAATGATTTCCAAGGTAGTTCGACAAGTTTGCACTCCCCCAACCCTTTCTTCATTCTTGCCACCAAATGCTGTTACTTGGATGTCAATGTGTAGAAAATTGAAAATATATTCGTATTTATCATCCTGCACAGGCCTCAAGTCCAACTGGATCAAAGAACTCAATATAAAACCAGAAATAATAAATCTATTAGAAGAGAAAGTGGGTATTAGCTGAGACTCATTAGCACAAAATACAACTTCTTGATTAAAACACCAGGAGCTCAGTTTCTAATATCAACATTTAGTAAATAGGACCTTATGAAACTGAAAAGCTACTGTAAAGCAAAGGACACTGTGAAGAGAACAAAATGGCAGTCTACAGAATGGAAAAAGTTCTTTACCACCCCTACATCAGACAGGGATCCAATATCCAAAATATATGGAGGAGCATCTTAGCTCGCATCAAAGCCAAGGAGGAGGCAGCCAGGAAACACAGGAAAAGTTAGCTCCAAGGTTCAACACCAATTGTCCTTTTTATTCCTGTGAGACCTCATTTCTAAATGTTTCCACAGCTTCCCAACCATCACCACCAGGATCACCATCATGTGGGTACTAAGCATTTAAAAGGGGAGCTTGGGGGTGGACTTTTCAGATTAATGCCAAAACACATTTAATTGATAGAACAAAGCAATGCTTTTGTACTGTTTTTAAATGAAGTTTTTATATTAGTTTATTACTGAGATGTTACCTCACATTAACATCACAAAGCAGCCTAGCTTCATATAGACCAGACATTTGGAAATGGTGTCCTCAGTTACTGAACTGTTCTAGGTTTTGCAAGGCTAACATCTTCCACAATACTTTCTGGGTTTAGATTAACTGTAATTTCTGCTTCCTGCTACCTCTGCTATGCTGGCTCTGATGCTGTGTACTCCTGTCTTTCTGGGGACATAAGCTAAACTAAAACCATTTTACCTTAGGTTGCTTTATGCTATGTTATTTTGCAATAACAACAGCAAGATAACATACTTTATGAATACTTAGTCATATTCTGAAATACCTAATGTATATAAATAGTGATCATATTCAATTAAATATTTCTCACATAAATTAATAGCGTGGCATACTTATGTTATAAATTAGAAGACAAACATTGTCCTGATAACAACTATTTCTGGATGTAGGATCACAGATTAAGCTTATACTTTGTAGGTTCCTAACAGATATAAGAAGAGGTTACTTATTTAAATATTATAATGTATTACAGACTTTAAAGCTTGATATTTTATTTACATTTGTTATAAACATTTATAACAGTTTTATAACATTTATAAATTTAACAGTGAATACCTTCCAAAGGGCATAAGGCAATATGGCCCAATGAAGAAAGGTATCTTATTTCAAAATACAGGTGCAACTAACTAAATTGATGAAGAGCTTGAGTGGCCCATGTGACCAGAGTCATGCTATTTGTTTTAATAGCCCTGTGTGTCCTTAACTTTCAAAAGCGCTAGTTCTGATAGGTCAATTTGAAAATTGCTGTCTTACCCTTTTTGTCAAGTATTGATTGTCTGCTCACCAATACATTGCAATGTATATGAGGACATAAACAGAAGTGGGCCCTATCTTCTACCTGTGGACACTGCTCTTCATATATGAAAAGAGGAAACTCTACTTCGTGCAGGTATTTCAAGAGTTCGTGACAACACACTTGAATGAATATATATATATATATATTCATATATATATATTCATATATATTATTCATATATATATTGCCCTCTGATTACTCAGCATTATGGAAGCAAATTATTCTGGAGAGAGAAAAATAAAAGTAAGGTGTACATATGACACCATTGAAGAGAATTTGTTCACTATCCATGTGGGAGGGGTAGGAAGATGTTTAGTGACAAAGTGACAAGAGAGTTAGATAAGTATAGGAGGGCCATCTCATTGTTAGGAGATAGACAGAAATCGACAATATCAAAAGTTTTGACATAACTGCCATTTACACTGCCAACATGAACACAAATGCCTTATATGTGAATGAACAATGTTGATTCATAGCACAATGTTGTGAAGGCATAAAGACAGGTTGAGAGATAGCACCTGATTTAAAAGTATCTGCAACCCAAAATAACTGGGGATAAAGCGTTTTCATGGCTTACTTCCTGAGACTATTGAGGTAATTTGTCTGGTGAGTTCAGCAACAACAACAAAAAAACTCTTACTGAACCATCTCAGAGAAGAAAGAAGTTGCACAGAAAAGCTTCAGTGGGGCCTGTGAGTCACTCTGAAGATTCTTCCGGTGGAGAGACCTGAGTAAGGTTACAGTGCCATGCCATAACTGCCTTGTTTATAATGGGCTGGTTTAAAAAAAAAGCATATAACTTATCGTTGAGCATGTAGCTCAGTGTTAGAACACCCACTTACCGTGGGCCAGACTCTCATTCAGAACAGGAAGAAGAAAGAAGAAGAGGAGGAAAAGGAGGAGGGATGAAAAAAGGAAGAGAAACTTGAAGAGGGGAGGAGAAAGACTGGAACGGACAGTTGTTTGAAGGGAGAAACGCTGTAGCAATTGCTGTACAGAGGGCACAGACTCATCCACTATTGTTAAATATTTAGCTGAAGGCTACCCTAGCCCTGTCACACATAATCATCTTTCCTGTCATTTGGAATTGTGGTACACTGCAAAACCATGATTTTGACTGACAGATAGTTTTAGAATATGATTCTTGACAGTTCATTTCAAATTTATAAAATAAATAAAATATATATTCTTGTCAGTTATCCCAAACATCAAATATAAATATGTAGCATTATTTATATCAAAATAAAATTTCCCCTACCTTCACTGAATATCATTTCATGATATACTACATCTTTTATAACAGTAATTTCATCCAATTTCTAGGTATTGTCTTTCATTTTGGAGGAATAAAATTTTCTTTTTATGTCTTTATACTCTCAAGTGGGGCAATTCAAAAGTGAATGTGCATCTTTGACATTAAATTCCCCTGCTTTTGGCCCGCACTAGAACTTTCCCCTCGTTTCAATGACGCTTTTGTATGGGCATGTGCAATAAAAAGCTAATAAAGGTAATAAATGGTTCAACTACATGGCTGCACCTGTGTGTACCTTTATCCTCATTATTAGCTTCCTCAGACATTGTCCGTTTCCTTGTCTTGGTCACAGAACCCAATTGTAAGGCTAATAAATAGTGCAATAAAAACAAATAATCTGAGGAAATATTACAGTGCAAACTGAATATTGTTTTGCTATAAATTCATGAGTATTTTACCCAACCTGCTAAGTGTAAGTGTGCTGTCATTTCACTGTTCTCTTTAAGTCTCCCACAGGAATATGACCGAAATCCGTGTTCCTTACGAGCTTTGTTCAGATGTATGTTAGAGTACCCTGACGCCAGAACATTTTTTCTCAATAGAATTGTTGAAACTATTGCATTCAACAGTGTGCCCATGCTTGCACATTCTGGACTGGCCTCCGCTCTTGTCTACAAGTTTGCAATAAAATGGGAAATCAGGGTTTATACTCAAGCAATGAAGCACATAGACTTGTGTTCTCTCTCTATTTCTTCCTTTCTTTCTTCTTTCAGTTACATTCATGATATAGTTTTATAAACCCCTCTGAAAAACATGCATTTCTAAACATATTTCCACGTATGAACTATGAATTTTTTGTTCAGAAAAGCAAGATTTTTAAAGGATGAGTAGGATTGCATGGCTTATCAGATAGGGTTGTGGTGTGAAGAATGGGCTTTGCTCTGCAAGCCTTTAGGTGTTTTAGATCTATTTTTGCTAAGGAGAATTTTGTACATTTTGTGCTAATTATTAGATATGTTACTCTTTTTTTCTCAATCGGTCCTCTCCATGAGGCTTGAAAAACAACTGAGTGAGAGCATATGCAAAAATGTGCTGAACTGATAGATCAAGTTCTTGGAGATCAAGTTCATGGATAGACCTTCATCAGTGCTGGACTAAGCAGGATAGTGTGTATATTGTATATGATTTTATAGGTGTGTTTATGGTATATGTTTAGATTGCTGGTGTCAAGGGCAATAGTAACCTTGTTAGCAAGTTGTTGGTATAATGTTCCTTTGGAATGTATACACCTCACCCTTGTGTTCATTCAAATGCCGATTTCACCCCCACCCTACTCTCTGGTTTCAATCCGGGATATTGTATTGTAATATTTATTCTAAGCATCCTGTTTCAACTCTGTGTAAACAAAATAAAGCAACTAGATACAATGTTGAGCTGGGAGGAGCCAGCAGACAGGAAAGAGTGGAGGGAGAGGGCGAGGAGAGCTAGGAGAAGGCAGAGCTGGAGGAGAGATCATGGAATGTCGTGGAGATGGACTGGACCTAATATATCACTAAAAGCAAGTATAATGTGGGAAATCTAAATGTTAGGAAACTGAGGGCTTGGAGGTTTAGGAGGGAGTAATTATTCCCCAGCATTGTGTTCTAGGTTAACTAAATAAACCCGGTCTTGTGTGGTGATTTGGTTATACAGCTGCTTAGGACTAACAGCAGCTTTACCTGAAGCTATATCAGCAGTATATATTAATAGTAATTACAACAGCAAGTCCATATGTGTGTGTGTGTGTGTGTGTGAGCGCGCGCACGGGCACGCATGCAGTTACTCCGAAAGAGAATCTAGTGCTCTATCCACACAGCCATCTACACATCCCCTAATTTAACTTCTACACCATTAGACCACTCCAAAGTTTATTTTGCTACATTTCATTTTTTATAAGAAAACTTTCCATGCACTGATGCTCCACAGCAAAAGCTTGACTTTTCAGATGAAACTGATGCTTAGAAGCCTTAGATAATATCAGTCATTTTGTAAACATCGTGACTGAATACAACAGGCTGGACTGCATGATAGGCACTGGGTATTTGTCCCCATAGCATGTCACTTCCCAAGACCTGAGATCATTTACAACTACAGCCTTCTCTTTACTTCTTATGATTTCTCATTTGTGTAGTTTGTTGACCTTTGTGTTTTATGTCCTTGGTTACGTGATTCCTCCTCATTTGCCTCTCTGTGTTTCAGTTTCTCTTCCAAATGTAAATGTAGATGCCATGATGAGAGTGGTGACTTAAAGAACAGCAACAACAACAAAACAGTAACAACCTGACTTACAGAATCATACATATAATCAGTAGTTCATTAGTAAAATTCTGAGTTTAGTTTATTAGATGTTACCTGACTAGAAAACAGTATTATTTTCTAATCAAATTTCTATCAACACTTCAGTTAATGACTCAAAAACACTATAAAAGAAGCTTTCATTAAAATACTTGGAAATTTTGTAATAATTGCTTTTAAAATTTGAAAAACTTAATATAAGAATAATTGGCAAAAATAAAGCCTTCATTTTATGTTAACATTTTATATTATAAATATATTTTGCATATGTTTACAGAAATATATTCATTTATAAACTGGTAGGTAATAAATATTTTATTTGGTTCCTATTGATTTAGTTGCATTAAAACATGTAATAAACTGAAATAAACTCATTGACTTTGTGTTTCTAGCAGTTTATCAACTGCCTCAACATTATGCAACATTATTGGAGCACATTTGTTGATAATAATTAGACCTTTGTATTTACAAAAGAGAAAAGGAAGCAAAATTTCTCTTTACCTACTCTTAAGTGTCATCATTGTGAATCATGTTTTTCAATCTGCTTCCACTATAAACAACATAAAATATTTAACTGTGTGTCACTGTTGCTTGATGACATTACAAAAGAGGAGACATGGATTGCTGAGGAAACAAAACCCTAAACACACCTGCAACATTTTCTCCTTGCAAAGTTAGAGCTTCCATCACCAACACTGAATTTTGAATACATCCAACTCTTAATAAGTATTTATGGAAAATAAATAACTCCCCAAATCCTCTTTGATATGTGTGTAAAAGCATCTGAAATAATATTATAGAAATTTCTGTCATATAGAGTGACCCTCACCAGATAAGTTTCTCCACTGCATTAATTTATAACATGAAAAGTTACGTTGTTCTGATGGAGACTTATTTAAGGTAGCTTATATGGTCATTTATAAATTCCTGATGAAAAGAAAAAATTTGTCTTCATTCATTTACTTCTCTTGCAAAATAGTCCAGAGAGATTTGACATTCCAAATATAATGGTCACTTTTGGCTCCCATTCCCTGAGTCCATCATAATCTAAAATCTATATCCCTGTGTAAGTATCCCATAAGAACTACAAGACAGATGATCTTGCACCTACTTCCTCTCTTGAGCTGATCCATAAAGATAAACATTCCTTACACTCATGCAGTGTCTAAGGTGATTCAGGGGTTAAGCATGACAGCAACATCAATGACTCCAAGGTTGAAGTATTTCTCTTCCTTGATCAGAGTTCTACATTTACTGCCCCTGGAGACTCTTGATTGCTTGCATTTCTTTTCAGGCCCCATATCTTACTTATTTGTACGTTTGTACTTGGCTCCTCACTACCCAGGTCTACTCCACAACAAAAACAGAATCTCTATGCATTTCATTCCTCTAAGTCATTTCTGTATACAGGGATGTATCTGTTCAGTGCAGAAACTGACATTGCATTTAGGCCTAGCTCTGCTTTGATGAATCCCTCAGCTTTTACAAA
Organism: Pachyuromys duprasi; assembly: GCA_028658305.1. Classification (NCBI taxonomy): domain Eukaryota; kingdom Metazoa; phylum Chordata; class Mammalia; order Rodentia; family Muridae; genus Pachyuromys; species Pachyuromys duprasi. The sequence goes on from CM053764.1 coordinate 117,554,184, forward strand.
GGAAGTATTGTCAGAAACAGAAATGTCGACCTTAACTTTCTTCTTGCTTCATCAGCATACAAAGAAGAAAAAGGATAAATAATAAAATAAAAAAATAAAAAGGAACAAAAGCTAGAATATAAGTAGTATATTTTCCAATTAACTGAAACAGGACTCTAACTTTTAAGATCATAATGCTTTATAATGTGCAAAAATGAGGGGTATATTCTCACTATTATAAAACATGTTTCTTGGCTTTTATGATGACTAAAATAAAGTATTTTGTCATTGGCTGGAATATCCAATAACAATGTTCAATGAGTAAGTGCATAATTTAATTTTTAATCATCATGTATGTATATAATATTTTTATAGTGTAGATAATATGTTAGTTATTTCTGGAAGGAAAATAGGGAATTACGGAAAATAAGCACTCCTTAAGTGCTAGTAACAATCAAAACACTGAAATCCAAGATCCTAGACTTTAAGGTGATGTGCAGATGAGGTAACTGTGTTATTTTCAGTGGCAAGTTTGGTCCCCTGGGAATGTCATCAGAGATCTCTTCCAAGTATCTCTTAAGTACTTTCACTGTTTCCTTCTGAACACACATACTTATTTTACATGATATAGCTGCCTGAGGGTTTCAAGATTTCTAAGCAGCATTCCTTTTTGTATGGCAAATTCTTGAAATCACTACTGTCCTTTGTATTTAGAGACCATAAGAGGACCAATCCAAGCCTCTGACATTCTTTGGAGATTTTCTCTGATGATATTTTATTTCATCACATGCAAAACACTAGAACACAGCTCACCAAGATTCTTTCACTGTATATTAAGGATAATCTTTCTTCCATTTTTTGAGAAGTGATTTGTATATCTCAGTCCTCAAAACATGTTCCCACATCCTTAATTGTACCACAATGCCTGTCCTTGTACAGCCCTATCTGCTTTCTTCTGACCTGAACCTAAAAACGCTTCAGTATCAGTTCATTACCAAATTCCAAGGCTCTTGCCTACTTTTGCCTGTCACTGAACTGCTTACTTCTCAGTGCCCAAATGTAAGTTAGTTTGAATGGACTATTTTGTAACAAAATTGTTCTAGTAAATATCCATAAATTCCAATGACTTTATCTCAACAGTTAAACTCCTTTCTCAAAATATCTTGAGCACACAGAGGAATGCCATGTCAGGCAAGCACAATTTCACATTCAGCCAGGACACAGTGTTTCTACTACATTTTCAGTATGGAACTAAGCACAGAACAACATATTCCTTCTTTGTTTTCCAAGGAAAGCTGGTGATATCACTGTGCCAATGTTGATCATTGTGCGCACACACTAGTTGCTCACTGAGAAAATATTGTTTTAATGAATAAAAATTCCCCAAAACATTGGCTTCAGTTAATGGCCTCATACATGAGTAATTCATGTAAGTTCCCCCTAATTCCGTGGAGGTTCAGTACTCTCTCACCACATACAATAGAAAGCAGTTGCAAGTTTTCTCTATTGCATGGCTGCCCATTAAATAGACAAAAGTAATTGAAAAGTATTATCTTTATTAACAAACTTTTTGAACATATCAAATACTTGATTAAATATTTTAAACATGTTACATGAATTGCCAGTGAAACAACTACAATGTATAAATTATATAAACTAATACATAAACTTACCAAGAGTATTTAAGTGTTTCCACCCTCTTTAAATAGTTTTAGAAAGTTTTCTATATATTTTCTCTAGACTTGATGTTTGCAATCTATTGTCAGTGGTCAATCAGATCTATCAATGTCATCCACACATATATGAATATGATGATATATGCATAAATGATCCATATGCCTTTTAAATATAGTTATCATGGTAAGGATTTACAAATACCCTTTATAACATTTTTTTCATTCTTGAGTTACTCTATTTATTATAATTCTTATGATTTTTTTCAATTGGAGGGCATATAATTTTAAACTTATTTTAATGTTCTCACCTGTCAATATAAATCTCTAGTGAAACGTTTGTGTATGCTCTTCTAGTGTCAAACATGAATCCTGTATGCTTGTGTGTGCTAGACAAATGCTCTACCACTGAGCTTTACTCTCTCTGAAGCACCTAAATATTAACAATCACTTTAAAAATCAAAGTTGTGAAAACTTTCAACCGAAGGAATATTAGAAAGATTCAGGATCAGATTTTATGTATTATTCCATAAAAAATTCAATGTTCCTTTGTAAGTCTTTGAAAGGGGGTGGCATTCATGAGTCAAACAGGGTTTGGTAGATAGGCCAACACATATCAGGATTTTCTGTGCTTTCAGTCTCCCAAAGTTCAATTTTTCTCTTCTTTGATGTGCTCAGCCCACCTGGATCTCATAGACTATACTTTAAATCTGTCAATTGCATTTGAGACATCAGGCTTGAATAAACTCAAGTAGATTTTCATCTCTCTATTTTACAACTTGGAAACTTAGAAAGCCAACCCTCAGAGTCTGCAGCTGTATTTGGGTTCCCTAGAGAAACAGAACCAATACCACTTATAAAAAGAGATTTATTAGCCTGGTTCACCAAATACTCCCATAGAGGCTACCTTCATCCTGGAGAGACAGAGAAAATGGGAGCTTTCCAGCAGGAGACTAGAAGCCTCAGAACAAGAAACCAGGGAGCAGCCTTAGTCCTAGGTTGAAGCCTTGGAAGCTTTCTGCAGAGCCATTCATGCAAATCCAAACTCAAAGTGTGATGAGCTTATCCCCATGATGTCAGAAGTAGATGAAGTGCTTGCTCCGGAATGGTGCATGCAATCCAGTACTTGCTGCACTGTCTGATTTTTTTATCCTCTCTAGAATCCTAGCTACCATACAGTGCCACCACATACGGGGCAGGTGTCCCACCTTGAGTGCACTGACTTGTGACCACTTCTTTCAGGACACACTGTTCTAGACACACCTTGATGTATACTTTTCCACTTCTCTAGGCATCAATCAATCTATTTAGCAATCTAAATTGACCATCATGTGCTCATATTACAGCCTCTTGTATTGTTTTTAATTCCTAGCTCATATGGGTCCCATCTCATGGTTTTTATAACCCTGTATATTAGCAAATGATTTAACTGAGTTTTCCTATTTGCATTTACTCTCTAAGCACCTACAAAAGAAAAAACCCTGCACAGTGACTTATTTAATGACTAAATAGTGTTATTTATTGACTGCATAAAATAAAGTACCATATAAAAATTTATATATCATTGTTTTATTTTATCTCAATAATGAATACATTAAATAGCTTAAACTGCAATAGTTTTATTATTCATATACACCAATTAAGAAAACTGTACATAGTTTGAAAACAATAAAAGCAAGATAAGGTACACAGAAGAAGGCACAAGATGGAGGGAACTCATTCCTGTGCTACATTTTAAAACATAGCAATTTTTATCTCTAAAATTAAAAAAAAATAAAAGAATGATTTATGAGGCAAATCAAACCAAACAAAATCCCAGCAGGGACAGGAAATGAACTCATGGAATCCTATCATGATCAGAGAAGCTACTGACAATTGATGGATGTGAAAGAGGGAAAATAAGATTTCTTTAAGGATACAGTCCCAGAAGGGGCTACCTGTGTTCTATGAAGTGGTCCTACATCCGTGCACAGAAAGGCAGCACTAAGATGCCATAGGTTTAAAAATCAAGACAGTGAAATCGCACATGAAGTTGGAGGGGAAAAAAAGGAGGGCAAGTGATAGTGTCAAAAAAGTAATGGAATAGGTAAACAAACATGATATATTATATAGATAATATATATTATCTATATTAATATATAATATTAATATATATATTAATTATGAGATTCTCAATAAAAACACTATATTTGTAGTTGAAATCATATATTTGAGGAATGGCATTCTCTTTTTCCTCTTTGTGTCTCTGTCTCTCTGTTTCTGTCCCTCTGTCTCTCTGTCTCTGTTTCTCTCTTTCTCGCCGTCTTTCTCCTCCATATCTCTCTGCTTTTTCTCATTTACATGGTATACACTATAAAAAATAGTTTTGGACCTGGCCAGGTTTATTTGTTAGCTTTGTGCACTGCTGTCTCTTACGTCCCTGAGACCCTATAGGGAAGATCATACCATCTGTACAAAATATCGGCAATTGGCCATCCAGTGATTTTTGTCAAATCCACAGCTGTGAATCAGTAAACTCATTCTTCATCAAAATCATATTAGTATATTTTATCTTCGAGTTATATATATGATATAATGATCATTTTATTTCCGTTTATTGTTATTATTATTTACAATTTATTCAGTTTGTATCCCTGATATAGGGGGGAAGAGACAGTCTCTGACATGAACTCGGTTACCTGTTCCTTGATCACTTCTTTTGGGGGCAGGGAAGGGCTATCTAGCTGGCCCACAGAGGAAGAGTATCCAGGCAGTCCTGATGGGACCTGATAGCCTAGGTCAGACAGTAAGGAAGGAGGACTTCCCCTATCAGTGGACGTGGGTTATATTTTTAATGTTTTATTTTATTTTTCTAAATACTTAGGAGCATTTCTTGTTAAGGTGTTATAAGTAAGTATGTAAAGACAATTGGGCTTACTGATTCTGCGCATGCTGATACACAGTGTCTGTGTGGTAGCTGAGTTAAAATATTGTTACTCTAAAAAACAAAAATAATCATGAAATGACCCATACCTTCTATGAAAGAATAATAGCATTCTCTAATATCTCTTAAAAATTTCCCCCATAACTGTAAAATCATACTAAACTTGCTAAGGCTAAAAAATATATAGCATAACTATAATGTTGCACATTTCACAGTGTGTTCTGGATGCTATTGCTAACCTGGGCCTCATATGTAGACTTAGTCTGTGATGGTATTTTCACCTTAGCTGCTGGAAGCATTGATTCATTTTTATGTTTATTTGTATTTTTATTTTTACCCTCTGAAGCCTAACATGGTGCATCTGTGAGACAGAGTTGAATGTTAAACGCATAGCTGTCCACTATATGCAAAAGCATCAAAATGAAATACAAAAGGCCAGTACCAGAAACATAAGTCTGGGCATGAGTCTGGAGCTTTACCAAATCACCAACCTCTAGAATACAGCTTTAAACATTTGTTAAAGGCATAGCATGAACAGATCCACACAACCTTAAAACATAGTAATGTTTCATATTTACTGTATGTACAGGGAGATCAAAGGCTTTGTCATAAAACCTCTGATATTGTTTGAAGATCTTATTGAGGTAGAGGTCTGGCTTTTCTTTCTGCTAAGAGCATAAAAACCACATGCAAAACAATGACCTATATTAGTAGCATATTTCAAATTTTAACCAGTAACTCTTAGCATTAAGAGTTACATTCAGGGCTTTGATATAGACCATGTCTAAAATGTTGAAGTACTTGTCTTACTTTATGAGCACAGCTCCCTAAAACTAATTGTACACCTGCCCACTGAACAGGTACGAGATCTGCGGGAGAGTAACTCTGCAACTTCTCACACTATTGTGCAAAATTTTTATTTTTCTCACATACCGTATGATGTGGCTAATAAGTATCATTATCATCCCCTCAACATGCATCCTGTTGAACAGAGCTGTGAGTTATTCTGAACATCTACTCATTCTGTTTGACAGCTGCATGCTGGAGGAATAAAATTCTGCGATATAATTGGCTGAAAGCCCCGTGACCACATGTTCAATGCCAGAACACAAAATCCATTTACAATACTGGCACTTTAAAGTTCTGATAGTTCAGTGACTTGTATTAACTGGTATTCTCTAATTTATTTTTCTTAACATAGAGAACCTGTTTTCAGAAACCCCATGTATTTGAGGTAATTGCAATGGTAACAGGTTTAGTACTAATTTTTCTCCAAACAATGGCAGCTCAACAATAAAGTCACAGTAGAGGTTCACAGCTTCTATCACTGTGCATGTATAGTATACATTCTTGAGAAATGTGGTTATATGATTATCTTATATTTTGGATTAATCTTTCTGAGTCATCTGTTTCTATGCAATATGGAAAAACAGCAATGGAGATTATAAGAAAAAGGGTTATATTCTTCCATTCTACTTCATAGCCACCTCTCCAGGAAAGGATAAAATGCAAATTTCAAGTAGAAATTCTATGTTTTCTGTAAAAAGCACAGTTGTAAGCCAGTAGGCATGCACCAGAAGAAAGATACATTTGATTTTTTTTTATTCAAAGTAAAAGTTTGCTGTATTTATTATTATCTCTCTTTCTATTTTTTGGGTGATGGTGGTGGTATCTCTTAAGTGATTTGCTCTCTGTAGTGGATGAAAAGATTACATGGAGCATAGGATGAATGAAGTGAAAGGTTAAGAACAGTTTCATTCACAAATATGGAGCCTTAGGTCATGTACAGCCAAGGGTGCTTGCCCTAGAAAGAAGTGGGAAAAATGATATTCAGTCCAATGTAAATAGTTAGGAAGTTTGGATTGAATTGTCACAAATATTTCTATGAAACATAGTACAGCCTTCCCGGATTTAATTGCATTTTTGGAGAAAGAGTAAAGTCTACCAGAAGTCATAAGCAGTTGTTGAAATGTCCCACAGTAGAGAGTGTCTTTGCTGAGAAATGAAAGTTATATTATGTGCTAGCTTTTCATCTATTGCATTTCTGTGCCAGCTGCAGAGACACGTCAGAGGCCATTATTCTGCAAATTGTACTCTCCTTCTCAGTTGCTAACCTCTTGTTGACAGTAATCAGAACTTGATGGAGGGGGCCCTGCAGGTGCTATGCGATAGTCGATGCTAGCTTGATACAGCCTGCGACAGTTTTAGTATTACATCCTGCAGGATGATCCATCACCAGATAATCCTTAGTCTTTCAGAAGCGTAATTGTAACTGGTCTAATAATATTTCCAGATGCCGCAGTGGATGAGGTATGCGCTAAAAATAAAAGACGTTATCAAGCCAGGCAACTCAGAGAGAAATGTGTGGTAAAATGAACAAATAACCTTTGTGCTAAAGTAGCAAAACTGCTCTAAAACCAGGATTTTATAAGACCATCCCTTGTGAAAAAGGAAGAAATGAGAAATAACATTTTTAAACAGTAGTGTAACTTGAAATGCTTCTTCCACAAGGATTGCTTACACTGGGCAAGTGTTGCATTAGAGTTATTTACTTATCGTCATCATCGTCATCATTATTATTTGTAATGCCAGGTTGGAGTATATAGGTTTGTGGATGTTACCACCTTGCAGAACACATTGACTGATTAACATCTGACAATTACCTCTTTTCTTCTGTAGCTTCACATTACCAAAAGCATACATTTCTCCTTCCCTCTCTCTCTCTCTCTCTCTGACTAATTTTAAGTTTACTTACTTTACTATTCAAGGGTGCCCCCTATCTCTTCTCCTCCAAATCCTGCCGGCTTCTCCTTACCTCTTTCCTCTCTCCTTTCCCCCAGAAAAGGGGAGCCTCCTCATCACCTCTCCCCAGCACATCAAGTCACATCAGGACTGAGCACATCCTCATCCACTAAGGCCAGGGAAGGGAGTGCCGCCAGGAGG
>CM053764.1:117562201-117598268 GCA_028658305.1 Pachyuromys duprasi
GGTGGACTTGTCGGGGCGGGGAGGAGGGAGATAAGGGAGGGAATGGGAGGGTGGGAGGGAATGAGGGAGGAGGCTACGCCTGGGATGCAATGTACCTAACGTGTGATTGATATAAAAATAAATTTTAAAAAATGGGTTTTCAAAACCAACCCTTTGGCAGAGTGCAGGGAATCATATGAAAGAAGGGGGAGTTAGTATGACCTGGACAGGACAGGAACTCTGCAAGGACCAAATATATCAGGACACAGGGGTCTTTTATGAGACTGTCTCTCCAACCAAGGACCAAGTATGGTTATTACCTAGAACCCCTGCTTGTATGTAGCAAATGGTAGCTCAATACTCAAGTGGGTACACCAGTAAGGGCAACAGTGACTATTTTGGACATGAACTCAATGGCTGGCTCTTCGAACTCCCCATGCCCCCCAGGGAGGAGCAGTCTTGCTAGGCCACAGAAGAGGATATTGCAGCCAGTCCTGAAGAGACCTGATAAGCTAGAGTTAGATGGAAGGGGAGGAGGTCGTCCCCTATCAGTGGACCTGGAAACGGGCAGGGAGGAGATGAGGGAGGGAAAGGCTGGATAGGGAGGAGATGGGAGAGGGGGCTATGGCTGGGATACAAATTATTTTACCTGTGATTAATATAAAATAAAATGTTAAAATTTTAAAAAATTAATACAAAATAATAATAAATGGGTTTTCAGTGTGACCTTCAAGTTGTGGTTCTTCTGCCTAAAATTTGGGTTTAATTTAAAATATTCATTGTGTGCTAATAATGATGGTTATAATTAATTTAAATGTCTTGACTTCTAATTTTCTGGATAATCTTAAGATTTTGTTGAGTACAGAAAAAAACCTTTCATATATACAATGTCATAAACAAAATGTATTTTACCCAATTAGGAAAAGAGCATCATGGTATTACTGACATAAATATAATTATAATGCATAAAATTTATTTGGTTATTATCAACTAAGTTGTAGCCATTTATCACACTGGCAAAATTATATTGCAAACATCTAGGTAATGTGTCTATTCAGTGTGGAACATAAAACGGATTCACAGCGAAACTCAACTACTCTTCTCTACTTACACAGTCCAGGATTTTGCCTATGGAATGGTACAACTCAGAGTGGCTAGGTTTTTCTACATCAGTAAACTGAATCAAGTTAATTCTCCATAGGCATGACCATAGTGCTGTCTTCCAGGTGATTCTGTAATTTTTCATGTCTGTCTACCACATCTCCTGGTACAGGAGGATTGTCACAACTGCAAGACAAGTAGGGGCAACAAACTGTGACCCTGTCTCCACTCTCCACACCTGCTTCCATCCAGAAAAGAGAGACTCTACATTCATAATACTGATTTTACACTATTAAAATTTAAAATTATACTGAATATTTAAGTGTTTAAAATTTAAGTACTTAAAAATAAAAACAAATACAATATATTTTTAAAATTATGTATTTAAATATACTATTTTCTTTTTTGAATTATTTTTGTTTATTGAAAATAGATTTTTCTCATACAATATATTTTGATTACATTTTCTCCTTCCTTAACTGCCCTAGTCTCTCCCTACCTCTCCTTCCCTGTGAATCCTTTCTTTCACCGTCTCTCATTAGAAAAGAACAGACTTCTAGAAGATAACAACCAAACACAACAAAATATTATATGATGAAACAAAAGCCATTACATTGAGGCTGGACAAGGCAACCCACTAGAAGGAAAATAGGCCCAAGAGAAAACACAAGAGTCAAAGACCCAGTCTTTCGCACATGCAGGAGTCCCATAAAAATAAGCTGAAAGCCATGATATATATGCAGAGAACACAGTGCAGTGCAGACCTATACAGGTTCTGTTTGTGCTGCTTTGGTATTTGTGATTTTATACTTGCCTTACAGAGTTGATTTAGAGGGCCATGTTCTCCTGGTGCCCTCCTTTAGTGCTTTCTCTTACACTCTTTCTGTTTCTTCTATGGAGATGCCCTGAGCTCTGAGCAGAGAAAGTTGATGGGGACATCCTATTTATAGCTGAGTATTCCAAAGTCTTTCTCTCTCTCTGTGTGTGATATCTGGCTGTGTGTGCAAATATGCTACGTTCTAACTGGTCAATTTAATATCATTAGAAATACTAGTTTGAAAGCAATTATAATGGCCATTGGTGATTCAAATGTAACCTTAAATGACACTAGTGGAACATTCCAAACCAGGGTTGGTAGTCAGAATTACATACTTTTCATGGCTTTCAATGTTTGTTTGGTCTCTTTTCTTGAGAGTGTAGGTGTGTGTGTGTGTGTGTGTGTTCGTGCTATGCATATGGATTATTAGTAAACATGAACAAAAATTACAAATTCTGAGATTCTAAGAGGCCCACTCAAAAACGCTTGAACCTGTGGAGTGCCTTAAACTTACTGACAGCCAAGTTTGTTTACATATTTTATTCGTTCAGTAAGTTTTCATCATCATATCATCATATTAAATATCAAATTACTGGTGCTGAGCCTATTGCATAGATGTTATTTTCTTGTAATTCCTTTCATTATGAAAAAAGAATCATCTGAGACTCCTGCATGAAGCAAGCTACTAAAAAGAAGCCTGTGAAGAGAGAGGAGTCAACATCTCACGGGTGCTGTCCCTTGACGCTTGTAGCTGTCATCTTGGCTCAGAGGAGCAAGTAATAGCCTTGTTCTGTGCACTATGGAGCTGTTTGGTTACCTCAGTATGAACATGAATGAGAAGTGGTTTTTCTTCTTTTTTTATATATTTTTTCCAGCATAGAGCACCCACTTGAGTGAGATAATGTTATAGTACACAAGAATACTTGTTTTATCTGCTCCTTTATCAGTGCTTGTATGGATAATATAGTTGTGTTGTGCAGATGTCTGAACATGCATGTGTACAGACCAAAAGTCCATGCTTCACCAGCTCATTCTTTAAGATAGCGCTGTCACTGAACCTGGAGTTAGAGGTGTCTCTGTACTGATCGGCTAGCCATCTCCTGAGATCTGCCCATCTTTGTCATACAGTACTAGGGTTATTGATGCCACTGTGATACCTGACTGTCATGTGGGTTTGGGGATCAACACTCAGGTTCTCGGTCTTACATGGTATTACTTTATCCAATGAGCCATTTCCCCAAACTTTCAATTTACACCATTCTTAGAAAAAAGTTAAATTTAATTTTTCTGTTATTAATTGCTGATAAGTTAACATTTTAGATCATGAAGTTCAATCAATGTTCAGTTTATATGTTATAAATTTTTTTCTTCTCAAACCTCAAAAGATAACTAAATGTAAAGCTGTTAAATAAAGTATTAGAGTATTTGTAACATTTGTTGCAACCTGCTTAAATTCTATAGCCTCTCTCTTGAGACATACTTTATTTCTTAACATAACTATGGATCCTCTGTTAACACCCACTTTGGTCTTTAGCATATCAGAAGTCATTTTCCCTCCAAGAATCCATTTAGATTATGTCTCTATGGTTACATTTCTCAAACTTTGTATACTTTGTTACCTGGACACTCTAAGAGATCCCCCATTGGCAGAACCAATCAATGTAAAGGTCAGTTAAAAGCATTTTGTGTAGCTAGTCAAATGACGTAATATTGCTTCCTATACCTGGATATCTGGTTGTGTTTTTGTTACCTAGTTGCTAACTAGTTAAGGTTTGTTTCATATAACTTCTTATAGTTTTGTGACCTAGTTGTTACTTGGTTATGTATTTTTAGATATATATCTAACCTGCCTTAGGAGCAGAACAACATCATAGTCTAGCTGCAGAACCCAGATTATGCCCCTGGCTGGTCATTTCCTGTTTAGAGTCTTAATAACTGTTGAGTTCAGTCTGGTGTCTGAAGAATCAGTATGCGGTTATTCCTGAACCTATAATAATTCAAATATTTTCTTACATATTACATTACAAAGTAATCAGATATATTACTGTCCAGTTCAACATATTCATAGTAGATTGTTTCTCGCTATAAAAATATAAAATTTATAATTATAAAGACAAATCACATATGTTATCAAAATAAAGGCTGAAATAATTTATAATTATTGTGTTAGTGAATAATGGGCTCAGACATCTTTAAAAGAGGAGATTTTGAAAGTTATCCTTGCCACAAATGCTTTTTTTATTAGATCTGAGCTTTGTTTCAAGATCTCCATTAAGAATAGGAAAGTACATAATCCAAGTTAGCCTCAGGCTTCAAGAGACACTGTAGGTGGCTGAAGTGAGAATTAATGCTGATGTGTTCTAAATTTCATATGTTTTTAATCCTCCCTTCAAAGCTTCCAAAAATGACAAATTCTTTCCAATCATCTGCTAAAATTAATTGCTCTAACAGTAGGGATTTCAAAAGCCAATAGACTTTTTACTCTATGATAATGGGACCTGGTTTGTTTGCATAATGTATCAAAATATATGTATAAATATATGGACATATATTAGTTTTTATTCTACCATAAATATATATTACAATGATTTAGTGGCACTTTCTTTGCAGAGGACAAAGGTATTCCAAATAACAGTTCAATTTCAATTGAAGCATTTGTAATAATTTCTACTTTGGCAAAAATACATCAGGGAAAATTGGAGCTTTGTAGTGAACCAGAACTCTGCTCAATGTTTAATGTTTTCAGTGAAATCACCATGTTAATTGTTTGAGTACATTTGCCACAGACTCTTGATTCTTAATTGTCTCCCAGGGATATTACATTTTAACCAGTGAAATTAAATATAAAATAGAAATTATCTAAGCAGGTGAACATTATTTTCCTAAAAATATAGGTCTCAATAAACTTAGGTATAATTGCCCAAATAATGTAGGCTTGGATTCTATCAATGTGTAAAAATGGCTTCTATCAGTATTTAAAAATATCTCACCTTACCTGATATTTTATTCTGTTTATCAATAATTGTATTTATCTGTTTCAAGGGAAAATTACATTCATATCAATGTCTTTTATTTTCAAAGAGAACATTATTTCTTTTTAAAGCATAAAATTATGAAGAGGAAGAATTTGGGTGAAGCAATGTAACAATATCATCTATATAGCTCACTCTAGCTCTAGAAAACATTGTTGTTTATTAATCCTTACTACTAATCTTCTTCAACTTATACTTCAAGTCATCTACATGTTTCATCATTCATTCATTCTTTGTTTTAAGTCAACACATCATTTATTCTATAGTTTTCCTACTTTGACATGTGCTTTCTCATATGGTAAGTTTACTCCCTGTCTAGAATAAAAAGACTAAGGATCTGACACATATTTAGGATATTCAATCTCACTCTCTTTTTTTATTCCTATCTTTAAACTTTGTACCTAGAGGAAAGAATATGTTACTCATTAGTATAGTAGATTCAACAGTGAAACACTGAGGGTTTCCAAAGGAAATAAACCCTTCACACTATGCTAATGGGGCATACTTTATTTACCAAAAAAGTATTAAAGTGCATCAGTAAATATTCAGTTTCTTAAGAGAGTGTGTTTTCTCATTAATGCTATCAGTTCCAATGATACAGATTTGTCTTCTTGTCACTTAGTATCAAACTTTCAGTTTCGACCTCATTGAGTGAGGTCACCCAGACATATATCATAAGAAAGGAAAAGAGAGAATTATTGAAGAGGGGAGATTAAAGTGTATTCTTACAACATTTTTGACCTTCCTTCTGTTTAAGATCAGATTGGTCTAGAACACAGCATTAGACCAGAAGGAGAAGCAAAATGTGGAGAAGAAAGAAGAAAAGAGGGAAGAGACTAAGAGGAGGGCAAAGGGAAAGAAAACCTTAAGTCGGGTGGGTAGAGAGTTGAGGATGAAAGAGTGATCTAGGAGCATGGGAATGATGAAAATTTATTTTATGGAATTTTCAAATAAATTTAAAAGGGAAAGTAAAGCCTCATTTTTATATGAAATTATTCTATGTTACAATAAAGAGGTAAACAGAAAAGAGGAGGTTGATAGTCTGAAATCATTAGGTGCCTTATGGAAAGAGTATACAGAACTAGTCTGAGATGGAGAATCATAAACACACTTCAAGAAGAGATTTTCCATAAGATTCCCTGCACTCTGCCCAAAGATTGTCTATCAAAGCCCTGGAGGGGACAGGAGCTCCACAAGGAGTTCAACAGAGTAACAAAATCTGGGCCCAGGAGGTTTGCAGAGACTGATGAATCCACCAAGGACCATGCATGGAGAGGACCTAGACCCCTGCTCAGATGTAAACCATGGGCAGCTCAGTCTCCATGGGGTTCCCTAGTAAGGGGAGCAGGGGCTGTCTCTGATGATGAACTTGGTTGCCTCCTCTTTGATCACATCAGAAAGAGAATGCTGATGAGACCTAATAGGTTAGGGTCAGATAGTAGGGGAGGAGGAACTCCCCTATCAGTGGACTAAGGGAGGGACATATGGGGGCGGGGAGGGGAAGGCAGAGACTGAGGGTATGACCAAGAGAAATGACAGAAGGAGTTACAGCCAGGACACAAAGTGAATAAATTGTATTAATAATACTAATAAAAATAAAGAAAAAAATTAAAAAGAAGAGATTTTCCATAATGTTACAGAAAAAAACATTTGCACTACAGTATTTTCAGAAATGAAGTAAATAGCTATTAAATATATACAATTACCTTCTGTAACATTACATGCGCCCCCGCAATAATTAGCTTCATAGATTAAAACAGCTTCAAGATTTTCATGGAAATACACATGATCTTGTTTTCACAGCACTATGCACTGCCTATTGAATCATGGTGCCATTTATCCTGTGAGCTGCATGGACTGCAGAAGGAAGCAATCCAGTTACCTTATGTCAGAGACTTACACACAGAGATGACAAGACCAGGGTACGAGCAGAGCTAGAAGGGTAATCTGAGCGTATTCAATCAAAAGCCATTTTAAAACTGATTCCAAGTATTTTATCTTTTATATAATCTTGCATAGGCCTTCTGGGTATGATTTCTCTTTCTCATTTTTTTAACACATATTTTTTTTTCTGGTTAACAACTGAGGATTGCTACCCATGCACTGTATCCATTTTATTCTATTTTCTACCAAAAAGGATACAGATAATTTCATACATTGAGGCTTTTAAGAATGAGGTTATTATGTACACGGAGAAGATAATAGAATCTTCTAGGTCAGAGATGGAAGTATCTGTTAGGTCTCTTATTCAATCTTTTCCACAATTTCTGTTTTCTCTTTCTTAGATTATCTTGCTGAATATATTGCACTTTGATTTGACAGCAGGATCAATAATGACAATGTGCATATTCCCACAGAGTGTTTTCTAAAATCCTATCCCATCAACTGCTAAATATTTTCAGAGAAGACGTTATATTTTACTTCTATTTTGGACTAAACTTGCCTGCTTCTTCCATTATTATTTCAAAACAATTGATTTAATTACTGAACTCCCTGCTCATGTTTAGCCCTTCTCATGGCAAAGATCTCTTATGGCAGTGATCTCTGACTCCTTACTCACTATATATCTTCCGTTGCTGTCAGGTTCAAAGGAAACTCCATTTCCCCAATTCTGTCAATTGGAAAAAAGCCAGGATTCCTTAGGAACTTGTAAAGCAAATTTCTCTCTCGAAAATGAACCATTTCCCTTATCACTGCAAAAAAGACAAATGGACTGCATGCCAAAGTGCATGCTGGCCTCCAGGCACACTCAGTATCACATGCACCAGTTAACCATTCAGAATACATGGCATCCTGGCCTTTCTCAGCTCTTTTTCCAGCCCCTACCCTAAACTTGCTCCAGCTTGGGAGCTTCCCTCCCCACAGCCAATCCTTATTACCCTGCTATTTCAGCTATGCTTCCTCTCTTGGTCATTCTCTTTACTGTCATCTCTTCTTCTCCCCATGTCTTCCTCTATCTGTCTACTCTGTTCCTGCTTCGCCCATGGCCTAGTCGAGACTGTTGGCCATATTTAGTGTACAACTGAACTACTAGTAAAGAATGTCTGACTGGAATTGTCAGTAACCCTGGGCATTGACAGGCATAAGATTGCATCCCAACACCTGTCTGCAAACTTCAAGGCTTGTCTTAGAGACACAATGAGACTCTTTCCCAAAATAAAAATAAAAATAAATAAAAAGAGGAGTGGGAGCATAGTTTGATGACGGAGTGTTTTCCTAGCATGTGTGAGACCCTAGGTTCAAGCCCCACAATTAGAAAGAAAACACAAGGAAAAAACTGGAATTTAGGGTTGCAGAGATGGCTCAGAGGTTAAGAGCGCTGGCTATTCTTCCAGAGGAACTGAGTTCAATTCCCACCAACCACATGGTGGCTCACAACCATCTATGGTGAGAGCTGGTGTCCTCTTCTGGTCTGCTGGCTCATATGCAGGCAGAATATTGCATACATAATAAATAAATAAAATTTTTAATTGGAATTTATAACGAATAATTTTGTATAAACAACAGCTTCACATTTGGTAAATAATAAAACAGCATTCCAGTAAATACTGTACTTAATAATTCAAAAAGGCCTGCCATGAGAGTATATCTTGTTTGTGTCTTGACTTTGTCATAACAATTTGATTTGGATGAGAAGCATGGTTTAAAACTATTTTGTATTCTGTGGGGATGAGTGCTATGAGCTTGTATTATATTCCCTTCCAAGTCTTAACTCCAGGTCCTAATCCCATAGTTCCTTCCAGAACTCTGAATAAATGGAGGGCAGGGCTATGTCTTTATCTGGGTATATGACCACTCAGCAGACATGCCGAGCTTAGCTGGATCCCCTAATTACATTCAGTAGTTCCCAGCAACAGCTAAGAAACATTTCGTGAAAATTCACATGGAAATCCTTCTTGAGAGCTCGACTAAGCATTTTCAAAAATGAAATGCCTTTGAACAATTTCTCTCCCTTCCTGTTCACATCAGCTTCATTGAAAACATAAGACAGCAAGCTTACACACAAAGCAAACCTGATTCTCAGTTTGTCCCCGACAGTAATTTCTTCAATAACAGGATTTAAAATGATATATACACAACCCTCAGCAGCTGGGTGAAAGGTAAAAAATTGCTCCTTTTTCATCCTCTGAGTTTGTCAGTAAATTTCAACATGCTTAGAAATTCTACTATATCAAAGCAGATTATTTTTCAAACA
Source organism: Pachyuromys duprasi (assembly GCA_028658305.1). Classification (NCBI taxonomy): domain Eukaryota; kingdom Metazoa; phylum Chordata; class Mammalia; order Rodentia; family Muridae; genus Pachyuromys; species Pachyuromys duprasi. Next base: position 117,571,326 of record CM053764.1, read on the forward strand.
AGCCCTATCTCTATTTCTACTTCTTCCTGAATTGGTAAAAAGTACAACACACATTGGTTGTTTCTCAATCTTCAAAATATTCTAATAAAACTCTGAATAGAACCATTTAAATATCTCCTTCTATTTTCCAGCTATGTGCACATTCATGTGATTCCATAGGATTTATGATTAAGAACAGAGCAAATTTAAACAAGAGAGAAATAACATCAAGAAACTGTGACAACCAGGTGATGATTACACATGCGGTGTTAGGTGTGGGCTTGCCTAGTGTGGGCTGAAAGCTTGGTGCATGTTTCCAGGAGATCAAAGCCAAAGAAACAAAAACACATGATTCATACTGTCCAGTAAAGGAAAGACAAACAAGGCACTCTGTTGAACTAAAGCTATTGTTGATAATTTTATTTTTTATGGAAAAAAAATTACCCGTGTTTTAAAGGAGAAAATATGAATATAAATGCAAATGTGAATATGTATGTATGTGGTAACAAATGCCCAAAATGTTTGTCATAAAAATGAATTAGAATATAAAATAAAGTAGCTACTGTGGATGACAGTTCTTTAAAAGAATCAGCATATGATTACCATATAAGCCAGCAACGCTACTTCTGGAATAGTTTTTTTTTTTTTAAGTAAAAGCATGTGTTCAGAGATTTGCACATTGTGTTCCCTCTGAACAAGGGAGGAAGGACAAAAGCCACACTTGTGGCCATCTATATGTGAAAAACACAAATCTGGCACTTAAATAAATAAAATACTGTTAAGCCATTAAAAGTAAAGACAATTCTAATACATGCTAATTGTCAGTTACATTGGTTGGACTATGCCAGTAACAAATAATCATTCATTGTATAAGATAGCCAGACTGCTCTGATTCAGAGAGAAACTGGAATGGTACTTTAAGTGGCTAGGTTGAGAGGGATTGAGCATTACTCTCTAAGCATCACATTTTGATTGCAAGAATAAAAATCTCCTGCAGGTAGATGGTGGCAGTTGTTACACAATAGTATGAATGTTCTCATTGCCATGGAACTGTGTGCTTTGAGTGATTCACATGGTAGATTTTGTGTTATCTATATTGAGCCACATTGAAAATGGGTTTTGTAACACTCTTTATTATAACTTCTCTAGGCTTAAGCTTGTAAGCAGTGTTCTGAGTGTTGTTCCCTGAGAGCATGTTATATAGGCTATGACAACATAAGCTGATTACACAGCTGTCAGATGACCAACTTAGGAAATGAGGCAATATAGAGACATGGCAGTCATGATTTTCAAGACTGAGTATGAACGTGTAAGGGTATATGTTGTCACTGTGTGTTGAAACACATCATAAAGCTTGAATCTGAACTTTTTGCCAGTGATCATGAAAACCCTTGGGCTCCTATAAACACAAATCAAAATTTTCTCCTTTAAATAAGACTGAATAATAATATTATCTTTCTAGATATCATATTATAGTGTCTTGAGATATTTAGCATCAAGATGATCAACATAAGATATGAGTGAGGTCTATATAATCCTTACTTATCAAGCTGAAATGCCACTCCCAGGTCCTTATTTAGCACAGATATGCAATAGTATCTTTGAATATCTGAGTCTTTTCATTTCTAGATGGGTGGCTGAATCCAAAACTCCTTACCTAACATTAGGGAATCCCATAATGCAAAGTCTATCGAGAAAGTACTGCTTTTTATAAATCTTCATGTTTGCCTTAGCCAAGGAAACATTCTACCTTAACATGGATAAAACCTATAGCCACATGACAATATCTTTAAAATGGTGAAAACACTAATTAAGTAATAAATTCTCATAAGAAATCACCGTACCCTAAAGAAATCACTGTTCTGCTATGTGAGCTCTCAAATTATCCAAAAATAGATAAACACAAGATATAATCAAAGAATTAACATTATAATAGCTATTTCTGTATGTGTGAGTCTGACAAATTTTGTGTGTCCTGAGGTTTTCTAACACATGACACAAAGCTTCTCGTGACACATTAAATCTCTGTTACCCTCACAATCTTTAGAACTAGATTCTAAAGTTCTATCATTTGGTACATGTATTTTCCATGACAAGTTTCCTTTGGTCCCTTCAAGTTTCTGCCATGCAAATACTTCAGGTTTCTTCATTTGTCTCATAAATTCTGTCAGTCCATATATGTAAATTGATTTTTGAGTTACTCATGGTTTCTTATCAGATGATCAAAACTGCTTTTATGTACCTTCTTGTTACATCACTACTAGGAGAAACTTGTAAGTTTTCCTGCAGGTATCTGAAAGTTACTTGTATATAACTGTCACTTGAAGTCCAAATATATTCTACTTTTTCTTCCATACTTAGAGCGCAAATTAAGTATCTTGCACAGGAGTCAAATAGTCTAATAGAGAGACACCAGTGGCCATTATTTTTTTCCAAACTTAGAGAAGTAATAAGTGTGAATAAGAGCCAATGTCCAGACTGTATCATCAGGTGTGTAGATGCTTTCTGACAACGTGTGGTCAGATGGTGAGCTCTACACATCATCACAGTGCTTTGGTATCCAAAAATATTCACCATTTTATGAGGTTTTTGCTTTAATACGGAATATTTCCATTAACAAATGTCTTGTTTTTAAGAGTCGGATGTGAAGATGAGCTCATTCAAGGAATAATGCTCCTTTTGTTTGTTTAATACCGAGTGATGGAATGAGAAGCATTCCCCAATGTAATGCAACAATATCACACAAACAAGAATGATTAGTTATAGTAGACAATTAGGCAATGGCAATATTTTTGTTGGTGGCAATGACTTACCTTTATAGGTACATCAAATTACTGGGAGTGCCACATCCCAACTACTTGAGCTTTGTTTGTAATTGTTGATTTGTCCGCAACAAGTCGGGCAAGATACTTTATTGAAATGGACAATATAATAGCCTTCTGTTTTCCCAGTTGTTGCTACACTCCTTGGCTCTCCATTGGTAAAATGTCAGGTTCCTAAAGATAATAGGACAGTAAGAATTGTCCTAACATTTTTCATCCAAGTTGTCAGGAACATTTGAATGTCATTCTTTTTTCTATTTGAAATACTTGAAAATAGTTAGTGAGGACTCATAACCCGGAGTTACCATTGCAGGGTTCTTCCTTCTCACTTGTGTGAACTATGAACACTGCCAAGAGAGGCCACCATCTAATGTGATAATGAATAAGTCATTCCCCAGTCAATTCTACCTTTGGTCATGAATGTGTAATACCTCTCCCCTCTCCTCTGTAAGTCCTTCATTTCATAAAAGTCAATTTCATGCTGGTAGAACAAAATATTTACGATATTGATCTCAGGTGGCACAAGAGTCAATGAATTGAGAGGCAAGCTCAATAGAAGACTGTTTGCCTGACTGAATGAGGTTTCATCTTGTCCAATCAGATTTAGGTCTGAGCCATAGGTCAAACTGAGTTCTATGTGACCTACTATTTATGCATCTCAATGTGCAGAAGTGATTGTGTGCTTCTCTTGATTTTTTGCCATAACTGTTCTGGGTCCCTATACTGCTCAGTTGGAAGATGAGGTTTCACTTCATACTTTTGCTGGACTGTGCATTCTGGGGCCATGAATGAGGCCAGTTCTTGCACCCACAAACTTGATGGTAAATGTGCCTGTGTTAAATTACTTGTGACCTTTAGCTAGAAGCCTAATATCCATCCTCATGGCACATAATCACCATGCCCCAGTATTACCAACATCCTGAAATTCCTTCTATCCTTGAGATGTTCAAGCATTTCAGAAGAAAATAGTATTTTTATTTATAACCCTCTGGGTCTCCTTGGGTAAGTTTGAAATGTAGTAATAACTGTTAGTTTCAGACTTTCTGGAAGAAATTTAGAAATGGAGGTTCTGTCCAGCACTTCACTGTAGCAGCAGGTTCTTAAGGACAATTAAAGACAGATTCATCATCACAATGTCTTTCCTGCTGGTTTCAGCTTTTGCAGAGTGCTCCAGATTGGAAAGTGGGTTGTCTGTTCACAACCTCAAGGATGACCCATCCTTTAATAAGAACCCACACCATGTGAGAAAACTTGCCACTGCTTTTTTGTAGTGAGTCAAGTAAAGTGTTTCCCAGAAAGACCATGCTTTCCGCAATTCTAAAATGTGAATAAAGAAGTCCACTTCAACTCAGAAATATTATTAGCTAACAAAAATAAACTCCTCAATCCCAACTTCCAAAATCCAGAATATAATGATTGCCTCCTTTATTTTTGATAAAATTCACCACAATCAGGTCTGGTGAGGTGGCTCAGGAGATAGAGAAACTTGCCTCAGAAATGTAGAGACCTGGGTTTTATCCCTGGAACCTACGTGAAAATAAAAGGAGAGAGCTCATCACATAAAGTTGTCTTCTGACAATATATGACAGTAAATTCACCATGACACATATGACCCCACATATCATATGTAACATGATAATAATAACATAAAATTTAAAAAATCCACTATCTGCCCCCTCCCTTATATTGAATAAATCCATAAAGCTGCCAACGAGTAACAGGATGTGGTGACAGCTGTGCTCTTGCTGCCCTTGAATTACCTACCTCCTTTAAGGCATCATCAAGAGTCTTTCAGGGAACCCCGGCTTTTGAGACACACACTGGTTGCTGACACACCTTGTTTCATTCGGGGTATGTCTAGGCACAGACTTGAAAGTTACTCTTTGTCCTCAGGCAAGCACTCTCTGAAATTGCACTCATTCTTTTGTGTATCCATAGGCAAAGCATATGCGGTTTCATCATTCAGGTAAAAGCGCACCGTGTGATGTCCTAGCCCATGTCTGGTCAATGTTAGGCATGTTAATCAGCATTGCTAGTGCCAACAAGGTATTGACATTAGAAAGTTCTGTGCACCTCATCCTGCAAAATTCACCCCACAATGAGCCTGCTGGTCATACTCACTGCACTATCTTCTGCCATAAAAATGTGGCTGTTGCACCTCTAAACAGGATATGGAGGTCACAGACCATTTTATTGGTGAATAACACTTATTTCCTTCTTAATGTTTGGCCCCAGTAGGTTAGACACATAAATAATTTTGTGTTCATAGGTTGTGGACCTAAGTTAATCATTTCTGGAAGGTGTCTTTCCCTGAGCTCACCCAACTTAGTCTTCAGATGGCTTCATATTATTTTAAGTGATATTTGTTTGTAAATACATGCTAAGGTGCCAAGACTCCTTTCCAACAGTAAACTACTCCCAAACTGTCTGTGGTGACCTTCCATTCCCCTATTCCTAGAGATAGTAAATAACCTATATTGTAGTTCTTTGTTCTCAGGATTTGTAGTCCAGAGGGTTTGGACCTCAAGGTCAGCTTCAGCCACCTACTAAGTTTAGGACCAGTCTGGAATGCATGAGGTTCTGCCTCAAACACAAACACATGAGTGAGCTCTACCTTGTCCTCTGTGTACCCCATTCCCAGCCCACAGTTCAGCCTCAGTCCCCAGAGACCCAAGGCCACCAGGTACAAACAGACCAGTGGCCACCAGGGATTGTCAGAGATAAAACACACCAGCTCCAGGTGCTTCATTCTCCGGCACACAACTCAGCCTGCATTATCTGAGGATTGCCGGTACCAGAGACTTCCAGGTAGCTAAGGTCCAGTGAAAGAACACAGCCCACGAGAAGCACCACCAGCTATCACACTCCAGCAAGCCCAGGAGACCTTGACACAGTAAAGCACAAGAAAGTGACTTCAATCTAATCTCCTGAAAATGACAGAGCTCTTTAAAGAAGAAAGTAATAATTCCCTTAAGGAAATACAGAAAAATACATAAAACTCGAAGAGACCTTTAAAGAGGGCGGGAAAATGAACCCCTTAAAGAAATACCGGAAAACATAATTAAACGGATGAAGGAAAAGAATAAAACTGATCAAGACCTGATAACGGAAGTAGAAACGATAAAGAAAACACAAGCTGAGGAAATCCCAGAGATGGAAAACCTAGGGAAGGGAACAGGAACAACAGATGCAGGCGTAGCCAAAACAATGTAAAAAGTGAAAGAGAAAATCTGAGGTGTAGAAGATATGATAAAAGAAATTGATACATCAGTCAAAGAAAATCTTGAATATAAAACATTCCTGGCATGAAACATCCAGGAAATCTGTGATAATATGAAAAGACCTAGCCTAAGATTAATAGGAATAGAAGAAGGTGAAGACTTCTAGTTCCAAGGACCAGAAAATCTTTCAACAAAATCATACAAGAAAAAATTCCCAGCCTAAAAAAAGGAATACCTATTAATATACAAGAAGAATATGGAACCACAGTTAGATTGGACCAGAAAAGAAAATCCTCCTATCATGTAATACCAAAAGACCAAACCTACAAAACAAAGATTATTAAAAGCTCTAATAAAAAGGCCAAGAAAGACACATAGGCAGACCTATCAAAATCACACCTGACTTCTCAACAGAGGCCCTAAAATCCAGAAGGGAATGGGAAATATCTTTTTTTTAATCAAGTTTTCATTTTTTCTATCAATTACAGTTTATTCACTTTGTATCCCAGCTATACCCCATCCCTTATTCCCTCATAATCCTACCCTCCCTTTCCCATCTCCTCCCATGACCTTCTCCAAGTCAACTGATAGGGGAGTTCCTCTTCACCTTCCATCTGACCCTAGCTTATCAGGTCCATCAGGACTGGTTGCATTCTCTTCCTCCCTGGCCTGGCAAGGCTGTTCCTCCATCAGGGGGAGGTGATAAAAGAGCCAGCTACTGAGTTCATATCAGAGACAGTCCCTGTTCCCCTTACTAGGTTACCCACTTGGATACTGAATTGCCATGGACTATATCTGAACAGAGATTCTAGGTTATATCCATGAATGGTACTTGGTTGGAGTATCAGTCTCAGTATCAGTCTCCTGTGCCCAGATTTTTGGGTTCTGTTGCTCTCCTTGTGGAGCTCCTGTACTCTCCAGGTCTTACTATCTCTCTCTCTCTCTTTTTTTTTTTTCATAAGATTCCCTGCACTTTGCCCAAAGTTTGGTTATGAGTATCAGCATCTGCTTTGATAAACTGCTGAGAAGAGTCTTTCAGAGCCTGGGCAAATATCTTAAAGTCACTAAGAGACCACAGATGTTAACCCTGACTACTATACCCAGCAAACTCTCAATCACTGTAGATGAATAAAACAAGATATTCCAAGACAAAACAAAAAATTTTATTTATTTTTATTTTTTTAATATTAGTTACATTTATTAACTTTGAATCCCAGCTGTATCTCACTCCCTCATTCCCTCCCAATTTCACCCTCCCTCATCTCCTTCCTGCCCCTTTCCAAGTCCACTGATGGGGTGGACACTTCATCCCCTTTCAACTGACCCTGGTTTATCAGGTACCTTAATGACTGGCTGCAAAGTCCTCATCTGTGGCCTAGCAGCACTGCTCCTCCCTCGGGGGAAGGGGAGTCAAAGAGTCAGCCATTGAGTTCATGTCAGAAATAGTCCCTCTTCCCCTAACTAGGGAGACCACTTGGATACTGAGCTACCATGGGCTACATCCGAGCAGAGAGTCTAGGTTATATCCATACATGATCCTTCGTTGGAGAAATAGTCTCATAAAAGGCCCCCGTGCCAAGATATATTTGGTCCTTGTGGAGCTCCTGTCCTCTCCAGGTCATATTAACTCCCCCTTCTTTCATATGATTCCCTGCACTCTGTCGAAGGTTTGGTTAAGAGTCTCAGTATCTGCTCTGACACACTGCTAAATAATCCAGATGTCCATTAACAGAAGAATAGATACAGAAATTGTGGTATTTTTACACGATGGAATACTACTCAGCAATTAAAAACAAGGAAATCATGAACTTTGCAGGCAAATGGTGAGATATAGAAAAGATCATTTTTAGTGAGGGATCCCAGAAGGAAAAAGACACACATTGTATATACTCACTATAAGATAAGATAAACATACTGAAATCTATACACCTAAAGAAGACAAACAAGTAAGAGGACCCAGGGTAAGATGATCAATACTCACTTAGAAAGACCAATAGGTTGGACATTGGATGTAGGAGAAAACAAGTAACAAGACTAAATGAAATTTTAAAAATTTCTATTTAAAAATTCAGCCTAACAGAATATACTAGAAGGAAAACTTAAAACCAAGGAGGTTAACAACATCCGAGAAAACACAGAAAATAAACAATTTCACAATAGCAAAAAAAAAAAACAAAAAAACAAAACAAAACAAAAACATAAACACACACACACACAAAAACCCAAAAAGAGCACACATAAAAACACACACTAACATTGCCAACATCAAAAATAACAAGAATTAACAGTCATTTGTCTTTAATATCTATAACGTCAGTCAACTCAATTCTCCAGTAAAAAACACAAGGTAACAGAATGGATGCAAAACAAAAACAAAACCAAAAACACCAAAAAAACACGATCCATCATTCTGCTGCTTACAAGAAACACACTTCAGCAGCAAAGATAGACATTTACCTCAGAGTAAAGGGTTGGGAAAGGTTTGTTTTTTGTTTTGTTTTTTAAGGAAACATATCCAAGACACCAGCTGGAGTAGCCATTCAAATAACTAATAAAATAGACTTTCAACCGAAATTAATCAAAGAAGATGGGAAAGGACACTTCATACTAATCATTGAAAAAAATTTCACCAAGATTACTTCTCAATTTTGAATATCTATGCACCAAATGAAAGGGTACCCACATTCATAAAAGAAACATCACTAAAGCTTAAACCACATCTCTAAACTCACACATTCAACATCCCTCTCTCACCAATGGACACTGCATCAAGATAAAAATCAAACAGAAAAATAATGAAACTGACCAACGTGATGAATCAAATGTATCTAACAGATAATTACAGAATATTCCACCCACACAGAAAAGAATATATGTTCTTCTCAGCACCTCTGAAATCTTCTCCGAACCCATCCACATAGTCAGTCACAAAGCAAACCTCAACAGATACAATAAATACAGATACCTGTATTTTCTTAGACCACTATAGATTAAAGCTGGCCTTCAAGAACAACAAAAATAACAGAAATTTGAACAACTCTCACCTCAGTGCTAACACCAGGTCTCGAAGGAAATGAAGAAAGAAAGAAAAGACTTTCTAGAATTCAATGAACGTGAATCACAACATACCCAAACTTACGGAACACAATGAATGCAGTAGTAAGAGGAAAGTTCACAGAGTTTATGGAGATAAATAAGAGAGATCTCATATGAGCAATTTAAACACACACCTGAAAGCTCTAAAACAAATGAAGCAAAAACATCCCAGAGGAGTAGATGACAGGAAATTAGCATAATCACTGCTAAAATTAATAAATTGGAAATGAAATCCTCTCTATGCAGGGTCATTGGTTGATGCATCAGTCTCCACAGTCCCCCTGGGCCCTTTTTTTGCCATTGTTGGTCTCCTTGTTTGGCTCCTGTCCACTGTGGGTCCTTCTATATCCTCTTCTGTAAGACTCCCTGGCCTCTGTCAAAAATTTGGCTGTGAGTCTCTGCATCTGCTTCGATCCCCTGCTGGGTGGACTCTCTCAGAGAACATCTGTGGTAAGTTCCAGTCCTTCTCCCTCTCTTCTATCACTTCTGAGTTTTATCCTGTTTTCTCTTCTAATGAGAATTAAGCATCTTCCTTAGCTTGGGTCCTCCTTGTTGTTTAGCTTCTTTAGGTCTGTAAATATTAGTATGTTTATCCTATATTATATGTCTAGTATTCACTTATAAATGAGTATATACCATGTGTGTCTTTCTGCTTCTTGGATAACTCACTCAGGGTGAGCTCTTCTAGTTCTGTCCATTTGCCTGCAAATTTAATTATTTCCTTGTTTTTAATAGCTGAGTAATATTACATTGTGTAAAAGTGCCACAATTTCTTTATCCATTCTTCAGTTGAGAGATATCTAAATTGTTTCCAGATTCTGGCTATTATGAATAAAGCTACTAAGAACATAGTTGAGCACATGTCTTGACACAAATTTCCTTGTATGTTTGAGCATCTTTCAGATATATGCCCAGGAGTGCTATAGCTGTGTCTTGAGGTAGCACTATTCCCAGTTTTCTGAGAAAGCACCAGACTGATTCCCAATGTGGTTTGTTACTTCAGAGAGGATCTAGACCCCATGCTCAGATGTAGCCCATAAGCAACTCACTCTCCATGTGAATCCCCTAGTAAGGTAAGAAGATGCAGTCTCTGACATGTACTCAGTTGTCTGCTCCTTCATCACTTCTCCTTGTCAGACAACCTGGCCAGCTCACAGAGGAAGAGGATCCAGGCAGTCCTGATGGGATTTGATATGCTAGAGTCAGATAGTAGGGGAGGAAGACTGCCCTAATCAATAGACTAGGGAAGAGGGATAGAGGAGTAAGAGGGAGTGAGAGTGGGACTGGGATGAGATTATGGAGGGGAGCTACAACTGGGATACAAAGTAAATAAATCATTAATAATAATAATAATAACAACAACAATAAGAAGAAACAAAGAGAACAATACAAAGAATCAACAAAACCAAGAGCTAGTTCTTTGAGAAAACCAATAATGTTTATAAACAAACCCTTAGTCAAACTAATAAAAAGTCAGAGAAACAATACCCAAATTACTAAAATTAGGAATTAAAGGGGGAGGGCATAACAGCAGAGACTGAGGAAATCCAACCAATCATTAGGCTTTACTTCAGAAACCTGTACTGCACAAATTTGGAAAACTAAATGAAATGGAAGATTTTTTGACCACTTACCAACATTAAATCAAGGTCAAGTAAAGAATATAAATATAAATATAACCCTTAAGCAAATAAAAAGTCATTAAAAGTATCCCAACCCAAAAAAGTATTAAGCCAGATAAATTTCAGTGCAGAATACTACCTGACTTTCGAAGAAGAGCTAATAATAATACTCCTAAATCTATTCTACAATCAGAAACAGAAGAAACATTGCTAAACTCCTTCTTTGAGGCTACATAACACCTAAACGGGACAAAGGCTCCACAAAGAAAGAACTTCAGACCAATCTCCCTTATGGCCATTCGTAAAAACATATTTAATAAAATACTTGTAAATGAAATCCAAGAACTCATTTAAAACATTGTACACCGTGATCAATTAGGCATCATCCCAAGGATGCAGGCTTGGTTTAACATAAGAAAATCCATCAATGTAATCCACTTTAGAAACAAACGGATGAAAACAACAACAACAACAACAACAACAACAACAAAACACAAAACACGATCATCTCATAAGATGCTGAAAACACCTTTGACAAAATTTAACACTCCTTCAGATTAAATGTCTTGGAAAGATCAGGAATACAAGGCACATACCTGAACACAATAAAAGGGCAATATAGGGAATTCCCAATAGAGGAATATTGAATGGTGGAGAAACACTTAAAGTAATGCTCAATGTCATAGTCATCAAGGAAACACAAATCAAAATGACCCTGAGATTCCATCTCACACCTATCTGAATTGCTAGGATCAAAAACTCAAGTGACAATACATGCTGGAGAGCTTGTGGAGAAAGGGGAACCCTTCTCTATTGCTGTTGGGAATCTAAATTTGTACAACCACTTGAGAAAACAATCTGGCACTTTCTCAGTAAATTAGGAAAAGTGCTACCTCAAGATCAAGCTATATAAGATAAACATGCTAAAATGAACAAACTGAATGAAGATAAACAACAGATAGAACCCCAAGGAAGATTCTTAATCCTCACTCAGAAGGGAAAACAGAATAGACAGCCAGAGCAGTAGAAGAGAGGGAACAGGACGGGAGAATACCACAGATTTCCTGAGAGTGTCCAACCAGCGGGGAATCAAAGCAGATGCAGAAACACAGCCAAACTATGGACAGAGAGCAAGGAGTCTTATGGAAGAAGAGAGATATAAAAGGATCTCGAGGGGACAGGAGTCTCTCAAGAAGAGCAACAAAGCCAAAAAAGCTGGTTCCAAGGGGAACTACAGAGACTGATGCATCAACCAATGACTGTGCATAAAGAGGACCTAGACCCCTAATCAGATGTAGCCCATAGACAGCTCAGTCTCCACATGGGTTCCCTAGATAGGTGAGAAGAGGCAGTCTCAGACATGAACTCGGTTGCCTGCTCCTTAATCACCTCTCCTGGTTGTGACCTAGCCAGGCCACAGAGGAAGAGGATTCAGGCAGTTTTGATGGGATCTCGTAGACTAGGGTCATACAATAGAGGATAAGGACTTCTGCTATGAATGGACTAGGAGAGAAGAATAGGGGAGGAAGGAGAAGGGAGAGTGGGACAAGGAGAAGATGGAAGATGAGGGACCTGGCTACAACTGGTAGAGAAAGTAAATAAACTATAAATAATAATAATAATAATAATGATAATAATAAATCAATAGCCCTCCTTTATACAAACAACAAATGGGCTGAGAAAGAAATGAGGGAAACACACCTTTCACAGTAACCTTAAATTATATAAAACAACTTTGTATAACTCTAATAAAGCAAGTTAAAGACCTATATGACAAATACTTCAAATCTCAAAAGAAAGAAATGGAACAAGATATCAGGAGATGGAAAGATCTCCAAAGCTCATGTATTGGTAAGTTTAGCATAGTAAAAATGGTCATCCTACCAAAAATAATCTACAGATTCAATGCAATTCCCATCAAAATTTCCTGCATAATTCTTTACAGGCCTTGAAAGAACAATCCTCAACTTCATATGGAAAAAAAAAAAAGACCAGGATAACTAAAGCAGTTCTTTATAATGAAAGAACTTCTCGATGAATCGCGACCATGATTTCAAGCTGGACTACAGAACAATAATAATCAAAACTGCATGTTATTAGCATAAAAACAGACAGAGTGATCAATGGAATTGAAGACTCAGAAATAAACCTATGCACCTACAGACATCTGATTTTTGACAAGGAAGCCGAAACCATACAATGGGAAAAATAAAACATCTTCAACACATCTTGCTGGTCTAACTTTATGTGTATATGTAGAAGAATGCAAATGGATCCATTTTTATCACCCTGTACAAATTTTAAGTCCAAGTGGATCAAAGATCTCTACATAAAAATATATACACCAAATCTAGTAGAACAGAAAGTAGGGAATAGCCTTGGTCTGGTTGGTACAGGAGAAAAAATTCTGAACAGAGAATGCCCGCAGCTAAGGCATTAAGAACAACAAAAAAATAAATGGGATCTTATGAAACTGAAAAGCTTCTGCAAGGCAAAAGATACTCTTAATAGGGAAAAAACTGCAGGTTAAAGAATAGAGAAAGTACTTCACCAGCTCTACATCTACAAAAGACTAATATCAAAAATATATAAGGGACCATGAGAAAAAGTAACAACAAACAAAATAACCCAATTAAAAATGGGGTACAGAGTTAAAGAATTCTGAATGGAGGAATTTCTAATGGCTGAGAAACACTTAATGAAATGTTCAATGCCATTAGTCATCAAGGAAATACAAATCAAATCAGTTCTGAAATTCTATCTTATACCAGTCAGAATGTCTAAGAGCAAAAACTCAAGTGACAGCACATGCTGGTGAGGATGTGGAGAAAGAGGAACACTTCTCCATTGCTGGTGGAAATGCAAACTTATACAACCACTCTGGAAATCAGTCTAGAGGCTTCTCAGATAATTGAGAATAGCTCTACCTCAATACCCAGCTATACCTCCCCTGTGCATAGTCCCAAAAGATGTTCCACCATACCACAAGGACACTTGCTCAACTATCTTCATAATAGCTTTATTTGTAATAGCCAGAAACTGGAAACAACCTAGATATCCCTCAAGTGAAGAATTGATAGAATAAGTGTGCTTCATTTACACAGTGGAATAGTACTCAGATATTAAAGCAAGGATATCATGCAATTTGTAGGCAAATTGATGGAGCTAGAAAAGATCATCCTGACTGAGGTAACTTAGACCTAGAAGACACACATGGTATGCACACATTTACAAATGGATGTTAGCGGTAAAGTATAGGTTTACCTTGCTATAATCCACAGACCCAAAGAAGCTAAGTAAGGAAGGAATTAGAGTGCTGCTTCTTTCGGGGACACCAGTTTGCCAAAAAATATCCAGAAATAGAAGCATAAAATATTTCTACTGTGGACTTTGGAAAGAGTCAACTCTACTGACAATTTGCCTTTACTTCCAGTCTTTAGAATTCTTGATAACAAATTTAGTTGTTTAACCATCCACATTGAACCACTTTGTTTTGACAATCTTGCCAACTAGTAGCATCTCCATGTGTTATGAGCATGCCCATGTCATTTCTACACAGTAAGGTTATCTGAGGGCTACCAAACTCTCACTAACAGACCATAGGTTGAACCTAACTGTAACTTATTTATATATATATATATATATTCTGTCTTTTATTAGTCCTTCACCCAAAATATATCTTATGACTATTGTAGAGAAATTCATCTTTCTTAATAAATTAAAGAAACAATATTTAGTATTCACTGATACCTGTTTACCCAGTAAAAACAAGCAATAAAAGTAGAATTATTACATCTTCTTGGAGAAGATTTATGAGATCTTACAAAATTTTGTTTATGGCTGAAATAATGTGAAACTTATATAGGTTCAACAATTAGATTTTTCCATGCTTTCCCTCATGATGGATTTGCATTTTTATACAGTTGACATGATATAAATTTCTTTATGAAGAAAAATATATAAACTTTGGGTTGTTAAAGATAAGTATGTTCCTTAAATCTTTGAGTATCCATCTTCCTAGTTGGTAATCTTTTATATTTTGCAAAGTATTCAATATTGCTTGGTCATGTAATTTTCCTATATTTAAAAGGTACTCAATCATCACAGAACCACAATGTTCATCTTAATTCCTATCCATGACTGACATTTGTGTGTAAGTGTAAGGATGTATTTGAAGGAATTAACAATTGCAGTATCAAATTAATATTTATTGGAAAATGTACAACAAATAATTATTGGTTTGAATCACTAATAAAAATGTAGTAATTTAGATACACATGTACAGATATTATACACACAATGGTTTATAGTAAATCATTTCAAATGATTCCTTAGCTGCATCCTTTCTTTGTGTTTTCAGATTCTAGACGCTTTGTTTCTCATCTACGTTACTGTAACGTAACAGCCTTAATGGAAGTTTTTAAAGAGAATTCCCTCTTAAGGTGCAATAAGAGAGTGAAGCTTATATGGTCAGTCAGCACAAACATCCTGCCTTCTTATAAGCAAAAGAGACTATGTCTCAATCTCTTCTTGGTGTTTTGTGCTCATTCTGTGTCCAGACATGTCCTCATTGTGAGAAGGCACTTATTAGGACACTTATGATCCCGTGGGTCCACCCAAGGTCAAAGGGCAAATTTAGAACATTAAGACATTGGTCACTATGTTTAAAGACAGAGTTATATACGGTTGTAAGCCGTCATGGGTGCAGAGAAACGGACATGTGTCCTGTGGAAGAGCAAATGTCTCTTAGCTTCTTGGCTACTTCTTCAGAGGTGATGAAAGCTTTTTATCTTTTGATGACTAGCTTCTCAGTTATAGGTGATTGAACTGCAGCTATGACATACTCTATAGGTATTTCTAATTATTTGTACAATCAAATAAGAATATATTGATTTTCATATATATAGTATATTTAATTCACTTATTCAAAAATTTAATTAAGTTTGGCCAACAAGAAACATCTTTGAGTTTTATTTGCCTATCTTAAAAAAATAATGCTTTTCTCTAAATCTCCACATACTCAAAAATCAAATAATGTGAATATTAATTAAAAGTAAAAAAAAAAGAAGCTGATCTCACAATGTCAAGTAAAAGTCATCTCAGAAATTTTCATATAAACATATACTAATGAATATACACAGTGCTCCAAAGGATTCATGAATGCATATCATAATTGTGATTCAAATTAGGACATTGAAAATGTATTAAATAATAAAGAATTATGTTAATTTAACTAAAAACAAGAATAAAGAAAAAGTATCAATCCATATTTCTTAAACATTGTTATTTTCTGATGTTAAAGAAAAGATCTTTCTAGACTGTAAAATGATATTATATGTTTTTAAATTAACTTTTTAATATAATTGTTTATTTATTACAATCTATTCACTTTGTATCCTAGCTGTAGCCCCACCTTCATCTCTCCCACATCCTACCCTCCCTCATCTATTCCCGTGCCCCTTCCCCAGTCCACTGGTATTGAAAATCCTCCTCCCCTTCCCTTGGACCCTTACCCTATCAGGTTTCATCAAGACTGCCATTCATTGTCTTCTTCTGTGGCCTGATCAGGCTGCACCTTCCACAGGGGGAGGTGATCAAAGAGTCAGCAACTGAGTTCATGTCAGAGACAGCCCCTGATCCCCTTATTAGGGAACCTATTTGGAGATTGAGCTGCCACAGACTACCTCTGTGCAGGGCATCCAAGTTATCTCCATGAATGGTCCTTTATTAGAGTATCAGTCCCAGAAAAGACCCCTAGGCCCAGATTTTTTCGTTCTGTTCTCACTGTGGAGCTCCAGACACTTCCAGGTCTTTTTATCTCCCCCTTCTTTCATAAGATTCCCTGCACTCTGCCCAAAGTTTGGCTATGAGTTTCAGCATCCGCTTTAACACCCTGCTGAGTAGAGTCTTTTAGAGGCCCTCTGCGGTAGGCTCCTGTCTTATCCCTTATTTTCACCCTTTTCCAATGTCTATCCCATTTGTCTTTCTGAATGAAGATTGAACAACTTACCCAGGGGCCTCCTTCTTGCTTAGCTTCTTTTTTTAAATTTAATTTTATTTATTTATTTCAACTTCAGGCTTTCGAATTAATTAATTAATTAATTAAATTTTTATTAATTACATTTTATTCACTTTTTATCTCCCATAAACCCCCCCTTCTTCTCCTCCCAATTCCACCTTCCCTCCCCCTTCTCCACACATGCCCCTCCCCAAGTTCACTGATAAGGGGGGTCTTCCTCTCCTTCCTTCTGATCCTAGTCTATCAGCTCTCATCAGGAGTGGTTGTATTATCTTCCTCTGTAGCCTGGTAAGGCTGCTCCCCCATCAGGGTGAGGTGACCAAAGAGCAGAGCAATCACTTCATGTTGGAGGCAGTCCCTATTCCCATTACTATGGAACCCACTTGGACACTGAACTGTCATGGGCTACAACTATGCAGGTGTTCTAGGTTTTCTCCATGCATGGTACTTGAGATGTACATATTTTAGTATGATTATCCTATATTATATGTCTAATATCCACTTATAAGTGAGTACATACCATGTGTGTCCTTGTGCCTCTGGGATACCTCACTCAGAATGATCTTTTCTAGTTTCTACCATTTGCATGGAAATTTCATTATTTCCTTGTTTTTAATTGCTGAGTAGTATTCCATTGTGTAACTGTACCATGATTTGTGTGTCCATTCCTCCATTAAGGAACATCTAAAATTTCTTTATTTATTCACATACCTATTGCAGCCCCTTCCCTCCTCTCCTCCCAGTATTCCACCCTCTCTCTTTCACTCCTTCCCCCACCCCTTCTCAGAAAAGGGGAGTCCCCTCAAACTCACACTGGCACATCAAGTCACATCAGGATAAAACACATCCTCTTCCACTGAGGCCAGATAAGGCAGCCTAGCTAAGGATAAATGACCCAAAATGCTGCAGCAGTGTCCATGTCAGAGACAATCCCATTCCACTTGCTAGCAGACCCTCATGAAAACCAAGCTGCTCATCAGTTGCATATGTGTATAGGGTCCAGTCCAGGAATGCTATCTGGTTGGCTCTTCATTCTCTGTGAGTCCCTGTGGGCCGAAGTTAGTTGACTCTGGTGGTCTTGTGGAGTTCTTGCCCCCTCTCAGTCCTTCTATTCTTCCCCCAAACTCTTTCACAAGAGCACCTGGGTCCAACTAACGTTTAGCTATGGGTTTCAGCATTGTTTGGATCCTCTGCGTCTCAGAAGACAGTTACACTACACTCTTTCTGTAAGCACAGAGGGTATTATTAATAATGTCAGGGGTAGGTCTCAAGTTTGGCCAGTCATTGCTTGCCATTTCCCTCAATCTCTGTCCATGTGCATCATGTAGGCAGGGGAAATTTTGGATGGAAGCTGTTCTGGGTGGGTTGGTGTCACCCTCTCTCCACTGGGAGCACTACCTGGCTATAGGAGATAGACACTTTAGTCTCCATATCTCCTACTGCTAGGAGTCTGAACTCAACTCACCCCTATATCCTTCCATGAGCCTACCCAGATGAGACTCTCCAGCTTGTTCCGGAGATGCCTCCCGTTGGTTTCCCTTCTCTCTTCCAGCCCTCTCAACTCCCACCCCTGCTCTCCCCCACCAGAACCCCACCCTCATTTCCCTTCCCATACCCTCTCCCACCCAGTTCTCTTTCCTCATCCACTTCACATGCCTGTTTTATATCCCCTTCTGTGGGAGATTCAAGCATCCTTGGGCCATCTTTGTTGCTTAGCTTTTTGGGGTCTGTGGATTACGGAATGGTCATCCTGTATTATATGGCTTCCATCCACTTAAGTGAGTACACACCATGCGTGCCTTTTTGGGTCTGGGTTATCTCACTCAGGATATTTTCTGATTCCATCCACCTACCTGCAAATTTCATGATTTCCTTGGTATTCTATTGTGTAAATGTATTTCATTTTCTTTATCCATTCTTTAGTTAAGGGATATTTTGGGTTCTTTCCAGTTTCCAGATAATATAAATAAAACTTTTTAAATTAAAAAAAGTATTTTATAAGGCTGGGTCTGAATATATAAATGAATTATTTGGTAGCCCAAGCTGGACTCAAACCCATGGCATTCCTCCTGTCTCAGTCCTACCAAGCCAGCTAGTGAGTGCTTACAGAGCCCCTCTGCTAGCAGCCAGATATCAGATCCCTCCCACCCGCACTCCCATATTCTCAACATTGTGTGGCTACATTTGCTTGTATTTCTTTGAGAGCTTTGTTCGTTTCTTCTTTTAGTGCCTCTGTATGTGTGGGTATATTTGCCTGTATTTCTTTGAGAGTTTTGTTTGTTTCCTCTCTATATGCCTCTAATAATAACTCAATAAGCATAGCTTTGAAATAATTTTCCTGTGTCTGTGATGACTTAAAATATCCATTGATTTTGGAGGTTGCTGGTGAAGCCATTATGTCCTGATACTTATTGGATGTGTTCCTAAGCCTCTCTCACCATCTGATGATCCATAACCTATGCTGTTTGTTCTTGGAGCCTGTACTGCAGACTGGATCCGTCTGTCTCTGGTGTCTGGAATATTTTTCAGGAAGACAAGAGAGGTCCACAGGTTTGAGAGTGGGTATTGGTATTTCAGATGCAGCTATGGGAGGAAGGTTGCTGGCACAAGCAGGAGTATGCATGGAGGTGTTCCTGCCTGGATGGGTGAAGTGAAAGAGAGAATTGCAAGCACAGGTTGTGGTGCAGGTGTCCTTCCAAGGTGCAGTGCATGTGCGGGTGCCCTGAATGGTTCAGTGGCCTAAAGGCCTATCTCAGTATTGTGCTCTAAAGGCTCAGATCTGCCTGAGCACCACCATCTTGGCTCCAGGAATTGTTTCCAGGAATTGTTGGCTGGACTCCATTGGGAGAACAACAGAACAGGCACTTCAACCATAAAGCTAAACAATATCTACTCAGCAAACCAGCCCTACAGAAGAGACTAGAAGGAAAACTCCAATCCAATGAAATCAACTATAGCAAAGAAAACACAGGACATAGATAATCTCAGAACAACAACAACAAAATCAAAAGAAAACAAGCACACAAATACACTATCACCATCAACTCCAAAATAAAAGGAACTAACATTCATTGGTCACTGTTATCTATCAACATCAATGGACTCAACTCTTCAGCAAAAATATACATAATAACAGAATGGTTACAGAAACAAGATACAACATTCTGCTGCATCTAAGAAATACACCTTTGCAACAATGAGAGACACTACCTCAGATTAACTGGCTGGAAAAAGGTTTTCCAGCAAACAGACCCAGAAAACAAGCTGTAGTAGCTATCCTAATATCTAATAAAACCGATTTTCAACCAAAATTAATTTAAAGGGATGAGTAGGGACACTTCATTCTCATCAAAGGAAAAATCCACCATGAGGACATCACAATCCTGAATATCTATGTGCTAAATAAAAGAGTACCTGCATAAATGAAACATCATTAAAGATCAAGTCACACAATGATTTCAACAACTTAATAGTGTGAGACTTCAACTCTCCACTCTCAAAAAGGGACAGATTATTTAGACAGAGGCTAAATAGGAAAATAATGACACAGAAGTCCTAAGTCAAATGTACATAATAGATGTCTACATAATCTTTCACCCAAACTCGAAAAAGTATATCTTCTTCTCAACAGTCCACAGAACCTTCTACAAAACTGACCATATAGTCGGGCTCAAAGCAAGCCTCAACAGATACAAAAGATTGAAATAATCCCTTGTATCCTATCAGACCATCATGGCCTAAAACTAGACATAACAACAACAGAAATAACAAAAAGGCTACACATGCATGGAAACTAAACAACTCCCTAAGCAGGGAAGAAATAGAATCAGGGTTCAGGTAAGAAATAGAAAAGAAATTAGAGACCTCCTAAAATTCAATGAAAATGAAGGCACAACTTACCCAAACTTATGGGACACAATGAAAGCAGTGCTAAGAGGAAAGTTCATAGCACTAAGTGCCTCTAGAAAGGAGTCTGAGACATCTTATACAAGCAACTTAATGGCACACATGAAAACCCAAAGGGAAAAAAAAGAAGCAGACACACCCAAGAGGAGTAGATGGCTGGAAATAATCAACTCGGGGCTGAAATCAATAAATTAGAAACAAATAAAACAATTCAAAGAATCATTGAAACCAAGAGCTGCTCCTTTGAAAAAAATCAACTAAATAGACAAACCCTTAGCCAAACTAAGAGGCAGAGAGAAACTATCCAAATTAGCAAAATCAGAAACAAAAAAGGTGGACATAATGACAGACACTGAAGAAATTAAAACAATTTTTAGATCTTACTTCAAAATACTATATGCCACAAAATTTGAAAATCTAAATGAAAAGGACAATTTTCTTGATAATTTTACCAAAGCTAAACCAAGATCAGGTAAACAGATTAAACAGTTCTATATTCCCCAAAGGAACTAGAAGCAGATATCAAAAATCTCCCTGCCAAAAATAGCCCAGTGTTAGGAAGTTTCAGTGCAGAACTCTAGAAGTCTTAGAAGAAGAGCTAACTCTAATTCTCTTCAAACTATTCCACAAAATACAAAACAGAAAGAACATTACCAAACTCATTCTATGAGGTCACAGTAACATTGATACCGAAACCACAAAAATACCGAACAAAAAAAGATATCTTCAGACCTTCTCTTTTATGAATACTGATACAAAAATACTTATTAAAATACTTGAAAACCCAAAACGAAGAACACGTAAAAGATATCATCTACTATGACCAAGGCATCCTAAGCATGCAGGGGTGATTCAATATATGGAAATCCATCAATGTAATCCACAACATAAAGAAACAATGAAAAAATAAAAACCCAACATGATCATCTTTTTAGATGTTGGAAAAATATTAATATTTGACAAAATCCAACATCCATTCATGTTTAAAGTTTGGAGCAATCAAGAAAAGAAGGAACATACCTAAATATAGTAAGGACAATATACAGGAAGCCTATAGCCAACACCAAAGTAAACAGAGAGATCAAGGACAAAGCAAACTTCTCGCCCTCTCCATATCTCTTGAACTCCTAGCTAGAGCAATAAGACAACTAAAGGAGATCAAAAGGATACAAATTGGAAAAGAGGAAGTCAAAGTATCACTACTTGCAGATAATATTGATGAGTGATCCAAAATTCCTTCAGCTGATAAATACCTTCATCAAAATGGCTGGATACAAAATTAATTCAAAAATCTCAGTGCCCCCCCTGTATACAAAAGACTAAAGGGCTCAGAAAGAAATTAGAGAAACAACACCCTTCACAATAGCCACAAATAACATAAAGCATCTTGGTGTGATGCTAACCAAGCAAGTGAGAAAACTGTTTGAAAAAAACTTCAAGTCTCTGAAGAAAGAAATTGAAGAAGATATGAGAACATGGAAAGATCTCCCATGCTCATGGATTGGTACGATTAACAGAATGAAAATGGCCATCTTACCAAAAGCAATCTACAGATTCAATGAAATTCCCATCAAAATACCAGCATAATTTTCTAAAGAACTTGAAAGAACAATTCTTAATTCATATGGTTAAACAAAAATGCCAAAATAGCTAAAACAGTCTCGTACAATAACAGATCTTCTGGAGGTATCACCATCCCTGATCTCAAGCTGTACTATAGAGCGACAGTAATAAAAAAAAAAAAAAGCTGCATGGTACTGGCATAGAAACAGACTGGTGGCTCAAAGGAAGACCCAGAAATAAATCCACACAACTACGGATACTTGATTTTTGACAAAGAAGCCAAAACAATACAATGGGGAAAAAAGATAACATATTCAGCAAATGTTGCTGTTCTAACTGGATGTCTACATGTAGAAAAATGTAAAAGGATCGATATTTATCATGCTGCACAAAACTAAAGTCTAAGTAGATCAAAGGCCTCAAAGAAAAACCAGATCTCAACCTGAAACCAGACACACTAAATCTGTTAGAAGAAAATCTGAAGAAGAGCCTTGAAGTCATTGGCACAGGAGACAACTTCCTGGTCACAACACCAACTGTAGAGGCTCTAAGATCAACAACCAAAAAATGGGACCTCATGAAACTGAAAAGCTTCGGTAAAGCAAAGGACATTCTTGTCAGAATAAAACAACAGCCTACAGACTGGGAAAGGATCTTGACCAACCCTATATCTGACAGAGGGCTAATATCAACTATATTAAATACTCAAGAATTAAACACCAAAAAATCAAGTAATCCAATTAAAAATGGGGTACAGGCTAAACAGAGAATTCTCAAGAGAGAAATATTGAATGGCAGAGAAACACTTAAGGAAATGCTCAACATCCTTAGTTATCAATGGCATGTAAATCAAAAAGACACTGAGATTTTACCTTATGCCCATCAGAATGGCTAAGATTAAGTACTCAGGTGACAAGACCTGCTGGAGAAGATGTGGAGAAAGGGGAACTCTCCTCCATTGCTGGGGGAATGCAAACTTTCACAACTACTTTGGAAATAAATCTGGTGCCTTCTCAGATAATTAGGAATACTGCTTCCTCAAGATCCGGTTATACCACTCCTAGGTATATATCCAAAATATACTCAATTTTACAACAAAGATATTTGTTCAACCATGTTTGTAGCAGCTTATTCATAATAGCCAGAAGCTGGAAACAAGCCAGATGTCCCTCAACTGAGGAATGGATACAGAAATTGTGATATATTTACCCAATGGACTACTACTCTGCTATCAAAACCAAGGAAATCATGAAATATGCAGGTTAAGGGTGATTACTAGAAAATATCATGCTGAGTGAGGTAACTCAGAAACAGAAGATACACATGGTATATACTCACTCATAAGTGGTTATTAGACATATAGGATAAACACACTAAAATCTTTACTCTTAAAGAAATTACATAACAAGAAATACCCTAGCAATAATGTTCAATCCTCATTCAGAAGGAAAATCATGATAGACATCAGAAGCAGGAGAAGACAGGCAACAGGACAGAAGCCTACCACAGAGGATCTCCGAAAGACTCTACTGATTGAGGTATTGAATCAGAGGCTGAGACTTGTAGCCAAACTTTGGGCAGAGTGCAGGGAATTTTATGAAAGAAGGGGGAGTGAATTCCTGGAGGGCAGGAGTTCCAAAAGGAGTGTTCAGCCTCTCTGAATACTTCTCCCTGTGGGGTGCATCCTTGCCAGGCCACAGAGGAAGGCAATGCAACCAGTCCTGATGAGACCTAATAGGGTCAAATAGAAGGGGAGGAGGACCTTCCCTATCAGTGGACTAGGGGAGGGGCATAGGTGGAGAAGAAGGAGGGATGGTGGGACTGGGAAGGAACAAGAGATGGGGCCACAGCTAGGATACAAATTGAATAAATTGTAATAAATGATAATAATAGGAATTTTTTAAAAAATCAGATTAGACTAATGTTTTATATCCTTTTCATTATGTGAAATATTTATATAGCCTCCAGCCTGAATTTATGTCCTCATGGTTATTCTTATCTGTTGCTAAGTTGTTTACATTGCATTTCCTTTTTACAGCAGCATTTCCTGCGAAATTTCCACATGCCTATATAAATAGATTCAAAATGTGCTCTTGAAAGCAGCATCATTAAATCACTTGGGAACTTGTTCAAATACAGATAATTTGTCAGCCTGCCGAAGACCACACAAGTTTGACATACTGGTAACAGGAACAATCTGTGGTATTTTAAAACTTTGTTACTGAATTTCCATTTGCTCTTTTAACATCTAGTAGTACTAGTAAAACTGTTTTCTCCAGCTATTAAACAGTATCTTACTTTTGCTCTGCTAGTTGGTACATTTAAAAGAAAAATTTCCAAGTTGTCTTGCAAAATAATAGATTCAATTATGTCATTCAGAGCAGAACTGAAGATCCACATTCTCTTAGAACAGACATAGAACAACTACAGCACTCACTTTGATATTCTACACAGTGAGTATGAAAAATGCTAGAGAAACAGTCGACTTACTTATAAATTCAGAAGCAAGGTGACTTCATAGGCTAGAGCTATACACTAGATAGTTACCATCACATTGAATGATTCCCATCGTTCTTTCTTTTTAAAAATGTATTTATTGTATATCCCAATTGTAGTCCCCTCCCTCAACTCCTCCTAGTCTCACCCTTTTCTCCCATATCCCCTTCCCCTAGTCCACTGAAAGAGGGAGTTTTCCTCCCTTGCCATCTGCCCATAGCTTATCAAGTCTCACCAAGACTGCCTGGATCCTCTTCCTCTGTGGCCTGGCAACAAGGAACAGGCAACTGAGTACATGAGCAGGGACTGGCTCTGTCATGATTCCCATGTTTCTTAATCATCGAGTTTAACTCAACCAGTTCTAATTTGTTTCACTTGATATTGCTGTTTCATTACATCGTACTAAGTATAGTTGTTTTGATTCTTTCAGTTTTATTCATATTCAAATGTCAATACCCAGTACTTGCTATTTGTTCTGAGATGAAACAGGATTCAGCTTCTGATCTGGGAACATGGTGACTTTCTCTAATCTACAATATGAAAATAGTGTCTTTTGAGTCACATTTGGAACTCAAAAGCAAAGGATCAAAGAAGCAGGTATCTCTCTCATAGTGTTTTGATAAGTCTCTATAAAACTTGTATGTGAAGGATAACCCACTTTTTGTAAGTGCAAGGCCTCAGTTTTACCTCAAAGTTCCATTTTTGTAGCTACTGTTAACTCAGTCTTTTAGATTTTTCTGGCTATCGTTTTTATATCTACTAGTTTCTAACTAGAAGCTGAAGTTTCAATCTCAGGCTCAAATACTTTTAATATTCTGTAATGTCATGTAAGTTAAAACTGTGTCTTGTAACACTATGGCTCTCATGTATATGTATTTGATTGCTGTCAAATCATCTATCAAAGTGTTTCCCAAACAACTGTAAAAGTCTCTGGTACCTCTATACACACCCCTAGGTATAGGAATTGACTCTCCATTCTCGAGAGCATCGTTGTGTTCTTTCATTGTGTTCTTTTTGGTAGAAGCTGCATTCTAAGCAAGCTACCCTTGAGTGTTGTGTTGCTGTATATGAGCAGGCTCTGCTAAGGAGGAACAAGGCAACATGGGGTGTGATTGCTGCTGAAGTTCTTGGGATTCTGGTTAATAGGTGTTTTGTGAGTTATTGTATCTACATTGGAAGGTAAATTGAAGAATCTCAGATTACACCTGGACCTTCAATACTTTCTCACAGCCAACTGCTACCTTCATGTCATCCGAATGCTAACACTCCTATAAGCAAACTGCTTCTATCAGCTTTCAGGGAAGCCAAAATCTCCAAGACATTCCAGTTTACTTAAAGTCACATTTGCTTTCACAGTGTCTCTTTGTTCCCAGAAAAGAATGGCTAGTCCAGGAAAGAAGTGGTTATAGTTAACCCAGAAAGAGAAGAGATATAGTACGGTCCAGCATTTACCAGGGGCTAGAACCTGGTACTCAGGTGAACGTGGGACCTCTGAAGGAGCAATTCTATTATGTTTATGAGGACACGAGAAAGGGGAAGGAGAGATGCTGCTGCAGTGTGATACTGTGTAATGTTTTCCTTGGCCATTTGTTATGCTTTCCTTGAATGAAATCAGCTGCTCAGCATGAAGGTGGGAGACTGGCACTTTTAGCAGGAACTGGAACAATCTAAACAGTGGGGGCAGAATGGACAGAAGAGTCCTCTGTGACATCAGCAAAGTGGAGGATGAGAGATCCATAGTACAATTGTCTCAAAGCCTCAAAGTCCTCATCATCCTCTGCTGAGTGCCCTATAGATTCCCTGTAAAGAAAAACATTACTGTGACTAGCAGGACTCACATTGCTGACTCTCCATACCTCCTAGTGTAGTACCTTACACCCTTTCTGCTGCTAAGTATGCTCTGAAGATCTTTAAAAAAACACCAAAATCTCACCCTTGACTTTGTATTCTTTCTTTCTAGATCTCCCATTAGCACTTACCTAACTAACCATTTCAAGTCTTTACCCACTGCTCCATCATACCTAACTCTCTCAAGCCCTCACAGTAACTTTAAAATTTCATCCAGTGTTGGGCTAACCCATTTTCTTTTTTTTTTTAATTTTTTTTTATTTAATTTTACTTTATTTTTTTTCTCTTTCTTTTTTTTTATTAATTTATTTATTTTTATATCAATCACAGGTTAGGTACTTTGCATCCCAGGCATAGCCTCCTCCCTCATT
>CM053764.1:117598768-117661375 GCA_028658305.1 Pachyuromys duprasi
TTTTATTTTCCTTGAGTGAGGAATCCATTTCAGCCAGGATATCCTCAGCTCCCGAGATTCTCTGTTCCATCTCTTGTATTCTATTGGTGATGCTTACCTTTATGGTTCCTGATCTTTTCTCTAAGTTCTCCAGTTCCAGGGTCTTCTCCCTTTGTGTCTTCTTTATAGATTCTAATTCTGTTTTCATGCTTTTTACCGTTTCCTTCAACTGATTGACTGTGTCTCCTATTTTGGTTGTTTCCTCTCTGTCTATCTTTGATTATTCCTCTATGCGGGCAGTTAATTTCTTCTCCATTTCTTTGAGGGCCTTGTTCATTTCCTCTTTTTGTCTCTCCTCTTGTTCCTCCAATATCTGCATAATCAAAGCTTTAACATAATTTCCCTTTGCCTCTGCTGAATTAAAATCTCCAATGCTTTTGGGTGTTTCTGGTCGGGCCATGGTGTCCAGATTTTTGTTGGGTGAGTTCTTTTTCTGATTTCTGGGCATTTGCTTATATATAATCAGGGAGAT
Organism: Pachyuromys duprasi; assembly: GCA_028658305.1. Lineage (NCBI taxonomy): Eukaryota > Metazoa > Chordata > Mammalia > Rodentia > Muridae > Pachyuromys > Pachyuromys duprasi. The sequence continues at coordinate 117,599,280 of CM053764.1, forward strand.
GTTTGTGCTTTAAGGCTGTACTTCAGTCTGAAACTGTCAGTCTCTTGTGTCAGGAGTATTCTTCAAGAAGATCAGGCATTTCCGGTGGTTTGTTATTGTTTGTTGTTGTCTCAGTTGAACTCTATTGTGTTCAGGATGATCTTTTCTAGATCCCACCTATGGCAAATCATGTTCATCTCTTTATAGTACATTATTCTGAGTCTTTATTATAAACTTATTCATGGGCATACGATATAGATATAGATAACCTAGAATACCTGCACAGATGTAGCCCATGGCAGCTCAGTATCCAATTGGGTTTCATTGCAAGAGGAATAGTGTCTGTCTCTGACATGAATAAGGTGGCTTATTGAATCCGTCTTTGTGCTCTGTGCTAGAAGCTGTGAGCACTGCAGGCTGGTCACCCCTCTGTTCTGGAGGTCTAGCTCCTTAGTCATTTGAGATGTCAGCTGGGGTCTTAGCGCTCAGCCCTGGGATTGTTGCTAAGGGCTCTTCCCTGGAATGGAGATTTGGCTCCCCCTTCTGGGCCAGGGGCTGTGCACCGTGGTCTGAAATGATATTTGGGGCACACACAATGGGTTTGGGTTGGTGTGCCTCCACTGAATGCAGGCCTGTCTGAAATGGTGCCCGAGGCCTTCTTTGTCTGTCCTGTGGACACACACAGGGACTGAGGTTTTTGCTGGCGGGTGTTGGCCCTCAGTGTGCGGTCTGGTAGATGGTCCCCGGACTTTCTCAGTCTGGGGTGGTTCTGGCGATTGGTGTGTGCCTGCCACACACCCGTGGGTTGAAGCAGAACCCGGGTGCAGTGTGCGCTCGCAGGGTGCAGTTCGGTGAAAAGGGTACCCAGTTCCTCCTCAGACTGCCCGCGAGACTGTGTGATCCAGTCTATTATGGCGGTTGCAGGCGCCCAGTGCTGCTGCTTGTTCAGATCAGAGCTGTGCGCCGCTGGTCACCCGGAGATTTTTCCGGGGAATAACTGGGTGTCTCTAGGGTTTTTCCACTTGATTTTCTCACTGTGGGAGTTCTGCTCACCTGGCAATCACGAATGCTGGCGTTTTAGGTCCCAGAGTTCAGTCTCCTGGTTGCTGCATCGTTTCTTCTGTCCTACTCCTCCGAAAATCCATTTTTTAACAAAGAAAGAAAGAAAGACCAATAAGGTGTCAAATCACGTAAGGATACTTGTTGCCAACCCCAGAACTGGAGTTTAATGCTACAGAGACACATGGTCAAGGAATACTCCCCACTGCTGAAGGTTGTCTTCTGAACTCTAAATTCACAGGAGTACCAACAAGTACACACACCCACCCACAAAACACCCAGGCTAATATTTATACAAGTTTTAAAAATTAGCCTTAGAGAACCTACAAAATTAGCATATAAGTAAAAAGTTGTGTATTTTAGCACTTGTGTCAAATACTTGAAAGTTTATAATAAAGACTCAGAATAATGTACTATAAAGAGATGAACATGATTTGCCATAGGTGGGATCTAGAAAAGATCATCCTGAGTGAGATATCCCAGAAGCAGAAAGACACCCAAGATGTATACTCACTTATAAGTGGATATTAGACCTATAATATAGGACAAACGTACTGAAATCTGTACACTTAAAGAAGCAAAGCAAGACGGAGGACCCTGGGTAAGACGATCAGTCCTCACTGAGTAAGGCAAATGGGGTGGATATCTGAAGAGGGAGAAAAGAGGGAACAGGACAGCAGCCTACCACACAGGGCCTCTGAAAGATTCTGCTCTGTAGGGTACCAAAGTAGATACTGAGACTCATAACCAACTTTTGGTCAGAGTGCTTGGAATCTTATAAAAGAAGGGAAAGAGAGTAAAGACATGGAGAGGAGAGAAGCTCCACAAGGAGAGCAACAGAACTAAAAAATCTGGGCACAGGGATTTTTTTCTGATATTGATACTCCAACCAAGTACCATTCATGGATATAACCTAGATAACCTAGAACACCTGCACAGATATAGCCCAGGGCAGCTCAGTATCCAATTGGGTTTTCTTGCAAGAGGAATAGTGTCTGTCTCTGACATGAATAAAGTGGCTGGCTCATTGATCACCTCTCCCTGAAGGGAGAAAAGCCTGGCCAGTCCAAAGAGGAGGACAATGCAGGCAGCCCTGATGAGACCTGATAAACTGGGGAAAGATGGAAGGGGAGGAGGACTTCCCCTATCAGTGGACTTGGAGAGGGACAAGGGAGGAGATGAGGGAGGGAAGGTGGGATTGGAAGGGAATGAGGGAGGAGGCTACAGCTGGGATACAAAAGGAATAAACTGTACTTAATATTAAAAATAAAAATGACAAAATTTAATTATAAAATGGTTTTCACAAATATTTTAAAATATTAGTTATAGACCCCAGAAGAGATCATTGCAGCCAGCCATGAAGAGACCTGATAAGATAGGGTCTGATGGAAGGGGAGGAGGTCCTCCCTTATCAGTGGACTTGGAAAGGGCCAGGGAGGGATAAGGGAGGAATGGGGAGAGTGGGAGGGAATGAGGGAGAGGGCTACGGCTAGGATACAAAGTACAGAACCTGTGATTAATAGAAAAATAAATAAATTAAAAAATAATTCTCAACCATGTTTGTAGTAGCTTTATTCATAATAGCCAGAATCTGGAAACAACCCAGATGTCCCTCAATGGAGGACTGTTTACAGAAATTGTGGTACATTTAAACAATGGAATACTACTCAGCAATTAAAAACAAGAAAATCATGAAAATTGCAAGCAAATTGTGGGAACTAGAAAAGATCATCTTGAGTGAGGTATCCCAGAAACAGAAAGACACACATGGTATATATTCACTTATAAATTGATATTAAGCATATAATCTAGGATAAACATACTAAAATCTGTACACCTAAAGAAGCTAATCAAGAAGGTGGACCCTGGGTAAGATGATCAATTCTCATTCAGAAAGGCAAACAGGATGGACATTAGAAAAGCTAGAAAACAGGAAACAGGAAAGGAGCCTACCACAGAGGGGCTTTGAAAGACTCTACCCAGGAAACAGATGCTGAGGCTTATTGCCAAATTTTGGGCAGAGTGCAGGAAATTTTATGAAAGAAATGGGAGATATAAGGACTTGGAGGGGAAAGAAGCTCCACAAGGAGAGAATCAGAACCAAAAAATCTGGGCCCAGGGGCTTTTCTGAGACTGATACTCCAACTGAAGACCATGCATGGAGATAACCTAGAACCCCTGCACAGATGTAGCTTATGGCAACTCAGTCTCCATGTGTGTTACCTAGTAAGGGACTATCTGACATGAACTCAGTGGCTGGCTCTTTGATCACCTCCCCCTGATGGGGGTGCAGCCTTACCAGGCCACAGAGGAGGAAAATGTAGCCAGTCCTGATGAGACCTGATAGTCTAGGTCAGAGGGAAGGACAGATCATTGGACTTGGAGAGGGCCATGGAAGGAGATGAGGGAGGGAGGTATTGAGAGGGAATGAGGGAGACTGCTAGAGCTAGGATACAAAGTGGATAAAATGTAATTAATATAAAAATAAATAAAATTATAAAAGTTAATTCATTTAATGCTAAAGGAAAAGATTATGCAATGTGTTTTCAAATAGAAAAGAAATTCATGCTCTCTGTATTCATAGTTTTACATGTTAATGTATTCATAAAATTGCTGTGATTCTGGAGCCACCTGGACATCACAGAAACAAAAGCAAATCTTTAAAAAAAATTTATTCTCTGTATATCCTTGTAACCCTATCCCTCCTTCTCTCCCAGTCCTACCTGCCCTCTATCTTTCCTCCCCCTCTCATTTTCCTCAGAAACAGGAGCCCACTTTCCCATCAACCCCAGCTCATCAAGCTACATTACAACTGATCTTTTCCTGTTGCCCTGTGGCCTGGCAAGCAGTTACACCAGGAGAAAGTGATCAAAAAGCTGGCAAGTGAATCTCTATCCTATACACCCCACTTCCCTTACCAGAGGACCCACCTGAGGCCTAAGCTTGCCATCTGCTACATGTTTGTAGGGGGCAAGCCTAGAAAGCTCCTATGTGGTCTTTGGTTGATGCTTCAGTCTCAGCAAGCCCCTGTGGGCCCTGGTTATTTGGCCCTGTTGGTCTTCTTGTGGGACTCCTGTCATCTCCAGGTACTTTTCTCTTCCCTCCCACTTTCCACAAGATTCCCTAAGCATTACCCAGTGCTTGGCTGTGAGTCTCAGCATGATTTTGAGATGCTGCTGGGCAGTGCCTCTCAGAGGACAACTCTGTCAGGTTTTTGTGTGCAAGTTTAGCAGAGCATCATTTATAGCGTCAGGGGTTGGCACTCTCTGATAGGGTGGGTCTTTGGTTAGGCCAAGCATTGGTAGCCCTCCTGTACACAAACTATAAATGGGCCGAGAAGATATTAGGGAATCTATATGCTTTGCAATAGCCCCAAATAATTTAAAGTATCTTGGTGTACCTCTAACCAAGCAAGGGAAAGACCTGTATGACAAGAATTTCAAGTCTCTGAAGAAAAAAATTGAAGAAGCTATCAGAAGATGGAAAAAATGTTCCATGCTCATAGATTGGTGGAATTAACATAGTAAAATGTCCATCTTACTAAACATGATGTATAGATTCAATGCAATTCACCAGCTCTTATCTTCAAGGGTCACAGTGGTAGGCTTGGTGATAATCACTTACTGTAGAGTTTTGTCTTTGATCTATTTATTTCAGAATATCAGTAAAAGTCTCTGCTGATGTGGGAACTCCAGTAAGTTTTGTATTTGAAAGTGAGAGTACTTCATTTAAAAAGTCTGACTGAAAGAAGGTGCAGGTTAGATCTCTTGGAAAAAGAGAAGGAAGAACCCAGGTCCTATAAGCAATGCAAGGCTGAAGCTGTGTTTGCTGATGGGGCCTTTCAGTTGCTTTTTACACATAGCACTCAAGTCCCTGCTCCCTTGGCCCAGCTGTGTGCTCTGGTTTCTTCCACATGCAATTCTGCCCTGTGGGGACAAAAACATGGGGAAGGGATGACGCTGAGGGGCAATGGAGCCCAAGCAGAATCCTGGGAATCAGACTCTGGAGACCAGACTCAGCGGTGCAGATCTAACTTTATTATCCAGTGTAACCGTCTTTAAATGACTGAAAGGCCAATAAGATCATCCCATGCTAGCCTCAAACATCAGTAACAATCACTCCAGTTGGTATGGGGTGAGGGAACCAAGGCCACCTTAGCAGACTTCCATAAAGAAGGGAGAAGTAGTCACTGCCCGAGGCTCGGGTCCATTTTGAGACTTCATTAGTGAGCTAGGAGTCCCTAGTGGATCAACATTGTGTGCAGTGGAACAGAATCTTTTGAGGAGACATATCCTATGGGCCTCCAAAAGGCTTTTCTTGACATTCCTCCACTGCCGCCCATTCTCTCCAACATTATCATCTGTGACAATTATGAGGCAGATACCTAGAAGTTCTGTATGATAACAGTAACTTTCTTTTATTCCAAAATGAATTATATGTCTCCATGTAATATAGGAAGAGAACAGAAATGATAGAAATATATCTCATAACAAGAAATATTTGAATTTCAAAAATAAATTTTTACTTTCTAACAATTTATATCAATTCCTAAAACTTTCTAAAATCTACTTTATAGTATAGGGTTCATTTAAATAATGGTAGTACACTAATTCTGCTATAATTGTGAGATCATTTGCAGCATCTGTCTCACTAATATAGTTTTAGGTTCAATGATCTACAATGGTTTTTGTTAAACTTTGTCTTCTTTACTTGTTCACGTTTCTGTCCAAGGCAAAATCTTTGTGTTCTATTTTTATTGAGTTTCTTTGTAGCAGTAGCAGGATTATCAGCCATCCATGTTGGAAAAAAATAGTAGCAAATGATTAATTTATCATTAATTGTAGCATCATTTTATCTAGAAAATGCTGTATTTTTAGGTGTAAGAAATGAAGCAAGCAATGTTATATATGCATATTATTTTTATTAATACATTACTATGTTCATGTTTTTTGAAATTCATTCAAGTTCAAACAAAAATATGTTTATTATAACTGTGTGAATCATTGAAAGTGTCTTCTAGATACTTGAGCATACTGACTGACTCTTCTACTTCATTAACCTTTCTTGTTAAGTTTCATGACATTTTTATCCAGGGCTGTGCAGACTGAAGCACAGTTCTAGTAATCTCAGCATCTGTTAAAAGTGTTTGCAATGATGACCAGCAAACTCCTTCAGCCAGACTCACTCTCCACTTCTGGAATCCCTGTCAAGAGGTATCTCAGCAAGTGACAAAGTGCTTTTTGTCGTTATAATTATGAAAACTGTGTTCCCAAGCTGCCATGGAGATGATCCCTTACTGAACATCCTCAAGAACACTTGTTTCTTTGCCTCTATCATTCTCTTCAAACAAGGTATCATCATAATATTCAAGCTCCTAATATGATCAGTTTCGTTCTGCTACAGTAAGTTTAATTACTAAGCAAGTTACCACACTCAACAAACTCTAGACAAAAACATCTCTAAATATAAGGGTAAATATTCCAATTATAAGTGATTTCTACAATAGACACAGCCTCCTGAAGGATGAAGATTCTAAAAAGTCATCACTACTAACTTCTAACAAGCCCATCTGATTGGATTGGACACTTTCAAGCTGACAATGTCTATCAAAACTAACCTGAAATGTGAGAATTAGAAATAACAAACATAAGAAAAGTTGGGCAAAAGCTATAGGGAAACATGGAGGTCTCAAAACTTTGACAGTAGTAAACATCACCTTCTGTGCCCACCCATAATATTTGCTTGAGTTAATATGTCACAGTGGATATAAACAAACTGTGATTGTGTCAAGTTTATGGTTAAAATGTTTTGCCTTCATCTTATGTCTCTGGAATCAGAAGCTTCATGCACATCCACAAAACAAGTGACATTCATGGAAGCTAACACTTGAATTCTTGTGTACTTGTATACATGATATGGCTGTCAATATTATGTGGCATGTTTAACAAAATAAATTCTCTTACAGAACACGTAGCTCAAATCCTACTGTCCATCATTTGGAAAGTTGAATTTGTCTTGTAACTCTGAACCCATCTAGATAAATAAAAATATATTATTCATATTAATTACAATTATTTTTCTGTGATCTTCCTGACAGAAATTTTTCTTGAAATGTTTACTCAATGTTACTCAACTATTATTAGAAATAAGTTAATGAGATGTAAGTAGTCAACTTAATGACAATATCATAAAAAGGAGCCTCACAAAACAAAAGAATAATCACAAAGTTATGCCAATTTCCAGTCATGTGGACTTGAATGCTTTTTGTTTTACAGTCTGAATTTCATTTTGTTTCATGCATGAATGGATGAGATCAAGTTTCTAAACAGTTTGTCCTGGTCAGCATTGTCCAGTAAATCAATGGCAGTGACTAATTTGGATATTATTACTGACTTAGCTCTGCAACATCCAGGTGAACATATAGAGAGAAGAATGTGTGTTTGTAACATAATTGTGAAGGCATTTGATGAATTTCACTTCTGAAAAACAATTTCACCACTTCTTCCTTTTGACTAAGCCTTTTGATGAAATGGAACAATTGAAGAAAGCAATAGCACATAGCCGGGGACTGCCAGAGCAAAGAATAAATCAGAAATGATCACTAGTTGGTCTCAGTTTCTGAGAAGTTCATTTTCTTCAAACTGTTATAAACTGACAGAAGGAAAGGCTTGCCTTGATCTGGAGGACAGGTCCCATTGAGACCAGTGAAATGGCAGCTAGGAAGTTAAATGGGAGTCTGAGGTCGATGTGGCAGATTTCCTTTTGATATTAAACCTGTATTTCTAAGAGCTGTTTGCAGCCTTTCAGCACTACTCCCCATATAAAAATCCATGGGTTATACCCTTGTAAGAATTATATGTACAGTTTAAGACAGGATGCTCATCACTGGAGATGGCACAGCTTTGAGCACCTTTCTTCTCAGCCAACTGATGGCAATGAGGGTCTCTGTCAAGTCAACCTCCTGTTGTGTAGGAAGTGAGTCACAGCAGGGTAACACACAATATGGACTTGGCAAGCAACGAGTTGGCACTGAAAAAGCACAGAATTTTTTTCATCAAAGTAAAGACAAATCAAACTAGAAATACATAAGTGTGAGCAAGGGGACAAATATGGAGGCGAGGAGTTGGCACAGGTGTGCAGAAGATAAAAGGTTAGCAGTGAGAACAATCAAAATTCCATTTTTAAAATTGTCAAACTTAGTTTCATGAGGTCACAATTATTGATTGTTGGTCTTAGAGCCTGTGCTGTTAGTGTTCTGTTTAGGAACTTGTCTCCTGTGCCAATGAGATCAGGGCTCTTCCCCACTTTTCTTCTAAGAGGTTTAGTATGCGTGATTATATATTGAAGTTTTTGATCGACATAGACTGTAGTTTTGTGCGGGGTGATAGATATGTATCTATTTGCATTTTTCTACATGTAGATATCTAGTTAGACCCAGCACCATTTGTTGAAGATGCTGTCATTTTTTGTATTGTTTTGGCTTCTTTGTCAAAAATCAAGTATCCGTGGATGTGGGTGTTTATTTCTGGGTCTTCTATTCAATTCCGTTGATCAACTATTCTGTTTCTATGGCAGTACGATGCAGTTTTTATCATTATTGCTCTGTGTTACAGCTGAGATCAGGGATGGAGATACCTCCAGACGATCTGTTGTTTTCCTGGATTGTTTTAGCAATTCTGGGTTTTTTTGTTTTTCCATATGAAATTGAGAATTGTTCTTTCAAGGTCTGTAAATAATTGTGTTGATATTTTTATGGGAACTTCATTGAATCTGTAGATTGCTTTTGGCAAAGTATCACTTTTCACAGATGATATGATAGTATACATGAGCGATACTAAAAATTCAACCAGAGAACTGTTTTAGCTGATAAACACCTTCAGCAAAGTGGCTGGATACAAAATTAACTCAACAAACAAACAAACAAACAAACATCAGTAACCCTCCCGTATACGAAAGAAAAAGGGCTGACAAAAAATTAGGGAAACACCACCCTTCACAATAGCCACTAATAACATAAAGTACCTTAGTGTGACTCTAAACAAGCATGTGAAAGACCTGTTTGAAAAAAACTTCAAGTCTCTGAAGAAAGAAATTGAAGAAGATGTCAGAACATGCAAAGATCTCCCATGCTTATGGATTGGTAGGATTAACATAGTGAAAATGGCCATCCTGCCAAAAGCAATCCACAGATTCAAAGCAATTCCCATCACAATACTAACACAATTATTTACAGACCTTGAAAGAAAAATTCTCAATTTCATATGGGAAATAAAGGGGGCTCTGAAAGACTCTGCCCAGCAGTGTATCAAAGCAGATGCTGAGACTCATAGCCAAACTTTGGGCAGAGTGCAGGGAATCTTTTGAAAGGTCAGAGACAGAAAGATCTGGAGGGGACAGAAGCTCCACAAGGAGAGCAACAGATCCAAAAATTCTGGGCACAAGGTTCTTTTCTGAGACTGATACTCCAACCAAGATACATGGAGATAATCTAGAATCCCTGGACAGATGTAATCCGTGGCAGTTCAGTGTCCAAGTGGGTTCCATAGTAATAGGAACAGGGACTGTCTCTGACATGAACTCAGTGGTCTGCCCTTTGATCATCTCCTCCTGAGAGGGTAGCAGCCTTACCAGGCCACAGAGGAAGACAATGCAGCCACTCCTGATGAGACCTAATAGACTAGGATCAGAAGGAAGGAAAGGAAGACCCCCCCTATCAGTGGACTTGGGGAAGGGCATGAGTGGAGAAGGGCAAGGGAAGGAGGGATTGGGAGAGGAGGGAGGAGGGAGCTACAGGGGGATAAAAAGTGAATAAAGTATAATTATTAAAAATTTAAAAAAAGTAAAACAAAAGAAATAAAAAACTCTGTTCCAGTTTTAAAGATAACCTTTGATTTTGTGCCAAAGTTCTATTACTAAATTGGTATCTACAGACTACAAAAGAAAGACATGAGGTTTGTGTGTTTGCATTTGGATATTGTATATATTTTTCATGTGGAAATGGAGATAAGCTGGAATGGAACTACAAAGACAGTGGAGGCTGGATGATGAGAAGTGTCCATTTTCTAGAGATTCCTGAAAACCACAGATTGGGGGACCTAGTCTCTAAGCATGTAGATTTGAACAAATCCACACCTGTTTGGAATGGTGGTCAAAGTTATTGACCTGAAAGGAAGGTTGATTTTACAGAAAGCCTATTAAGTAAAATCCTATAATCAGTCTTCTGTTTATGGGTTCCAAAATCACTTTAATTTAGGTATTTTTAAGTTTCATTTTATCAGATGTATCTAACAAAGAAAACCAACATAATACTGAAGTAGTGAAATATATTTAATATTTATTTTAAGCAACGTGACATATTACTATATTTTAATTTATATATATATATATATATTGACATATCAATAATAATTCTTAGCTTAAAATTATCTTGGGAAGTTTCATTGATCTTATAATGATAGAAAATTGCGTAGCACTTTTGTGTGTGTGTGTGTGTGTGTGTGGTGGCATGCCTTTAATACTGGCACTCAAGGCAATCAGAGTTCTGTAAGTTAAATGTCAGTCTTGTCTACTATAGTTCCAGGCCAGCTAGAGCTACACAGTGAAATTCTTTCTACAAATCAAACAATTCCACCCTACCCACACACAAAAAAAAGGAAAACAAGCAATCAAAGCACAGCAGTATTGCTCTATTTCTGAGACTTCTTATGTAGCTAGTACCTGTCAGTGTTTATATACACCATACCTGGCCTTCCAAGGCTCAAATGACTTATATAATAGCATACTGTAAGCTCAAATATTTTTACATAAAAGAAAACTAATCAGTACTTTTTTCAAATATTTATAACATTTAGATTTCCACTAAGTACATATTTTAAGTATTTGATAATTCTATATTTTATATCCTCATTTCATTTATATACAAGTTTGTCTCTCCATTAAGATTAAAAATAACAACTTTAAACATTTTCTAATGTTTTGAGAATTTGAATTTATAAAGTTTTGTGTATATATTACATTTTTAGGAAAATGTATCAAAAGGTCTGTGTTTTTCTATAAAAGCACTCCACCTATAAAAAACTCTTAAATGTATTATTGACTTTAATTTAAATAATAAAGCATTTGTAATTAATCAATTACTGTCAATTGTTAAATATTTGGAAGAAAAATTTTCAGACATTGTATGTTTCTTTGTATAGTACAAAAAGATAAAGTTGCAATACAAGGAAGGACAGCACAGGATTTGAGGGATTGCTGCTTTGCTAGAGGAGCTGAATTTTGTTCCAAGTTCCCATGTCAAGTGGCTCACAGCTATTGGCTGCTGAGCTCTTCAGATCTAACCCTTTCTGGCTTTGTGGACATCCACTTACCTGTGCACATGCACAAGTGTGCACAAGTGCACACACAATTTTTAAATTAAAATTATTATGTTAGTTATATTTTACCTTTATTGTGTCAGTTAATAAATGTTAGGTAACGGAATACATGAACTATTCCCGATGCCAAAACATAATTCTAACCATATAGCACTGAAGTACTTAATTCTTTAAATAAGAAAGGTTACAATCACAGCTGTCAAATTTGGCCACAGTAAATGCTCTAACATATGTACATAGCTCTTTTTGGTGACTGCAAATAAAATCCACTAACAAAGACATCAGCTTAACAAGTCTGTTTTAAAGGATTTTTTCTGTTGATAAGTGTTTTAAATGGCGGTCTAGCCTCATCTTGCTTACTTATTATCATCATTGCACATCACCATTCTTATTCTCACAATATTAACTGGTAGTAGCCCCCAGTTCACAGTTGGCTTATGCATTGCTCATTGTTTTTTGCATAACAATAACTACTGGACCCAGTTTTAATAGGTATGATTTCGGTGAACAGTTTATACCATGAATTATGTCCTTGAACTGTTACTTGTTGGGATTAACAGTCCTTCTAAATTTACATATTAAAATTTCATAGAGACATTTTGGGGCACACACTAATATGATCTGTTTAGTTTTCCTGCTTCCGTTTATACATGGCATGGTCAATAATCTGCTTCACTCTGACCTGTTGTTCTCAAGTTCCAAAATGGTAAGCTGAAAAATGATATAGTATTATATAGTATAGTATATACTGCATAGTATTGGTTATTTAAGTAAAACAGTTTATCATTAATTTAATTTAATACAATTTAACCAAGCTATACATATTTATAAACATTTCTTTTACAATATTATTTAGTTTAAATTTTGGTATATATTCACCAAGATGTTAGTTTATGAAAGTAGCAGCTAGAAACAAAATAAACTGAAGGAACCACTTCCTACTGCATTATTTCATTAGTGGTTAATTTAATATATTATGTAAATTACATGAATTTTCACTTTACTACTAAGATTGCTGAAGACTACTTTCTACATAGGAGTTCCACAACCATTTCATTTTAGAAAACTTAATGATATTCAAGTCCAAGTTAAAACAAACACATAGATGGCTAATGGCTTGATGTTAAATTAATAGAAAATAGTTTTATGGAGGAACGGGGTTATAAAAGGGCCCGGAGGGGACAGGAGCCACACCAGAAGACTAACAAAGCCAAAAATAAAAATAAAAATAAAAAAAGTAGGGCCCAGGAGTTACTGCAGAGACTGATGCATCAGCCAAAGGCCACACATACAGAGGACCTACAATACCTACTCACATGTAGCTCATACACAGTCTCCGTGTGGGTCCTCTGGTAAGGGGAGAAGAGACAGTCTGTGATATAAATTCGGTTGCCTCATCCTTGATCATTTCTTCCTGGTGGGCCTAACCAGCCAGTCCACATTGGAAGAGGATCCAGACAGTCCTGATGGGACCTGATAGGCTAGGGTCAGAGAATAGGAGAGGAGGACTTCTCCTATCAGTGGAATAGAAAAAAGGTCAGGAAGGTAGGACGAGGAGGAGATAAGGGAGGGGGTCACAGCTGGGACACAATGTGAATAAGTTATAAATAAATAATAATGATATTTTTTCTAAAAAAAGAAAATACTTTCATAGCAATTATTTTGAAAATCAATTATTCTGAAAGAGACTGCCAAATCACTCAAGGTAGTAGTAAAAATATGAATTATTCGAATCAGAAGCTGTGTGGTTTACACAAACAATCTCTGAGACATCACAGGAATATATATGTATTTCAGGGGGAAAAGATATTATTCCACACCAGCACTGCTTTTTAAACATTTTCTACACAGAGAACAAGAAAGGTAGGTTTGTGATCCTTGCCTCAGGCCCTTATTGAAACGATTTATTCATTATCTCCCTACAAGTGGTGAGGTACCTGAAAATAATCTTATCAAGGTCTAGATTTGTTTCAGAAAGACTTAAAATCTGGAGGTGTAACTTTGAAGCTCTTCCACTGGGGATATTCTTTCCCTTGAGAAAATTAAACAGCTCAGAATGTCAAACTTTGATCTAAACTGCTCACAACACACAGAGGTAATATCAAGACAGTAATTTCCTTATGTTTTCATCTGCAGGTGTGAGCCTCAATAGCAAAACACAAAAAAAGCCCGAACATCAAATTGTTGCAGAAAATATTCTCAAGGGTACATTTTAGTAATTATCTTGTTTTACCCATGAAGCATATTGGAAGGAGAGCTAAGGGTAAGGCAGAATTGAATAACTCAGTTTGAATATTTTATGTGTATAGGATAAAACAGTTAGCAATTAAAAGATGTGACTTCGTTGTGTATTTTAATAGCTATGTATAAATTATTTCTAATTACAGAGGAAGGAATGGTGCCACATTTGCTGAAATCCGTTTCTAACTCATCCAGACCCAAACGAAATACTTCAGTGCTCCCAAGATGCACATTTCTTTTGGGTAATTTTATCTCTGTGATGCAGATGTCGCTCTGAAGTTTCTGATGAAGGAGTAACGTACTCCAAAACCTCTTCCTCCTTTTCCAGGTAGTAGAAAGAGACAAAAAAACAACAACAATAACAAAAAACATCGCAACCTGGGAACAGAAAACTTTTAAATTAAATTTTTATTTTTTATATTAATTACAGTTTATTCACTTTTTATCCCAGCTGTAGCCCCTTCCTCATTAGCTCTCAATCTCACCTTTCCTTCCTATTCTCCTGCCATCCCTCTCTCCAAGTCCACTGGTAGGGGAGGTCCTCCTCCTCTTCCATCTGACCCTAACTTATCAGGTCTCTTCAGGACTGGCTGCATTGTCTTTCTCTGTGGCCTGACAAGGCTTGCACCCCTCGGGGATGGCAGGGTTTGTCAAAGATCCATCCACTAAGTTCACTTCAGAGACAGTCCCTGCTCCCCTTGCTAGGGTACCTACTTGGACACTGATCTGCCATGGACTACACCTGTGCAGGGGTTCTATGTTATTACCATTATTGGTCCTGGGTTGGAGTATCAGTCTCAGAAAAGACCCCTGTGCCCAGATATTCTGTTCTGTTGCTCTCTTTGTGGAGCTCCTGTCCTCTCCAGGTCCCACTATCTCCCCCTTCTTTCATAGGATTCCCTGCACTCTGCCCAAATTTTGGTTATGAGTCTCAGCATCTGCTTTGATACACTGCTAGGTACAGTCTTTCAGAGGCCCTCTGTGGTAGGCTCCTGTCCTGTTTCCTGTTTTCTCCTACTTCCAAGGTACATTCCATTTGTCTTTCTAAGTTACATTCCCACCAGCAATGGAGCTTTTAAAGTCACAACCATGTCCAGTTTGTGGTACTTCTTTACTTCTCCCCTTCTCAGCAAGTTCAAGCACCTCTTGGTTGTTGTATAAGTACCATTCACTAGTGGACAGTGGATTGCTGACTGCACAAGTGCCCAAGCATTTGTAGTGTGTTTTTTGTATATTTAAATGCTGAATAATAAATAGCCCAAGAGAAACTTGTAGTTTATGAAAGATGGTAATGTATTATCTAACAACATGTTACTATCTGTATTTAAAAGTCAAAACCTTTTTTTTTTTTTTACACCTATCTCTTAAGAGATAGGTGCTTCATACAAACTGGTTGAGTGTCTGCAGATTTCCTGCCCACCCACCATATGTATTTGTAAGAGACAGGGAGGAAAGAGTTAAATAAATACTGAAAGTGAACAGGGAGGCAATGAAGACTGATACAGTGTCTACTACTATCCAATAAGTATAGCTCAAAACACATATTGCCTCATAGTTGGTATATAGGGAATATGGGTAGGGGTGAAGCCAGGACCTATGCTCACTGTTTAACAAACAAAAGTCTTGGAATTGAGATGTTGAGAGCTACAGTTATATCTTCTGTGGGTCCAGGACCTAGACCAGCTATTGTTGGTGATGAAGCGATAAATAAAAAGGAACATTCTCACCTATCTCCTGAGTTTTTGTCCCTGAGAGCTGCAGAAGGCAAGACTCAATGTCTGGAGCCTGATTGGGTCACCTTTTCCCTCAGTGCTGGCAAGCAGCTGCTCTACAGTCAGCTACAGTGGACTTTTATTGATATATCACTTAAGGTCATCTTCTCTTATTGTTTCATGTTTACTCACTGTAAACTCACAGACATGCTGGGGGAAAGTGGAGGATGTCCTCCTCCATTTTAAGTACTTCTGGTTGGAAATGCAAACTCTGCAGACAAAGGAAAATGAGAGTACCTCATGTCTCAGTCAGCTATGGTGATGAGGAGAGGAAAAAGTAAGACTGAGTGTGCTTTGGAGGCAAAGAAACCAGTTTAAGTCTAGAGTAAAAAGGCGGGAAATCTCTAAAAGGTTTAGCTTTCTCAATGATAGATGGTAATAACTACCTTTTGTGTTTATATAGGCCTTAAATAAATATTACATCTAATTGTACTGTATTCAAATATGGGACTAGTAAATTTTATTAGTCACAGTTTCTTATACATGATAACTTTTTATTAATTGAATAAAGTGAATATTGATAAAACAATACAGGTGCACACAATGCATATTTGTACACATCCATCAATGCTACTTTTGCTTCTGTAGTTTGAATTGTGATCAGCCTCATAATCAAGAAGAATTTTCTTTCAGTTTACTAAAGTCATAAGACAAGCCACTTGCCAGATATATGCTCTGAAAGTAGGAGAGATAAAACCTTTTAGGTTGCAATGAAATCATCCAGATTATCTCTGGGTTCCATGACAAATCAAAAATGAAGCAAAGGAAATAATTTCCCACTAGAAAAAGATACTTCAGTACTCACACAGTTAGTTTGAGAATAACCAAGATGGTGAAGACCTTAGTCATAGGATAATGTAGATGTAAGAAGTTTCATATACACTCAGCAGGAGCAGAGAGTCAACACTGAATACATATTGGGAATTTGATGCTTAATGGACGTAACTGTTATCATTCGTCATCAAAAGTGACTCTGCTGATTCCTTTACCTGCTATAAATCTAATGCAGCTCTAGAAGTTATGAAATGGAATTGTGGTTTACTACCAAGACTTTCTGAGGAAAAGTAAATGAGATGCTTTTGTGTCCTGTGAAAGAGAAACATGAGGAAGAAGAACTGTGGCTCTTCTCATATATCATTTCAACCAAGACTGGCTTTAAAATCACCTGAGGCCTAAGCTCAGCGTGCTGCACAAAAACATTAGGCACTAAACAAGGTAAATTACCTCCTTACCTAAATGATAGACTCTGGTTAACACTTGACAATGACTAAGAAATCTACTGACTCTGTCACAAATTATTAAATGTATATTTTGAAATTATTAATTATGGGCATTTTGGACTGTTCCAACATTATTCTTTTAAATAAGCAAACTAAGATAGTTTTTACTCTTTTGTTGAGATCACACTGTTTCTTGATCTAAATTAACCTTTATTATATAAGCAGTGCTTTTATAGGCTATTATTGCCCTGTGGACTGTCCATATAGCAAGCAGGATTTTATTCCCTTTTTATGACAACCACAGAGAAAAGGTAACAACTTAATGTGATGGTCACTAAATAACATCATCCATTCCTCAACCCCATGAGTCACAAACAGAAAAATCACTTTATTCATAAAAGTAAAAAGGGCACCATCCTACAAACTTTATTACATTTCCTTAGAATCAGGTAAACATATATAAATACTAAAATCATGTGAGAAAAGTCAATCCAAAGAATTCATCAATCTTATCAGATTGAGGAAAGTCTGTAACACACACCTGCATCCCATAAAAGAAAGCTATCTAAAAACTGTGATGGGAAGAGACCCACCCACATGTCATCTGACTACCTGGTGTATGTATCAAAGAACTGACTCAGTTGATGCAGGGATTTAAGATAAGTTTCTACCCCACATGAATTGCAGTCAGATCATTAATAGTTCATTTATCCAGCTCTATTGTTCATTCATCTGACCATTTTTCCATTTGGATCATGTCTTACCCTTCTTGTTTATGCATTCTACAGTCTTGTACCTTGCTCCCTCTGTTCAGTTCAACCTTGATGCTGAGCCCAAACCTGTGACCCTGCAGCTTGATTCTACAATGGGTGCCTCCAGCCAATCTCTATCAGCGTTGTGGGAATAAATAATGAGCCTTGTTTTCATCCTATAAGCTTCCCATTTCTGCCTGTCAGGTGTCTTTGGAGATCACGGACTCTGTAACACTTTGGAACCATTCTACAAGATGCATAGACAGATAGGTAATCGACAGATAGATAGATTTACTGTGTGACATATAATTTATAATATAATAATTAATGATAATAATGAATTGAATAAAACAATGTTTTCTTCATCTACCTATAAAAGGAATTGAGAGTATATGATAAATTACTGCCATTGAAAATGCCAAATCTCATGTATTTACTGCTCCACAAACACGCTGGTCTATTTCTAATACAACATAATCATTGCATCATCATTATATTATAAAACATGCAGCTTATCAGTTATCACCTACTCAGCTCTTCAGACTCATCCCTTTAACTGTTGTCAGAATATGATTAATGAAACCTTAAATGAGAATTCTCTTGGATGTATCATTCTATATAGCACAGAGTTCCTGGTCTTTACAGAGTCCAGCAGCCTAGAATGTGAGTATCTTTTCTTTGTTCACACAATATTGGAATTGCAGACAATTGCCAACATGCTAAGCCTACCCTGTACCTGTCTTAATTTTGCCTGACTTTAATTCTCTTGACTGACATTTAAATATGTATCCACAGAGTTTTAGCCAGAATTCTGTGTTCATGCTTTAGGACACTCGGATGCCTACGTCAAAATAGAACCCACAATGAAGTCTTTACTGACCAGATTCAAGAAGGGATTTAAGCATAGAAGAAGAGAGGGCAGCTTTCCTAGCTGTGGTTATCTGCAGATAAGTAACAGGATGACTACAGTAATGGTACTTCCTTAAAAATTCCCACTGCTGCTATCAATATTTCAAATTCAGAGCCACTTCTCTGAATTGAAAGAACTGGGTGGATGTATGTATGTTTTTCCTAGAGGATGAACAGGAAGATGGACAAATAGCAGTTGAGTAGGTCACATTAACAGTGAGGAAGAAACCAACCTACCAGGTACATTCAGGAGTGTAGGCTTAGATTTTTCACCAAATCTACTTTATTTAGGGTTCTTACACACCTTTACCTCTCTTCAAACTCCCAACCTTAGTTAAGAGATTACTAGGGAGAGAACTCTAGACCTCTTTTATCTCCTTCTGCTGCTGAGGGTCTTTAGGGGATTACCAAACTCATTTGTCAGGATACCAGCAGTCCAGTCCAAAGGGCAACACCAAGCAGCAATAGGATTCAGAAGATCGGGACAGGTCAGGAAGAGTCACAAGACTCAGTTGGATTGTCCAGAGAAGTTCTCTGGAATGTTTCCTTCTGTGAAGTCAAGTGTTGAAGCATGAAGATTAGCACAACGATCCAAAAAGCCAAACCTCACTGTGATTGGGCCTCTCTATATCTCCCCTCCTCAGTGTCTACCCACAGATGTTTCAAGCTGGCCAAAGTCACACACGCACACACACTCCATTTGTCAGATAATAGGTTGGTAGAGGCCATTAACACCTTAAGGCGTCCCCTTGTTTATGAGGTCCAAGTGAGTTCTGTAGAGGTTTTACTCAGTCTTTTGTCTGATACTTTCTGTCCACATACTTTTACAGCTTCAGTTCACCACAGCAACTTTACAGAGGGTTATTCTTCCTACTACCAGGAATTTACCAGTCTGTGCTGAGAGCTGGTGAATAGTTACTGTCCCATTTCTGCCTACACACACAGTCATCATTCATCTTGAAGATGGAACTTGTAAGTGGAATATTTCAGGGCAAGCACAATATGCACAAAACCCACAGTTTTGTACAATATGAGCTGTCTTACGACAGGGCACAAATCTTAACAGTGTCTATACTCCATTTAGCAAAACAACCCAGATGAAAGACCAGAAGACAAGTAAACTCCCATTCTAGAAGCAGCAAACCTTCAGTTAAGTGAGGGATCACATTGTCCATCTTTGGAACTGTAGTAAAACTGATGCTGTCATAACTCATATGCTTTGTATGTGGTAAATGTGTGGCCATATTTACCTCCAGATAGACTGAACACAGGACAGTTCTTTGGGTCTACCTTGGGGTTACCTATAAGGTAGAAACCATCCTAATGTTTCAGTGACAAGCACTATTTCCTAGGGACCTTCAGAAATGGTATGTATGTCCTTCAAACAGTTTCTTCCTGAATCTGTCACGTTTTCCCTTATTGTGCTGTTCTGATAAAACAAAAATGGAGATAATTCATCCTGAAAACCAGTAACAGAATTTGCACAGCAGCACCTGCTTCATATTTTACTAGTCAAAAAGAGTAACAAGTCACAAAATTGCACATGTAAGGGCTAGGAATAAGGATGTTTTTAATCTTGGTAGAATCTTTATCTCAAATATCCAAAGCCCTGGGTTCAGTCACCAAAACCATTTAAACTGAGCGTGGTGATGCAAACTTGAATTTGCAGCACTTGGAAGTGAAGGCAGAAAGTTTACAAGTTCAAGGAACTACAGAAAAGGTTGGGGCATTCCTGAGCCATAAGAGGCCCTGTTCCAAACAGGAAATCTGGGGGAAAGGCTTCATTTGTCATTGTGAAGCAGCAAAGGCAGTTAATGAAGAGGAACAGTGAAGCCTTCCAAACTTCCAAACAGCCTGCCACTTACATCAACTGCTATGATCTCAATATTTTCTGACAAAAACAAACATACATTCAGACAAGTCACTTCTCATTGCAGCTTCCCTTGCCAAGCCGGCCATAGAGATGTCTTTCCTCTCCTCCCTCCATTTTCTCCTGTGAAAACGCTTCCTACAATTTAAAAACAATAGTGATATTTTTGACACTGAGAGTCTATGTAAAGGTTATTTGAAATGGCCTATTTCCCATAATAGAGACTCTTATGAGAAAAGAGTCTAAGTGAACAAATTATCTAAAACATGCAAGATACGGACCTGTCTGTGGAGAATATCTTGATTGTATGAATTGAGATGGGAAGATCCAACTACTGTAAGAATCTTTCCATAGGCAAGAAATTCTAACCTTCTATAAGGCACAAGAGTAGAGAATGTGAGCAGAGAACAACCATGTATTCAATGGCTCTCTTGGCTCTTGACTAAGGATATGGTTAGAAGTTAAGGTCCTGTCCCTTTGATTCCCCCATATAACTTGGAAATATGAGCTAAAATAAATCCTTTCTCCTTAAATTTATTTTTCTTTTTCATAGTGTTTCATCACAGCATGAGAAATAAAATTTAGAAGTCATAGCATCACAAATAAAACTTAGATCATAAAACAAGACTATATACATACTTAAAAGACTATTGTCTTGAAGAAGATATTAATGAGTACTGCAAACATTCCTGTGTTTTAGGTTGTATTTTGCTAGAATTATATGTTATTAGTCTTATAAAATATTCTTCCATGATATTTGTCTATTATAGTGGAATTTTTAGTTTCCTTTAAAACTAGGTTATGTTATGTAAATATGCTGTTGTTGTAATCCCAACTATGGGACCTAGGAATGTTTTTAGTTCATCCACAGCTGATAACAACCTTGTGAAAGGGATCATGATCTTTGTCAGCTGTCAGCTGGAAATTGCCTTGTGCTAGGGACATGGTTTTGCCAGGTGGAAAACATCCTGTGTGGACTCTGAGAGGATATACATAGGAGAGAGAGGGAGAGAGTGGGAGACAGGGAGAGAGAGAGGGAGAGGAGGATAAAGATGGAGAGAGGGAGAGAGAGAGGACAGAGGGAGAGAGAGATGGAAAGGGAAAGAGGGAGAGAAGGAGGGGAGGAGAGAGGGAGATAGGGAGAGGAGGAAGATAGAGAGGAAGAGGAGGAGAGAGGGAGAGAGGGAGAGGGGAGGAGAGAGAGGGAAAGAGCGAGAGAGACAGAGGACACTTTAAGTCTATCCAAGAGAGAAACACTCCAGAGAGTTCTGAGGAGCATCCTGTTATCTGCCATTTGCAGTTTGGTTGTGCTGCTGGAATCCTGAGAGTGAAGAGTGGAATCACCACAAGCAATTAAGTCTGATGAGATCTACATCTCAGGCCCCTACTGACCTTCTTTTTCTCCTGCCGAGGGTATATGTGTGGCAGGAAGCTTTGAAGGGAGATAGAGGCATTTAAGAACCCCAAATAAAGTAGGTTTAAAAAAATCAAAGCCAATGTTAATCCTGCCAAGCCATGAGCATGGGAGATCTATGGCTTGGCAGGATTAACAGAGTTAAAATGGCCATTTTACAATCTACAGAGTCAATGCAATTCCCATCAAATTACCAACACAATTCTTTACAGACCGTGAAAGAAAAATTCTCAACTTGGAATAACAAGAAGCCCAGAATAGCTAAAACAATCCTCTGAAATAAAAGATCTTCTGGAGGTATCTCCATCCTTGATCTCAAGCTGTACTACAGAGAAACAGTAGTAAAAACTGCATGGTATTGGCATAAAAACAAAAATGGAGAATCAATGGAATTGAAGAGACGACCCAGAAATAAACCCACACACTTAGGACACCTGATATTTGACAAAGATACAAAAACCATTCAATGGAAAAAAGACAGCATCTTCAACAAATGGTGCTGGTCTAACTGAATATCTACATGTAAAAAAAATGCAAATCCATCTATACTTATCACTTTTATCATCCTTATCACAAAACTAGTGTCCAAGTACATCAAAGACCTCAATAGAAAAGCAGACACATTAAATCTATCAGAAGAAAAAGTGGGGAAGAGCCTTGAACTCATAGGCACAGGAGACAACTTCTTGGAAAGAACAGCAACACCACAGGCTCTATGATAAATAAAAATCAATAAATGGAACCTCATGAAACTGAAAAGCTTCTGTTAAGCAAAGGAAACTGTCATGAGAACAAAACAACAGCCTACAGATTGGGAAAGGATTTTCACCAACCGTATATCTGACAGAGGGCTAATATCCAGAATATGTAAAGAACTCAAGAAGTTAAACAGCAACAAATCAAGTAATCCAATTTAAAAATGAGGTACAGAGCCAAACAGAGAATTCTCAATACAGGAATATTGAAGGCAGAGAAAAACTTAAAGAAATTCTCAAAGTCCTTAGTCATCAGTGAAATGTTAATCAAAACAACCCTGGGATTTCACCTTAAATCCATCAGAATGGCTAAGATAAAAAACTCAAGTGACAACACATGCTGGAGAAGATGTGGAGAAAGGGGAAACGTCTTCCATTGCTGGTGGGAACATAAACTAGTACTATGACTTTGGAAGTCAATCTGGCACTTTCCCAGAAAATTAGAAGTAGTGCTATCTCAAGGTCCAGCTATATCACTCCCAGGCATTCCAAAATAAGATCAAGTATACAACAAGGACATTTGCTCAATTATGTTCATAGCAGCTTTATTTGTAATAGCCAGAAGCTGGAAACAACCCAGGTGTCCCTCAACAGAGGAATGGATACAGAAATTGTGGAACATTTACACAATGGAATACTGCTCAGCAATTAAAAACAAAGAAATCATGAAATTTGCCTGCAAATGGTGGGAACTAGAAAAGATCATGCTGAGTGACGTATCCCAGAAGCATAAAAACACACATAGTATGTACTCACTTAAAAGTGGATATTAGATATATAATATAGAATAATCATGCAAAAAAATCTGTACACCTAAGGAAGGTAATCAAGAAGGAGGGCCCTGAATAAGATAATCAATTCTCATTCAGAAAAGCAAAAGGGATGGAAATCAGAAGAGGAAGAAAACAGGGAACAGGACAGGAGCCTACCACAGAGGGCCTCTCAAAGACTCTACCCAGCAGGGTATCAAAGCAGATGCTGAGACTCATAGCCAAATTTTGGGCAGAGTGCATAGAATCTTATGAAAGAAGGGAGAGATAGAAAGATTTGGAGGGGATAGAAGCTCCACAAGGAGAATAGCAGAACCAAAAAATTAATAAATAAATAAATGAATGAATAAATAAATAAATATTAAAAAATCTGGGCACAGGTGTCTTTTCTGAGACTGATACTCCAACCAAGGACCATACATGGAGATAACCTAGAACCCCTGCACAGATGTAGCCCATGGCAACCCAGTGTCCAAGAGCGTCGCTAGTAACAGGAACAGGGACTGTCTCTGACATGAACTCAATGGCCCTACTCTTTGATCACCTCCCCTGAGGAAGGTGTAGCCTTACCAGACCATAGAGGAAGACAATGCAGCCAGTCTTGAGGAGACCTGATAGGCTAGGATCATTGGGAAGGGGAGGAGGATCTCCCCTATCACTGGACTGGAGGAGGGGTATGGGTAGAGAAGAGGGAGGGAGAGAAGGTAGGATTGGGAGGGGACGAGGGAGGGGGCGATAAACTGAAATTTATAAAAATAAATAAATAAATTATTCCCTACATACACCATGGGTGGTCTCCTTTTTAAGCTCCATACTAAACTGTAATAAATAGCTATTTTTATACCACTATGTGTCATTATATTTTGTGACACAAGCATTTGGTGAGTGGATCAGAAAATAGGATAGTATCTGTGCAATTGGAAAAATAAAAACTGTAATATCTCTATACCATAAACAAAGGTAAAAGGTTATGCATCAGGAAGGAAATGGTAAAATATGAATATCTATGTCACATTATCTGTCATAAGAATTAAAACAAAAAATATGCAAAATAATGAAGAACAAAAACAGTTTTTACTGAATTACATATTTACATATATTTCTCAATATACCGTTTTTCATTACACTTCTCCAAATTGTATGTTGCTGTCATTGGAATGTTTATCAATTGATCAAATTTCATAGTCCTTTCTTTTATACTTACTTTCTTTAATATAATTCCCTATTAGGTTCAGCACAGAACTTGGCTTATGTGAATAACATCTGAAGAGGAATTTTTTGACAGCTTTCTGTATATTTTACTAAAAACATATTTGGTAAGAAAGATTAATATATTATGCTAGTGATTCATTATGATTTGCTGTGAGATCTGGGAAGATATTCAGCCTCATGCCAACAAACATCAGCTGTGTGCTCTATACACACATTTTAAACAACTTACTACCTGGGGTGGTCATAGTAGTAAACTGGTTAAATTTCAGGGACAGCGATGTACCAAATTAAATCAAAACAGTTTATCAGAGAAAATCAGCATGTGGTCTTTGTTCGATCTTCCCACTGAACTTGACTGAGAAAGTTTTCAGGGGTCGCTCTCATTAAACAGTATTTCCACAGGAACAAATTTAAGTAAAGTAAACAAGAAAAAGATGGGTCTGCAAAAAGACATCAGGTTTCAGGGCATGGCTGGTTTTGACTCCTCTTCATGAGGCCCCCTTTTTTTTTCTCTTGCTTTTTTCTTAATAGTCTTTTAATTCATTTTAATCAGGATTATTTTTTATATTCCTGTGCATGTGTGTGTTTGTGCTTATATAAGTACATGGTATAGGTACCTGATGATGCTAGAAGAGAGTGTAGGATACCCTGTGGCAGGAAAAACATTTGTTTGTGTACAGCCGTATGTGACTGTTGGGCATCTAACGCTGAAACTCTAGCATCAAGAGAGCTCTTTTTAAAATTAATTTATTTTTTGTTTATTACAGTTTGTTCACTTTTGTATACTAGCTGTGGCCCTTCCCTCATCCTTCCCCACTCCTACCCTTCCTCCCATGTCCCTCCCCCAGTCGACTGATAGAAAAGGGCCTCCTGCTCTTAACTGCTGACTCTTCTCTCCAAAGCGTTTCTTCCTATTGAAAATAACAAACTACTTTTTTATATCTAATCATAGAAAACATATGCAAAGTTGTGGGGTCTTGACTTGTCTATTTTTTATGTGTTTCCCTATAAGTTTCTCTCTGTGAAGAAGCCTTTTCTTGAGGACAAGGCAGTGTAGAACTTGCTTGCATTTTGCTCCAGTCATTTGATTACAAACCTTCTTTGGTAACTGGACTGGGAACTGTTTTTGATTTAAAGTTCTGATTTGATAGTTCTAACTTACCTGAATTCTAAAGTATGAGAGAACCATAAATGAGAACACTTTGCAATATTATTCTCTTCTTTACAGTAATTTTTGTTTTCTCTTAAATTGTTACTCAGTATCATAGGGTCAACAGCAAAAACATAACATTAATCAAATTTAGTGGGTTGTATTTTGCAATACATGATATGAACATACATGTGGGTAACAACAATTAGTGGAAAAAGAACACGGATTTGAAAAAGAACAGGAAGAGTGTATGGGAATTATTTCATTATTACAAAATATAAAAGATATGTTTATTATTAAAATATTTAACTGTTGTTTGTGTATGAAAATGCAGGGGCAGGAGAGAGACTGGTCAGGAGCATCAAACTCTTCAGGTCGAGTGAGTTCTGTAATATCAGCTTCAGTGGATCAGATTTCCTTAGAACTTATTTTGCATACTCTTTATTTAGACAGCTTTGATTTGCTTGCTTGGTTTATTTTTGTCTAACTGATTAGACCATGACTTCTTAAACTACATATAATAGAAATGTGACTTGGCAGCCTATTCCTACCCCTGACCTTAGAGAGAGATTATCAGAGTTGAGTGTGATGTCAGCTGTGGCCCTACCACATGCTTCCTTTACTGTATTGGTTCATATTTCTGGAATGTATAGACACTGGCTTGGTTTTTACCATGAATGATTCCTGAATTAAATGAGATGACTTTTATGCATCTCCTGTGATGGTAAATGTGCTTAGCTTTTTTAGAACAATTAGAAGAATCTTATTTATGATAATATTAAAAATAAGACACACTGTCTAAACTGGGTCCACATATAAAGTAGGAGGTATCAAGGGCCCTATAAGTATTTAACACAGAGTCACTTAATAGGCTCCACATTTAGGACCCGTCCCTAGCCAAAGGGGAAAAAATGCTTGCGTTGTGGAGACAGGCATCAGTCTTTCTCTGAGGTATGGATCACTAGCACGCTTCTTACAAGTTTTCTGGTGTCCCCAAAGAACCCATATTTCTTGAGATACTATTTGAATCCAGTGGCCATGGACAATCAAGCTCTTAGGTAGGACAAACATTGTCATTAACTTGTACAACCACTCTGGAAATCAATCTAGTGCTTCTTCAGACAACTAGGAATAATGCTTCCTCAGAATCCAGCTATACCACTCCTAGGCATATATCCAAAAGAGGTTCAAGTACACAATATGGACATTTGCTCAACCATGTTTGTAGCAGCTTTATTTGTAATAGCCAGAAGCTGGAAACAACCCAGATGATCTCAACTGAGGAATGAATACAGAAATTGTTGTACATCTCAACAATGGAATACTACTCAGCAATAAAAATCAAGGAAATCATGAAATTTGCAGGTAAATGGTGGGAACTGGAAAAGATCATCCTGAGTAAGCTATCCCAGAAGCAGAAAGAACACATGGTATTTACTCACTTATATAGACATATACTATAGGATAAGCTTACTAAAATCTGTACAGCTAAAGAAACTAATCAAGAGGGAGGACTCTGGTTAAAATGCTAAGTCCCCATCCAGAAAGGCAAAGAGGATGGAAATCAGAAGAAGGAGAAAACAAGGAACAAGTCAGGAGTCTGCCACAGAGGGCTTCTGAAAGGCTTTGCCCTGAAGATGCTGAGATTTTTTTTGGGGGGGGCAGAATGCACAGAATCTTATGAAAGAAGTGGGAAATAGTAATATCTGAAGAGGACAGAAGCTCCACAAGGAGAGCAACAGAACTAAAAAATCTGAACATAGGGGTCTTCCCTGAGACTGAAACTCCAACCAAGTACCATGCATGGAGATAACCTAGAACCCCTGCACAGATGTAGCCCATGGCAGTTCAGCCTCCAAGTGGATTCCATAGTAATGGGAACAGGGACTGCCTCTGACATGTACTGATTGGTCTGCTCTTTAATCATCTCCCCCTGAGGGGGGGAGCAGCCTTACCAGGCCACAGAGGAATACAATGCAACCACTCCTGAGGAGACGAAATAGACTAGGATCAGAAGGAAGGAAAAGAAGATCTCCCCTATCAGTGGACTTGGAGAGGGGCATACAAGGAGAAGAGGGGGGAAGGGAGTGGTTGGGATGGGAGGGAGAAGAGAGTTACGGGGGGGATACAAAGTGAATAAAATGCAATTAATAAAAAAATTAAAAATACATAAAAAATAAAAATTATAAAAAAGCCAAAAAAAAGATCTATATTTCCAAAGCCCAGTTGTTCCTTTCTACATGCAATTATTATTAACTAAGGTCACTATCTGAAATTTACAGACATCATTGTCTAAAGATCAGGTTAAGGTAGCTTTGAAACACATAAATTGATAATATTAAATCAAATTATCAAAAATCAAATGCAGAGTTATAAGGATAAGATATTTCAGCAATTACTGTGATAATTTTGCAGTGTGGCCATCATAAAAGATAGATCTAAAAAAGATTACTCATACCAGCATGTTCTACCAAGGACTCAGGGAAGTACAGCCCCTTTTTGTTCCATTTCAATAATGAGAGGACACACAGCCAGGTGAGAGGTAACAGGACCAAGTTATTCAGTAGATTTACAATAAAAAAATTAGTTTTGAGGATCCAATTTCCAATTATTATAATATAATATTGCTCATATAGTTTCTTAAATGCAGCTGGTCTTGATTCAATTTATCTCTGAGAATAAAAGTTGCTGTTTTATAAACATTAATATGCATCAGTGCAGTAGATGAGTGGGTGTGTGACTCACTCAGTATCTGTGAGTATGATTTCTTGCTTACAGAAACAGAAGTTCTAGCTTCAAATTACGAAGAATTTCCAAATCAGTGGCCTTCAGGGGATGCAAAGTTAATTAATTTTTAATTCACTCAAAGTGATGAGCATCTTTATTTAGAATCATATGAACAGAATAATGCCTATTTAGTTTAAATACTAAATAATGGTAACTTGTTCCTTCAATGTAGATAAAGTCTCACTGGAATAAATAAAAAAATTTAAGCAACATGATCCTCAGAGGCTCTAGGGAAATCCATAAAATATAGATGTGTTTTTTTAACTGTTTTTTGGATGTGGTTTTCTATTGGTTTGTACATTGAAATGCATTTCCAGAGACCTGTTCCAAACCCTTGGATAGTTCTGAAGATAATTTACTACAATAAGTAGTTGTTGAATGTCCAATTAGTGTCAAGAGTTCAGGAAATTGTTATTCATTGTAAAATAAATATGCATCTTACTTCATTTATGAGTTTTATATTTGTTTGGGTTTTTTGGTTTGTTATGTTTCGGTTTGGTTTGGGTTTTTTGAAGCATGGCCTCTATGTGATGCGTTGGCTGTCTGAGACTGTCTTTGTAGACCAGGCTGGCATCAAACTCACAAATGGACCTGCTTCTGCTTTCCTGAGTACTGGGATTACATGTGTGAACTACCATGCTTTATAATATTATTACACACACACTTGAGATTATTTTCACATGGTTTGTGATATAACTATAAATTAAAATGCAAGTATTTTAGTAACATAATAATAAGAAAAATAATGACTAATGGTAGTCGCAAAGGTAGTTACGGTTGTTTCAAGTCTATGTTTGATAGTGGACTGTGATGCATCAGTTTTGTGTAAAACACAATGTCTCAATTTGTACTGGTCTGTCATCCACCAATTTGTGTAAGTTGCAATATCTCAGTTTGTACTGATGCCTCATTATTTAGCATGCTAATAAAAAGATCATCTTTTGCCTTAGTCAAAATGTTTTCTGGAATAAAGTGGTTGGACTGCTGACCACCAGGACATTTGTGACAAGTCCAATAGAAAGAAGAGGGATAGTGAAGAAAAACAACCGTAACTTTCTTTTTGTCTTATTTTATTTTATTTTTATTATTAGTTACATTTTATTAACTCTGTATCCCAGGTGTATCCCACTCTCTCATTCCCTCCCAATCCTACCCTCCCTCCTTCATCGATCCCCTGCCCCTTTCTAAGTCCACTGATAGGGGAGGACCTCCTCCCCTTTCCTCTGACCCTGGATCATCAGGTGTCTTCAGGACTGGCTGCAAAGTCCTCCTCTGGGGCCTAGCAGAGCTGCTCCTCCCTTGCAGGGTGGGGAGGTCAAAGAGCCCGCCATTGAGTTCATGTCAGAAATAGTCCCTATTCCCCTTACTAGGATACTCACTTGGATACTGAACTACCATGGGCTACATCTGAGCAGAGGTTCTAGGTTACATCCATACATTGTCCTTGGTTGGAGAAATAGTCTCATATAAGACCCCTGTGCCCAGATATATCTGGTCCTTGTGGAGTTCCTATCCTCTCCAGATCATATTAACTCCCCTTTCTTTCATATGATTCCCTGCACTCTGCGAAAGATTTGGTTATGAGTCTCAGTTTCTGCTTTGATACACTGCTAGGTAGAGTCTTTCAGAGTCCCTCTGTGGTAGGACTCTGTCCTGTTACTTGTTTTCTCCTACATCCAAAGCGCATCCCATTTGCCTAAGTGAGGATTAATCATCTTATCCCAGGTCCTCTTTTTTGTTTATCTTCTTTGGGTGTATAGATTTCAGTATGTTTATCCTATCTTATAGGTCTAAATAAGCAAGTATATACCATGTATGTCTTTCTCCTTCTGGGATACCTGACTCCGCATGATATTTTCTAGATCTCACCACTTGCCTGCAAATTTCATGATTTCCTCATTTTTAATTGTTGAGTAGTATTACATTGTGTAAAAATACCATAATTTCTGTATCCATTCCTCAGTTGATGGACATCTGGGTTGTTTCCAGGTTCTGGTTATTACAAATAAAACTGCTGCTAACATGGTTGAGCAAATGTCCTTGTTGTGTACTTGAGCATACTCACCAAATCAGATCAGAGGGTATGAACTATATTAACAGCTTCTGCTCAAAAAACACCGAAACCAAAAGCCTTATTGTATAGGAAATGAAAGAGAAGCTCTCAAAGGATTACCAGATGTGTGGCCATTCATCTTATTAATGGCAGATGTAGAAAGACAGGTTAAGTTTCTGACCTCACATATTATATTTTCTATCATTAACATTTCAAGAATCACCAAGCAAACTTATATGATGTACCACAGAAATGAACAAGATTTATTTTCTGCCCATGGTTAAGTAGACTCTCCTTTTCATGCCTATATTTCTCTACTGATATTTGGTGTGTAGGTGACTTTTATGTGCCTACACTAAAGTAGCTTGTAGTTTGTTTTATATATATGAAGCTCATGGATGTTGGTGTATAAATTTTACAGCTGTGGTTGCAGTGGTCTAATCAAAGAGGTCACTGTTTCACTATGCTCATTAAACGCACTATTCAGTTGGACCATTATACCTTATAACTGCTATTTCTAGAAATGATTTTGGAATGAATGCAGAGAAGCAATTTTCATTAAAAATAAATATCCTAAGTTTTAAATCAGTCATAAATACATTCATTATAACCTGATTAATTTAACAAAACTTTTTCTATGCTTATCTGTACTAGGAACTATGGATTCACTCCCTTTTGTACATGCATTCATGTGTGTATATGTATGTGCATGAGTGGAGGTGTTTGTGTGTGTGTGTGTACGCATGTATATACAAACCTGAGGTAAAAAAATATTATTCTGAATTTTCATCATTAATCTAAGAGCAAATAGATAAGCAAAGGTTAGTCTTTTGTAATTGTCGATTTAACAGGATCTAGAATCACCGGGGAGATGGACATCTAGATATGCCTGTTGGTAAACTATTGTTACAGTAATTAGTTTCGGAAAACCCTTATTAACTGCATATAGGGACAGTCCCTAATCATGAAGAGCGAACTGAGTACTAGCAGGAATTTATTCAACTATGAATGTGATGTGTCTAGCTGCTTTTAACTTCTGTTGCCTTAATTTCCCTGATATGTTGAACAATATTATTGTTCTGTGCGTTAGACTATTCCATTTCTTAAGTTACTTTGTCAAGATACTCTATCACAGAATAAGAAAACAAACTTAAACAAGCTAAAATGTAAATGTATGCTTTATTGTGTGTAAGCTTTTCATTACTAAATCTCAAAATGGTAAAGCTGTTCTGAATAGTCAATATTTCTATGACAGAGTCAGTGTAACAGGGAGTAGGAGGAAAAATACCAGCCACCAGTATGAGATTTAAATTTCAGAAGGCACAAAGTTAATTTTTCAGGTTCAAATGTGTTTCCAAAATTCTATTTGCTTACCCCAACTTGCTGAGTCTCCAAATCCTTGCGTTAGTTTGCACTATTTATTCATGTTAAAATTCATTAACAACTTTGAGAAGGGTTAGTTTATGTACAAACTCAACCTACTACAAAGTTTTTCACAAATGAGCAATTGCACTTTGAACACATATGATCATCTTAAGCAAATGTACAGACTGAAGTTTTTGTCTCTTCTGACACAACTTCTCCAGGTGCTGCATTCTTACCATGGAGATGCTTCTCTGCTGATTTCTTGAGGGTACCATTCAGGCTGAGTCAAGTTTCACCATTCAGTCATTCTCCCCAGTGATGAACAGCCAAGAACAGTAGAGTAAGATGTTGAAACAAATCCCAAACCTCATTAAATAAAGCCAGCAAAAGTTTGTATACATTGAAGTAACAGGATCTCAAGAATCACAAATTTGCTTCTAGAAACACAGAAGAGTGTGGGTTTGTGTCCCACAAAATCATAATTATTGTGTAATATGAAATCTCAAGCTATATTGGTTTGTTAGCTGCAATTTTCCAATTCATCCGATTTCCCTTATTAACAGACCATTGCAAAATGCATGCTTTTGTTTTTATCTTCATTACTAATATTTATTTTCAGTTCACAGATTGCGTGTCATACAGTGATACTCTTAGTATGTGTATCTATCTGTCTCAAGGCTGGTTGCAGAATGGCAAACTGGTTTAAAAGTTTGAAGCAGCATTTCAAGAGAGCTAAAAGGCCTTTCTGAAGACAGAGGCAAATAGATAATAGAGATGCTGAGAAAAGCAGAGAAAGCCATTTTATGTGTGGGGGCCACACTGAGCTGAAACCACTGGGGTAGTCATGAGTTTTCTGCTTGCCACGTTTCCAGCACACACAGTTTAGTAGATGTCAGATCACAGTGCTAGGTGCTCTTCTCTTTCTGGAGTGCAGATGAGGGGATTCAGATGAAGAGGCATCCATGAAAATATGCAGATGATGAACAGGTGCAAATGATGAAGTGGTGTAAATGAAAGATGTAGGTGAAGGAGTTCAGGTGAAGGTGTCTCATTTTTGCTTGGTCTTATTACTATGGCCTCTTGAAGTTATTTGTCAGCCTGCGTCATTCCTGAAGTAGTGTTCACATGCACAGCAAAGTACAGATCCATTCTGCTACTGCATTCACACTCAAAAGGAGCAGCATGATGTTTGTAAAATAGACTCCACCAGGACAAGGCAAGTCTGAAAGAATACTGTTTTATACAGTACACTGTTTTAGACCAGGCATCTAAAACAAATTGTAAGAAAATTAACTGATATTTACTATTTCGATGTTTTAGTCTGATGCTTCACTACTGGCTGAGTAGTTGGCTAATAATCAGCCCCTGTCTCTGCAATAGTAAACACAAACATGGAGGAAAGATAAATCCAGCATAAGTTCAGAATCTGGACAGAAAAGTTCTGGCCATATAGAAGCAGAAGTGTAAGAACTCCAAGATGCAGAACTTCAAACATGAAGAAAAAAAGGCAAGAGGAGGGCAAATAGCTGTATAGCTTTTAGGAGCTTTTCTGAGAGGGTTAGTCTCTGAAGCTACTTGCTTAGTTTCCCTAGACTGTGCCTGCACTTTCTAGCCTTCCAGTACCCATTACCTAGCTTGTTTACCATCTTTAGTTTGCTCATTCATCATTCACTCATCCATACATGCCTTCTCCTCTTGAGTTGGTCTGGAAGCACTAGTGTCTTCCAGATATTATCAAAATATTTTCATTCTCCTCCTTTATTTGATTAAGTTCCATGTAGTTAATTCTCATCAGTTAACTCAGAAATTTCTTTTAAACTGATAAAGTATGTTACTCTCTGATAACAAGTCTTTGAGTAGCTTCTTGGCTTTCTTGGCATAAAAACAAAAACCAATCCAATAACCTTCTACATCCTTTGGCATAAATCCTCTTCCACGGTTCCCCTACTAATAAATTTTTATCTACTTCCCATTTGTACTATTCTACAAACCCAGTTGG
Organism: Pachyuromys duprasi; assembly: GCA_028658305.1. NCBI lineage: Eukaryota > Metazoa > Chordata > Mammalia > Rodentia > Muridae > Pachyuromys > Pachyuromys duprasi. Next base: position 117,632,960 of record CM053764.1, read on the forward strand.
CACTCACTCAGTGCCTTTGCCTGACCTAACACAGTGATTTATAAAAACACCTCCCCAAAGATAACTCATTACCTCACTGATTGGCATGCTTTCCTCATTGATGGCCTAATTATCTGAATAGTTTATCTTATAAGCTTTATAATATACTCCATTCCTTAGGACCTATGTACCACCTTTATTTTTTCTATCGTACTTATACAATCATATGTTTACACATCCATAAGCATGCAAGCGTGCAACCAAAATGTTGTGCAGATTAGACAAATGTGTTCCCACAAAGCTATATCCTAAGGTATCGTAACTTTGCATATCTGATTTTCATTTGTATCTTACAAGAATTTAAAGCATGTGAAGACAAAGTATATTTCTTTTACAACTGCAGTTCTCATCTAAAACATATCAGTCAAGAGTAAGAAGTTTTTAAAGTATAGTATTGCTATCATTGGTTAATTAACTAAAACTTATAAGAACACTGGCCTCATTTTTACAGTTAAAATGTTAATATTTGTGCAAAGAAAAATTTAACAAGAATGTTTGTCTCAGTCAAACCAAATCTGAATATTAACTTCACTACTTACAAACATCGAAACTGACTCCAGCTCTGAAGCTTACCTGGTAGATGGCTTTGTATCTAAGTTATGAGATTTTATTATAAATTGATAAGGTTTGGAAATGATTCATAACAAATCCTCACCTATCCCTAGTAATGGAAATAATCCAAGATTACTAAGCAAGAATATAGCATCATTCTTGGAATAGCATTATTCCAATGGAAATGGCATTTTGCTGTGTACATGTCAAAACTGACCCCTTCTCTTAGAGAAACTGAGTGTATTATAATGTACATTTAAGGACAAGAAGAGAACATGAAAGAAAAAGGAAAAGTAGGAAAATCAGTTACCTCCTGATTCTCATAGGCTAACAGCTAAGAGGGCCAAATGAAAAGCTAAAATTAAAGACAGGTATAATAAATTCAAGTTCCTGACATAAATGGACACCACTGAAGCAGTTGATGTCCAAAATTAAGAGTAATAATAAAAATTAATATAATAATGGCAACCTTCCAATAACTTAAGAAGAAGGTAAAATGGGAAAAATAATTTGAAAAAGTCATAGCAAGAAGTTGTATGTAGGGTGCCAAGTTTGTTGCTTTCTGAGGGATTGTCACAATTAATTTGAGCATATTTTTGTGTAACTCATGCACACTTAGACATTATGTGTTTATTTGACTCTTGTACAGAAAAAATCCCTCAAAGGACCCTAGGGGAGAAGAGACCTCAGTGTTGCATTTCATCATGCAAGAAATATTAAAAAATATTAATGTTTTCCACAAGAGTCTTATATTTATTATTTCCAAGTTTTAGTATCTATGTGAATCCAGTTTATGGTTTGGCCTTCCATATATGAAATTATGCAAAAGCAATATGCATCCAATATCTAGAGAGTAATACTATCCTGTTCTTGCTGAAAGTAAATGAGGAGAAAGATTCCTCATTTATGAGTGCCCTGAGACCTCTGAAAGCACTGTCTTAAGTCATGAAGATGAAGACTGCTGACTCTTGCTTCATCTAAGAGTGAGGAATGAGGATGGTGTGATGCCCAGGACTCCTTCCTATGCAAATGCTTTCCCCTCTATCTCAGGTGTTTCAGTAGTCCTGGGGCAGATGGTGGCAAAGGCAGCATAAGGAGGAGTCACCCTAACAGTTGAATCGGGCTAGAGCAAATTCCACCCAACACAAGCCATTGTGACGCTAATATAAAAGAGTCAGCACAATATTAGTGAGGTCCAGACTCTAAGGCGATGTCCTTCTAGTCTCTAACCTGGACTATGATTTGTAAACTGTTCATTGTGTCTGACATGTTTAACCACTTGATCTATTATTCAGATTTGAAATTGTGATCAACACAGGGAAGGAAATGGCATAAAAACCTAAACTGCTGAGTACAGGAGTCTCAGGTAACCCCAATTCATTGTTTTAGAAGTCGTACTCTGACAAGTGTATGTAAAATACAAATGTGTGAAATAGTAAGAAAATGTTGTGTCTGAACACAACACACACACATTTGCACACACGTAAAAGCACACACACATGCCTACATGTAGCCACAGCCACTCAAACATGCACACATGTATATACACACATAAGCACCACTAGTCATAGGTACACAGGTATGAACACACAAACACGCTGTATGTCACAGGTACACAGGTATAAACATGTCTTATAACATTACTTATAATCTCCAGTTTTGAGAAAACATATTTTACTTAATTAAATTATCTCCTAGATGATGCTAATTGTTGTCTGAGGTTACAACATATGTAAAAGCTGAGATTATCTCTGGGCTGCAGTCGCTCAGGATTTCTGTGTCTCTACTTCAGACAAATGAGTTTGTCCAGATCCTAACGCTGCTCAGGAGGCCAAACATGGTGTGTATAATAGTGTCATTCATCAGCCCCTTACACAAAAACTTACCCTCTACTTGTTAGAATCAAAGAGGAAAAATTTACTCATTTAAATAATGCAATATTATTCTGCACTCACATTGTTCATATTTGATATGCAAAATGATATGACACATACAGATTTTATTTGTAATTTGATTTAATTCAGGAGTCACTTTAGAAAAATCTTATTATGATAAAAAATGTCATTTTAACAGCTGATGTAAGGCTTTATAATAGCCTCAGAAAATTTCAGTTCCAATAAGATCGATGAAATTGTTCCTGAGCAATTGTGTTTTATGTCTGACTCCATCACTGTTCTCCCTGTGCCAGGGTGTAGATCACAGGGCGATACTGCAACCATGTTGCCTGAACATTTCATTGACACAGTTCCTGAATTGCCTTTTAGAATATAGTCTCTTCTCGCTCTCATTTTTAAAATGTATGTAATTAACAAAAGTAAGAAACAATGAAGAAAAACGATGTCAGAATTAGGAAACAGTGAGAAAACTCTCAAGACAAGGCCATGTTTCAGTTGCTAAGCAAAAAGCTTCTGAGAAGGAAGACAGTCCACCATTGTTCAGTATCTTTACAAGCTCCTAATCAATACTTCATATGTGAAAAGAAAGCAGGACTTTAGAATGAGTTAAATTTGATTTTCTTACTTACTCTTGATAAGTTCAAAGAAACATGCCATTTAGAAGCAGAAGTAAGAACAAATTTAGAGGTGGCTAGATTGCAAAACACTTCCCACAGGCCTCTGGGAGTCTCACCTGGGGTTGCTTGATATTGATTTGCAATATGAAAGAAGGATACAAAACTTTTGATGAAAATACTGTAGAGTATCAAACCACACTGTCTGGGGTTTCTAGATTGTAGAGGTTAAATTCCAAACCATTTCCACACAGAGTCCAGCAATGCATGTAAAATGGAATGGTAAGATTACCAGTGAGCCTTTTCTCTATATGCCTTTTCTCAATTGACTCGCTTTCAAAGTATATATATATATATATATATATATGGTAAATAAGACAAATTTGGATCATCATACAGAAGCGTTCTATTATACAATTTGAGAATATAAATATACATCTTGTAGACTCCCAGCTACAGTGCACTATTGAGTCTTCCACCAGTCAGATGCTTGTATTGCTGATATGTTCTACTGGCTCAGTTGAGTTTCACATCTCTCCAGGCATGTATATAAAAATTTGTTCTCTGGAGTCCAACAAATACTGCATTTGTCTCAGGAAAATTCTTCAAGGTCGCATAGTAACCTCTGTGAGTTAAGAGCTAAAAACAATCCAATATGTTTGCTTTGCAAAGCATTCCTTGAGAAATTTCTCAAAATTAAAGTCTTTGGCTAACAGTATGACATCAGTCCCTACCATGACACCATGCTTTTATGACACTCAGTTATGCAATGTGAGATATTCCCAGGTACATGTTGTGAGCTAGGCATTGTGGGGCTGTGGCATTATCTTAATTTTAAAATCAACAAAACAAATGCATTTATTAATATTTATTATGTATTAAACATAATTAAATTAGAATATTGATTGAGTTGATATAATTAATGTAATGATTAATAATTAAATTAGCCATGACTTTAAAAATAGATCAAGCCTATGTATCTCCAGTAAGAGTAAACCGATGCCAGCCTCTGAATTTTTATACACCCTCTGAATTTTGTACCTTCTTACACCACTGCTAACATTACCAAGAGCATAAGAATTCTGCATCTTCAGCCATTAGTCAAATGAGATTATACTCAATCTTTCTCAGGAAAGCAAGACTTGAGTTATGACTCTTATTTAGTTCCTAAAATATTCCCTTTAATTTTTTGAGATTATGATTTATTGTATCATTTCCTACTTTGCTCCAAGACCTCTCATATACTCCTTCTTGTTCTATTTCAAATCCATGGTCTCTTTTTCATTAATTGTGTGTGTGTGTGTGTGTGTGTGTGTGTTACTTTGGATTTAATTCACAATACTTCTATCAAGCTTTTCCCCAAAAAAATGTTTCATCAGGTAAACGCCATTCCTCCTGTTCACTATTCTCCCTTAATTTTTACATTAAAGCCATGACTTGGAGTAGAATTAGTTGAAAACCCATGAAAGTATTGTGGTGATATGAATTATACCACCTTTAAAGGAACTGGATTTTATTAGCAAGTTTGAACATCATCACTATTTCCATTGTGCTCCTCTTTGAAGTCTATTTAAATTCTGCCTTCTAATTAGTTACAGTATTTTTTCATTGACTAGTTCTTTAACATGGAAGATGGCTAGCCCTGCTTCACACATGAGATGAAATGGACATCAATTTTTTTCTTGTCTTTGGTTTTTGGGGTGTTTTGTTTGTTTGTTTTCTGCTTAAGAGAATCAATATATAAATGCCCAAATGTCTGAGTTTATTCCCAGAATTTTAGGTATACAACCTGTTGTGAAAACATATGTACCCTCCTTAATCTACAATTCACCATCATATATTACAGGCTTGGACAGAGATTTCAGGAAGCTCAGGTCCAAGGGGACTACCGTATCTGTACATCTATACACATATTCAACAACAATTCATTTCCCTTGGTCAAATTATTTTTTCCATATAATACCTACATTTGTATCCGAAATAATAAAAGGTGAAAGTGTCCTTAGTAAAAGTCTGAAAGTGTCCAGACTAAAAATTCATTTTAGTGTGAGTCTCAAACAGAAATTTAAAGACAAAGATTATACCTTTATTTCTGCCAGAGCAATCAACGCTAAGCAAATCAGAGACAGACACTGGGAAATATGTGCCTATATCAGGATACTCAGTAAAATCAGCACGTCAGACTTGGAAATTTTAGTTCTGGCTAATCTTCTCATGACACTCTCTGACAACGAGGGAGAACCCTCTTTTTTTCAGACCCAGACATGTTTGTCCCAAGGTGTCCTCCATGGCCCCCTGTCCTGATTAAAGCTCTCTAATGGGAGTGCAGAAAGTATGTGATGTCTATGGGTGGTACAGTCATTGTACCTCTGATACCAGCTGGGGAACAAACCATTTCCACTAGATGTTGTTACTGTTTATGCTGTGGTACAGCAGTTTCTGCTGTGGGACTTAGAAGCTGGTAATGTTGCATATATACTTATGTACATTCACTGACAGTTGAGTCACCAACACATACTAAAATTTATCTGCTATGAGACCATCATCATAAGGTAGCAAGTGATTTTGAGAGGTGGAGTTTAACCCTCTTTAAGCCAAGTTCATTAGAAGATGTGCCCCTGTAATTAACATTAGGAATGTGCTCCATCTCAAAGCATGGCTTGACTTTATGCATAAATTCAAGTTGCCTTTGCACAAGGGAGCCTCCATCAAACTCACTTGCCCTCAGGTATTTTCAGTTTTGCCAAAAGTCTTCTGATCTTCAAACCTTCCCAATCCCTCAGATATCGTATCCTGCCTCAAGATTTCACCAAATTTTATTCTCATTTCAAGAAACCTCACACATAGATCTTAGAAGAAACAGCCAGGGAACCACATCCCCGAGCGTAATTAGATGTCTAGAACTCACCTCAGGAAGTGGGTATAGCTCAAACAAAAGGAACCAAGAGCCAATATTTACAGAAACTGGCTGAATACTCCATAGGATCTGATGCTGCTGATGCTCTGTTGCCCCCTTACGATTTACACATACACATGTGGACAGATGTATGTCTAATGGCATTATTAGAGTTTAATGCAAAGTTCTGTCATAGTGTTTATGTGAGTATTCATAAAAGCAAGAGCATGACAACTAATATCCATCTCACAGATTTTATTTCACTTTATTTTTTATGTCAGCTATAACTCTTCAGAAATATAAAATAGGGAAAAATAATACCTTTAGGATCTAGTCTGGCTTAGTTAAATTTCAGTTTAATAGCTCACAAAATGTTGAGATATGAATGAGCAATTTTATTTATTATCTTGTTTTCTTCATACAAAAAAAATACCAAGTTGGATGATCACTTCTTTCCTAAAGAGAAATGAAAGATGCAAACACATTCTCTCACTACAAAACTCCACACAACTTGGGCATCCCTTAACAAGGGATTTCATGCGAGCTGATGAATCTTCTCATGGCATATCAGTACTTGGATTTTACCTTGTGTTTTATTAATGAGGATTCAAATATGTTACAACCAATACTAATATGATTTTCCCTTCACTTAATATTTGTTATTTCTTCTGAAATTTTGTTTCTAAGAAAGATAGGAAAGTGTGAATGAATAATGTATTTAAGAATTATTTTGAGTGTTTAGGTAACATTCTAAAAAACAGATGGAGCAAGAGTTGGATTCTATGGGTGTTTTTATTCTACAGTGGAAATTATGCCCCAGATACAAGCAAAGACTTCCCATGTGTGATACTAAACGTGGCTCAATTCTTTTTCTCTGTCTCTTTTTCTACTTTTACCCATTAGAGTAATCTGGCCTTGCACATGGCCCCACAGTCTCTTTCTAGAATTCTAAGAGTCAACAGGAGGTACTTTTTTTTTTTTTTTTTACAAAACATTGATAACTTTCTAAGCGCTAAGGGTGCTCTGCTTTGTGATAAAGTGGGTAGGATTATGTTAACCAGAGCACTGTTTTCTCACACCATCCAATGTGCCACAAAGCACTATATATCTCAGAATTACTCAAGGAATCAAGGGAGGAATTCATTCAGATTGATTCACCGGCAATCCCTCAATCAGGGCCTAATGTTCTGAACAAGACAAAAGTGATAGATCATTCAGCAACTCAATATAATTTGATTTCCTCTTATCTGCAAAAGTCGTCATAGAAAATATCTTGCTGCTAATAATGAAAAACTCTATTTATGAATGGGCACGATAACCCAATATTTAAAGGTACCTGCCACCAATCTTGACAACTTGAATTCAATACAATTTGGTACAAGGTAAGAACCAAATCCCTGTGACACACACACACACACACACACACACACACACACAGGTTTACGTACACACAAATTAATAACAGATCAATTAAAATTTAATGTTGTTCATTGTATCATTTATATGGCTGACTAATGAAGCCATTGCTTTTCAGTTTTGTTTGCATATTTAAATATATTTTATAGAAACCTAGAGGATATCTTAACATAAGCATAATTTAAGATATTTTAATGTCATGGTGGAAGTAACTATAGCAAGCATATAGCTGTTGACATTTACAGTTCCACTTTTTAATGGTAACACCTAAAATATATATATGTGTGTATATAACTGTGGGATTTCTTCTTCACAATCTTCTCATGCTTATTATTGGTATTAAGGTGGTTTTTAAAGTTTAGATGTCCCCAGTGTTAGACATTTTATTATTAATACTGCTGGCTTTCTTTGCTAGTTGGAGCTTATGAAATGTTTAAATGAATATAACGTGTATGATGCAGTGGCTTGTACATTGAAAAAAGTGAATGGAAGGAAGTCCAAGAGTGACAAGTAAGAGTGGGACAGTAGGTAACTGTTCTACGTTTAGGATCTTTGTTGTATTATTAAATTTCTAAAGCAGTTGTAGGTACCCCCTTCCTTCAGAAATCAGATAGCAGTAAGGAGAAAACAACGGCCACAGAAAGATCTGATGAATCTGAAGCACACCTAATGGAAGGGCAGGGGACTGCACACTCACTAAATATTTTAGCAGTTGAAATAAAAGTTTCACAGCTAGTACAAAAGGAAAAACCCATCAACCATTAAATGAGTTTGCCTGCCTTCGCAATAATTTAAAGACCAGCTATTGCTTCATTATGGAGAAATGAGGAATTTTGGCCAAAAGTATTTCTTTCAACCCTTTTCAATCTGGATGACATGAACCAGAGCCACCACTTTCTAATTTTCTGTGTAGTTCTGCCAAAATGAAGCAGCTGTGCTGTAGATATCAAGTTGGGGTTTTGCATGTTGGTCTACTTTGGAAGCTGAGAACAACAGAAAGAGACTAGCCTCTTGATTCAGATCCCCCATCTGTGAGAGCGGGAGCAGATCACTGACTGAGCTCAGTTCAGTGTTTCTGAGGGCTGAGCAAGAAACTCCAGGAAGAAGGTCTAGATCAGGTCTCAGGAGCAGCGTGGTATGCAGGAAAGTCTCACAGCTGGTCTCAGAGCAACTTGGAGAAACTTCTGCTTTGTTTCTCCTGCACAGTCCCATCATTACCTCTGCCACATTACACTGATGTTGACAAACAAGAACAGTTTTTAAGCCATTTGTGTTTTATATGTAAATAGAATGATATCTCCCTATTCAGGTTTAAAAAGGGAACAGGGAGACAATTAAAAGCATTTATAAAGGTGACTCACACAATGTGTTATTTTTGTAAATGCTTTTATCACTTTAAATAGAAAGATATTAATTTTTTTCATGAAACTGTCTCCTTTATCTTCTGTGAAGAATGTCTTTAAAAAATATTGTTCACACACACATATGCACACACAGAGTGACAGACATAGATATATACATACACACAGACAGAGAGCCATTACCTTATAATTCTCTGAATCAGAAGTCTGAAATGAGTCTTAACACAGTGATTCAAGGTCTCGGCCCAGTTGATGTGGGCTAGACAAAGATGACCTGCTTCTTTGTCCTTTTAGAACTCAAGTGCTCACTGTTTCGTACCTGTGGCCTCATTTCTCACATTTTCCAAGTTTTTGTATCTGTTCCAGTCTCATCACATTGTGATTTCTATGAAAGTTCTGCTTCCCGTTCTAATCTTCAGAACCTTGTCACTGAATATGCCTCACGGGAACATCAAGAAAAGCCTTGGTATCTCACATGCATTTAATCAGCTTCTGTGATATCATCTATAATTTGCATTGTTCTTCTTCATGTAAGCTCACACATGCTGATGTTTGGAGATAAGCATTTGGGCTGAATTGTAGAGCAATTATTCTACTAGGCACATAATGAGAAAGGATTAGGAGACTTCTTATTGAGAAAGGGCTTCTGCGTTTCTCTGTGCAAAAGCATTTTACAAGATTAGGGCTAAAAACATTAGCCAATAGGAGATATCATATGATGAAGGCATAGGGCATGGTAAGTATTGTGGCAGGCTGTAGAAAGGCCTGAGGTATGATTAAATTAGACAGGATGCATAGTATCTACATCCATTGAAATACATGGACAGATGGAGAATGGGCTTTTCAGATAGGAAACTGTGTCTCATTCAGGGAAATGTGATAATAATATGTGAACAAAAATAAAGAAAGGCAAATGTGCATCCTGGAAATAATTGGAGTTGAAAGTACTTGGACCAGGTCGACACATTTGGAATCTATAAGAATAGATCAAATAGAATATGATCAGAAGGTAGGGACTAGAAAAGTACATGTCTGTAGTGTCGGAATAGGTATTGTGTCTGAATTGTATGAAGCAAGACACAGAAAGGAGTAAGAAAGATAGGACACAAATGATAATTTTCATTTGTGTGATCACACAATATCGAAATAAAGAAGGAGGAATGCATTTGGAAGGCAGAAGTGAGGAAATTTTAAAAATAGCATGTAGAATTAGAGCAAACAAAACAAAACTAACAAGCAAACATAAAACATCCTACATCTGGTGGTTCTGATCTACAAACACAATAATGTGCCGGTATAATTTTGGAAGCATGTCTTCAGTCATCTTGTTTGTGAAACTCTGTTGAATCACTTACTTGAAATAAGTCCATCTTTTGCATGCCATTCAAAAGTTAGACACTCATCTCAGACCATCCAGTACTCCAGTTAAATTCGCATAATGGAAATTCTAGACATACATCTAATATAAGAACCCCATTTTAATCATTTTGTATCAAAACTCCCTTCCAGTGAATAAATATAAAGTCAGTTCTCAGCAAAGAAAAGCATAGAGTTAGTTAGGTTCTTGACATCTCAACTCCTCTATTTCTCTGACATTCTAAGACACCAGAAAAAAATCAGGGGGAAAAAGTTAATCAAATGATTATGGGGGCTAGGCCCTTGTTTCTGCTCATTATTTTAAGTGAACATTTATGAATAAACCACCTAAAACAAATCATGTGATTTTTATTCATGACATCAGTGCACGAGGCAGGAGGATAAGAGTGGTGATAATGAGTCCATGGTGAAATGCAACCCTCTGTGTTAGAGGCCAAGTTTTAGTCTGAATAGTCTGACCTAGAAAGAACAAGTGATTGTTATCATTGGCTTTCAACAAAATATGAAATTGGATCAGTCTGAAAAAGAAAACTTCAAAATAATCTTTCCCATTTTATATATATTTGAACATTGTTTATGCATGAGATATATTTCCATCCATCTACACTGCAAAGAGAAAAAAGAAAAAAAATGGAAGTGATTTGCCCAAATAGCACCTCCATAGTTCACAGGGTAGAATGACACTGGACGGATGATCCTACACCCTTCATGACGTAGGCAGCTTTGTAATGGAAGCACATTGAGCACCTGAGCCAGTCTAATCAAAGATTTTAACTTAGTAGGCCATTTAAACCCTTTACCTCTCTGCTGTTACTTCAGAAGCCTAATTTAGTTTCAGATTTAATAAATGTCTTTGGAAAATCAGAGACCTGAAACTGTGAAGTTGGGGAATTGCTTAGCAATTCCAAGTGTTTGGAGAAGTTGTAAAATAATAGAAAAATATTTCTTCATATACAAGCATACCCACTCAGATATCTTCACATGCACACATACATGCACACACATACATGCACAAACAGAAAAAGTATACATTATAAAACTCCAAATAATGCTAATCATCTATCATTATTCTGAAATGTGAATATGAAACTATCAGGGGGACTTGTACATCAGGTTGGCTATTTCTAATTAAGAAAGAATGATGAAAAACAGTAAGTCAATTTTCATAATTGTACATACACATGTATAATTAAATATGATCCTAATTCTCTCGATACCGCTTCACATGTCCCTCTCCAAATTCAAGACATCTCTTTATAATCCTTGAAATACAGTGTGTGCTTCCCATGTGTATGTGTATGTGTGTATGGGAATGATTTAAATGTTTTCTTTTCATTTTTTTATTAATTAATTCAGTTTATACCTCGGTCATAGGCTCTTCCCTCTTCTCCTCCTAGATTCACTCTTCCTCCCGCATCACCCATTCCCTATTCTTTAGCACATGGGAGCTCCCTACCCAGACACCCCAGTTCATCTATTCACATGAGGACTGAATTTGTCTTCCTCCCCTGTGGTCTGGTAGGGCAATCCTATCATGGGGAAGTGAACAAAAGAGAGGCAACATAGTCCATGTCAGAGGTATCTCCCACTCCCCTACCTAGTGGGACCATATGAGGTCCAAGATGGCAATCAGCTATTTATAAGTAGAAGAGTTATATTCAGACCACACATTGTTCTTGGTTGATGCATCAAACTCCACATGCCCCTTTAGGCCCTGGGTAAGTGCTGATGATCTTCCTGTGGAGATTTTGTCACCTCTAGGTCCATTTATCCCTCCCCCCTGCTTTCCAGTAGACTCCCTATGCTTCATCAAATGTTTGGCTGTGAGTCTTAGTATCTGTTTGGAACCTCTAAGAGGACAACTCTGGTAGGCTCTTGTCTGCAAGCATGTCGAAGTATTGTTAACAGTTGTAGGGGTTGGCTCTCTTCCACGAGATGGGTTTTAAGGTTGGGCCTGGCATTGGTTGCACATTCCCTCTGCTCTACCTGTTCTGTTCCTCCAGGTCTGGTATGTAGAGCAAGTTTCGGATTGAGGTTTTTGTGGGTGGGTTGATGATCTCCTTGAGTCAGAGTCTTGTCTAGATAAAGGGTGTCCTCTTCAGCCTCATGATCCCTGCTACTAGGAGTCGTAGCTCTAGTGCCCCACATATCCTCCCAGAGGCCTATTGTGATTTAAGTCTACAGTTTGTTGCAGAGATGCTGACAGCCACCATTTCTCTTTTCTCTGCAGGCCTCCTCCCCTCCCACCCCTACTCTCCTCAGGTCTGATCACCCTTATTTCTATTTGTGCTCCCTCTTCTACCTTCTCTCCACTCTTCAACCACTACCTCTGTTCATTCTTTTTTTCCCTTCTGAGTGAGATTTATTCCTCCTCCCTTGGGTCTTCCTTGTTACTTGAACTCTTGGGATCTGTGCATTGTAGTATGTCTATTTTGTACTATATGACTAAAATCAACTTATAAGTGAGTACATAATACGTATGTCTTTCTAGGTCTGTGTTACCTCACTCAGGATGATCTTTTCAAGTTCTATCTATTTGCCTGCACATTTCATTATTTCCTTGGTTTTAATGGCTGAGTATTATTCTATTGTGTAAATGTACCACAGTTTCTTTATCCATTCTTCAGCTGAGAGACATCTAGTTTGATTCCAGCTTCTGGCTGTTAAGAATAAAGGTGCTTTGAACATAGTTGAAAAATGTTCTGGTTGTATGATAGAGCATCTTTTGGGAATATGCCCAGAAGTGCTTTAGCTGGGTCTTGAAGGAGGGCTATTTGCAGTTTTCTGAGAAAGCACCATATTGATTTCCAAAGTGGTTGTACAAGATTTTACTCCTACCAGCAATGGAGGAGGATCCTCCATCCTCCGCATTCACTCCAGTATGTGTTGTCACTTGAGTTTTTGATCTTAGCCATTCTGACAATCTCAGAGTCATTTTGAGTTGCATTTTCCGGGTGATTAAGTATGTTGCACATTTCTTTAAGTCATTCCCCATTCAGTATTCCTTTGTTAAGAATTCTGTTTAGCTCTGTATCCCATTTTTAAGTGGATTACTTGGTTTGTTGGTGTTTAATATCTTGAGTTCATTATATATTCTGGATATTAGCTCTATTTCATAGTAGCATTGGTGAAGATCTTTTCCGAATGTGTAGACTGCTGTTTCATTCTATTGATAGTGTCCTTTACAGAAGCTTTTTAGTTTCAAGAGACACTGTTTATTAATTTTAGATGATAGATCCTGAGCTATTGGTGTTAGGTTCAGGAAGTTGTCTCCTGTGCCAATGAGTTCAAGACTCTTCTTGCCCACTTTTTATTTTAACAGATTTAGTGTGTCTGGTTTTATGTTGAGGTCTTTGATCCACTTGGACTTTACTTTTGTGCGGAGTGATAAGCACGGATCTGTTTGCATTTTTCTACATGTAGACATTCACTTAGACCTGCACCATTTGATGAATTTTTCCATTGTATGGTTTTTGCTCCTTTGTTGAAAATCAGGTGTCCATAGGTATGTGAGTTTATTTCTGAGTCTTCAAATCTATTCCATTGATCAACCAATCTTTTTCTATGCCAGGACTGTGCAGTTTTTATGACTATGCTAAGTTCTATTGTACAGGATTGTTTTAGATATTCTGAGTTTTTTTGTTTTTCCCTGTGAAATTTAGAGTTGTTCTTTCACAGTCTATGAAAATTTGTGTTTGTATTTTTTTCAGGATTGCACTGAATCTGTGGATTGCCTTTGGTAAAATGACCATTTTTATTAAGTTAATCCTACTGATCCATAAACATAAGAGATCTATCCATCTTCTGGTATCTTCTTCAATCTCTTTCAGATACTTGAAGTCCTAGACATACAGGTACTTGATTTTATGGTTAGAGTTTCACCTATATACTTTATATTATTTGTGGCTATTGTGAAGGGTGCTATCTCCCTTAATTCTTTCTTAGCCCATTTGTCATTTGTATACAGGAGGAGTACTGAGATTTTTTTAACTAATCTTATATCCAGCCCCTTTGCTAAAGGAGTTTATCAGCTACAGGAGTTCTCTGGTGGAATTTTTGGGGTTATTTCTGTATATTATCATATCTGTATACAAATGTAATTTTATTTTCTCAATTGAGAGAACAGAATGAGAGCCATTTCCAAGCTTTTCTAGCTCTTTCTGGACACTCGATGTCTGGCTGGTTAAACTTAGCTGTTCTGGCCTAAACTGCTCAACAAACTGACTGATTCAAACTGACTTCATTTGGTTTCTGGTTGAATTTCTCTGCCTGGCCTCAAACTAATTTGGCATTATGTTTTAATCTTCTTGTTCCTTTTCATTCTCTGGATTGTTGTGTCTTAACCTGAGGTATAGCATGTTCTCTCTGCAACTTGCCTCTGTAAAATTGCCTGATAACAAACTCTCTATATAATATCTCTCTTTTCCTCTCATTTAACCTCTACTCCTCTCTATATATCTGTGTGTGTGTCTCTGCCTCTGTGTCTCTCTGTATTATTCTCTATCTGTCTGTCTGTCTCTTTCTCTCCCCACCCCTCTGTGCTGCTCTCAAGTAGCCTCTCTTTCCTCTCCTATGCTCTTAAGACTTGGGTGTATCCTTTCTCACTCATTCTGTCAAATCTTTCTCTGATTCATCATTTTGTCTGTCCTTCAATTAGATGTCACGTTTAAACATTGTTGCTTCTTTCTATAAACCAATCTTACCTTTGTTGTTTGGTATTACAGGTATTAACTAAGGACATGTCTGTATTCCAGCTAGATCATACTACAGTCCAGAGCATGTCTACATTTCACCTGAATCAGATAGACATAGAAGGTCTTTTGATGTGATTCCTTGTCAAGGCAACCATGCTGCTAGATTAAAATTACTCTACAGGGCCCATTATTGGAGCACAGGACTCTTTAGCTGTATCTTCAAAAATGATTCTTGCTCTCCCAATATCTACCAACTGTCAATACTCCCTTGGAATGGGTATGATATGGAGATCATGAATGCCATGGTTTTACTGTCCTAATACGAGTCAGGTCTTATACAGGTAATTGTGCCTGCTGTAGTTAATGAAAGTGATATCCATGTCATGTCCAAAAGACAGCACTTTATAATACTACTTCTTACATTTTCATCGGTCTCTTTTTCAGTAATGTTCTGTGATCTTTGGGAGGAGAAGGTTAATACTGATGTTCTGTTTAGAGATAAGCACTTGTATTCTTAATCAGCACTTTGATAATTTACATGTCTCTCTATTGACTGCTTCCCACTGAATAAAGAAACTTCTATCACCAAGGTGGAGAACAACTTGAATATAAAACTATAAATAGAAATATTTAGAAATCACTTTCATGAAGTGCTTTAGCACACCAAAAATAGCAGTTTCTACCCTATAACCTTGGATCTACTCAACTTTAGGTATTTGACCATGACTATCATCCATTGCATGAAGTTCCCTAGTGTGAAGAACATAATAGCCCTCTCACTATTGCTCCCATAAGAATATCTAACCTGGCAGGTTGGAATTATGGCATGCTGATTGTAGCATAGGTATCACTATTGATGTGTTGTTTACCCTGTCAGTCTGTAGAACACCTTCTAGCTTCATGGAAGCTAGTCAAGAGGAAGGAAATTTTCTTATCTGATTGAGACTGTGTTCTCTGTGTCAAACCGTTAAAGTGTGCTGTGCCTTCAGCAATGGGTCTTACCATGTAATTATAATGGACATCAATGTCAATGGCAAAAACCCACAAGGCTTTGGAGACCTCAGGATATTCCTGATTCTCCACAAGTCATAGTGCAATTTTTTTCCATTAACTTTCATAGTCATGGGCAACATGTCTACTATTCGGTCTAATCATGGTAGAACTCACTTTCAAATTTTATTTTGAAAGTGGTTTACTTAACAAGTGTGTTACCATAAGAGTTTCTCGTGTATGTTTAAATTTGTTTAACCTACTCATAGACTCTTCCATAACCCAAGCCAGCCACTTTCATTCCAGCTTCATTCTTTAACCTTCAATATCCATCTATTCTTCAATTTTGCATGTATTGTGCTGTCCTCTACTCTTTTTAAATTTGGATTACATGCTAGTAATTTTTCAAATAGGTTATCACAATCACAGTTTTGGAGTTAGCATTTCCAATTATTTTCAGGTTTCTTTCATCCTCCCCCAAAAAAGCATGCTTAAACTTTTCGAGCCAGGTAGCCTGCTCCTTTACTTTCAATTGATATATCATCTGCCCCTCCTTCATTATTGTACACCACCCCAAAAGAAGTTCCTTTCTAGTTTCCTGGCTTCTACTTTTGTTCCAAATTTAAAAGACCCAATAAATAAATAAACAAGTAAGCAAATAAATGAAAAACGAACACGAAACTACAAATTGTGTATGAGAGAACAAGTGTCCTTTGTGTT
Organism: Pachyuromys duprasi; assembly: GCA_028658305.1. Classification (NCBI taxonomy): domain Eukaryota; kingdom Metazoa; phylum Chordata; class Mammalia; order Rodentia; family Muridae; genus Pachyuromys; species Pachyuromys duprasi. Next base: position 117,649,514 of record CM053764.1, read on the forward strand.
TCTGAACCTGTCATCATAGTCAATAATTTTTCCAGACTCAGTTACCTGCAAATTTCACGATTTAATTCTTTATAGGTCGATAATATTCCATTGTGTATAGTACTGCATCTTTTTTTAAAATTTATCTGTTGATGAACATCTAGGTTGATTCAATTTTACAGATACTCTTTGGAACAGAGTATCAATATCTAAGGATATAAACATATTAAGTATATTCCATTGAGTGGTCACAAAACATTTCTTTTTGCATATCATATTTTTTAAAAATTTATTAATTACACTTTATTCACTTTCTATCCCCCATGTAGTTTCCTCCCTTTCCCCCTCCCAATCCCTCCTTTCCTTTCTCTTCTCCACATATGCCCTCGAAAGGGCCACTGATAGGGGAAGTTCTCTTTTCTTTCCTCATGATCCTAGTCTATTAGGTCTCATCAAGAGTGGCTGTATTGTCTTCCTCCATGGCCTGGTAAGGCTGCTCTCCACTTAGGGAGAGGTGATCGAAGAGCAGGCCAATTAGTTCATGTCAGAGACAGTCCCGGTTCCCATTACTATACAACCCATTTGGACACCAAACAGCCACAGGCTACATCTGTGAGAGGTTCTAGGTTATCTCCATGCATGATACTTAGTTGGAGTATCAGTGTCAGGAAAGACCCCTGATTTTTTTTCAGAAAAAAAGAAAACAAACTTAAAAAAAAATCCAAGATCTTAAAAGCTGATGTGTCTTTAAAGTGTTGTATTTGAGGACAATCCAAGACGGCATCCCCTGGAGGAAACTGTGTCTGAGGAGTAGGACAGCAGTGTCAGCACAGCGACCAGGAGACTGAACTCTGGGACCTAAAACACCAGCGTTTGTGATTGCCAGGTGAGAGGAAATCCTATCACGAGGAAATCAAGTGGGAAGGTTCTTGGGACACCCAGTCAATTCCTGGAAAAGGTCAAGGTTACCAGCAGGCACACACCTGACAGCCTAGATCTGACACATAGCCTCCCACGGTGCCTCCAGCTACCATCCCGGACTGGAACACACAGTCCCCGGTCCAGACTGAGGCGCCCCAACCTACCATCCCAGACTAGGATGCACAGCCTCTGGCTCAGAAGGAGGCGACAAGTGTCCTGACCAGAGTGGAGCCCTTAGGTGCCAGCCCAGACCAGAGCTCAGAGCCTCCAGACCAGAGGGGAGCCCTTAGCCACCATCTCAAACTATCACACTCAGCCTCTGGCCCAGAGTGAGGTGACAAACCTTTGGACCAAAGTGGGGACCAGCCTGTGGTGCTCACAGCTTCTAGGACAGAGCACAGGGCCAGGCACACAGAACCCACAACAAAGTACATGTCCCACCTGCAGCACCACCCACAGATCTCAGAGTCCAGCTAGCTGAGCCCACCACAAATTGAAGACCACTGGGTATTCAGGAAACCTACGCAGGCAATTGAGGCCCACAGTCTGCATTTGCTAAACACTCGAGCACACATATCCCCTCCTGCACTTGCTCCTAACCCCCATAGCCTAAGCATCTACACTCTCTAGCACTCCCCTTCAAGACACCTTCCAAGCACACACTCATGTGCACGCACGCGCAGGCACACATACACTCACACACTTACTCCCCGCCCCCCAGCAACAATTCTGTAACATCAGCTTTTTCTCCCACAGGTACAACTGAAGCAATAACACACACTCTCAAACCATTGGACCTCCTTGATCTTCCTGAAGAATACTCCAGACAACAGAGATTGACAGTTCCAGTCCGAAGTTCAGCCTCAAGGAACAAACAGCTCTTTGAATATATATAAACAAATGGCCAAAGAACTCACCCAACAAAAATCAGGATACCATGGTCGCACCAGCGACACTCAAAATCAATGGAGATTTTAATTCAGCAGAAACACAGGAAAATGATGCTAAAGCAATGCTTGTGCAATTATTAGAGGAACAAAAAGAGGAAATAAACAGAGATATCAAAGAAATACAGAAGAATATAATTGAGATTTCCAAGATGGTGGCCCCAGGAGGACACTGTGACTGAGGAGTAGGATAGCAGTGTCAGCGTAGCGACCAGGAGACTGAAATCTGGGACCTAAAACACCAGCATTTGTGATTGCCAGTTCAGCAGAATTCCTAAGGTGAGGAAATCAAGTGGGAAAGTCCTAGAGACACCCAATTAATCCCTGGAAAAATTCTGGGCGACTGGCTGGGCACAGCCCTGATCTGAATGCGCAGCTTCCCTCGGTGCCACCAGCCACCTGGACCAGGACACACACAGTCTCCTGGCCAGGCTGAGGCACCCCAGAGACCCAATCCAATCTGGGTGCATCAGCTGCACACATCGGCTAACCCTAATCTGACCATGCAGATTCCTACCACCCCACCAGCCACCTGCTACCCCAGAACCTCTTGCCACTACGCCAGCTGCCATCTTTGACAGGGACTCAGAGTTCCTGGTCCAGACTGATACCAGTCCAGACCTGAGAGAAACGGTGGGCACACATCCACTAGCTCTGTTCGGAATGTGCAGCTTCTCAGGGCCCCACCAGTCACCACATCTGACCTGGACACATAGTTTCCAGTCCAGACTGAAGTACCTCAGATACCAGCCCAGACCTGAGAGAAATGGTGGGCCACATGTACTAGCTGTGAGCAGAACACGCGCCTCCCAAGATGCCAGTGCAACCAGCCGCCACAACGCAAAAGGACACATAGTAACTGGTCCACACTAAGGTGTCCCCTGATACCATCCCAGACTGGGGTGCACAGCCCCTAGCTCAGAAGGAAGCAACCACAGCACCACCCCCTGACCTCAGAGTCCAGCCTGCAGAACCCGCTACAGTGTGAAGAACACTGAGAATCCAGGAAACCTGCGCAGGCGCTTGCCCGCAGTCTGTGCTTGCTAAAACTGCTAGTACCCTCAATCCCTCCTGAGCTTGCTCCCAAACCCCATAGCTCAACCTTATCTTCTCCCCTAGCACTCCCCTGTAAGACACCTTCTCAGCACACATGCTCGCCCAAGGGGGCACACAAACACACACACACTTACTCCCCCTCCCCAACAACGAAATTGCACCAGCAACCTTTCATCCCACAGGGACAACTGAGGCAACTACACACACTATCAAACCACTGGAACTCCCTGATCTTCTGGACATCAGACATCCAGACATCAGAGACTAATACTTCCAGTCTGTAGTTCAGCTTCAAGGAACAAACAACTCCTTGAGTACATATAAACAAATGCCTAGAAGTCGACTTAAAAACTCACACAACAAAAATCAGGACACCATGGCCCCACCAGAAACATCCAAAAGCAGTGGAGATTTTAATTCAGCGGAGACAAAGGAAAATAATTTTAGAGCTATGCTTATGCAGTTACAAGAGGAACAAAAGCAGGAAATAAACAAGGCCCTCAAAGAGATACAGACAAATTTAACTGCCCAGATAGAGGAACAATTAAAGACATGCAGAGAGGAAACAAACAAACAAACAAAAAATAGGATCCACATTCAATTAGAGGATGGAAATAGTAAAAAGCATGAAAACAGAATTAGAATCTATAAAGAAAACACAAACAGAGAAAAACCTGGAACTGGAGAACTTAGAGAAAAGATCAGGAACCACAAAGGTAAGCATTACCAATAAGAGAGATGGAAGAGAGAATCTCGGGAGCTGAAGATACATTTGCTGAAATGTATTCCTCACTCAAAGAAAAGTCCCAAACACAAAATATCTAACAAATCAAGGACTCCATGAAAAAATGGAACCTAAGAATAATAGGAATAGATGAAAATGAAGACTCCAGGCTCCACGGTCCAGAAAATATTTTTAAGAAAATCATAGAAGAAAATTTTCCCAACTTAAAGAAAGAAATATCCATAAACATACAAGAAGCCTACAGAACACCAAATAGACTAGACCAGAAAAGAAATTCCAATCTTCACATCATAGTCAAAACACTAAACCTACAAAACAAAGAAAAATATTAAAGGCAGCAAGGGAAAAGGGTCAAGTAACATGAAGGTAGACCGATCAGAATCATACCAGACTTCTCATAAGAAACTATGAAAGCCAGAAGGGCCTGGGCAGAGGTCATGATGTCTTTAAGGGATCAGAGGAGCCAACCAAGACTACTATACCCAGCAAGGCTTTCAATCACCAGAGATGGAGATAACAAAATATTCCATAACAAAACAAAATTTAAGCAATATCTACACAGTAACCCAGCCCTACAGAAAATACTAGAAGGAAAACACCAATCCCATGAATGCTACTACACCAAAGAAAATATAGGATTCAGATAACTTCACAACAACAAAGGAAAAAAGAGCAATGAGTCATAGTAAGACCACCAACTCCACAATAAAAGGAACTAACAGTCATTGATCACTATTATCTACCAACATCAATGGACTCAATTCACCAATAAAAAGACACAGACTAACAGAATGTTTGGGGAAACAGGACCCAACATTCTGGTGCATCCAAGAAACACACCTATGCAACAAAGATAAACACTACCTCAGAGTAAAGGACTGGAAAAATATTTTCCAAGCAAATGGATCCAGAAAACAAGCTGGGGTGGCAATCTTAGTATCTAATAAAATAGACTTTCAACCAAAGTTAATCAAGAAAGATGAGGAGGGGCACTTCCTTCTCATCAAAGGAAAATTCCAATAGGAGGACATCACAATTTTGAACATTTATGCCCCAAATAAAAGACCACCTACATATGTAAATCAAACAGTATTAAAACTGAAATCACACATTGATCCCAACACCCTAATAGTGGGAGACTTCAACACTCCAATCTCACCAAGGAACAGATGATCTTGTCAGAAGCAAAACAGAGAAACAAGGGCACTCACAGAGAACCTAAATCAAATGGACCTAATAGATGTCTACAGAACTTTTCACCCCAGATCAAAAGAGTATACCTTTCTTTCAGAACCTCAGGGAAACTTCTCCAAAATAGACCATACAGTTGGTCACAAAGCAAGCTTCATCAGATACAGGAAGATTGAAATAATCCCTTGTATCCTATCTGACCATATCAGTATAAAGCTGGACCTCAACAACAACAGAAATAGCAAAAGGCCTGCACATCCATGGAAACTGAACAACTTGCTACTCAAGGACAGCTTGGGTAGGGAAGAAATAAAGAAAGAAATTAAAGACTTCCTAGAATTCAATGAAAATGAAAGCACAACATACCCAAACTTATGGGACACAATGAAGGCAGTACTAAGAGGAAAGTTCATAGCACTAAGTGCCTTCAAGAAGAAATTTGAAACATCTCATATAAGCAACTTAATCGCCTAACTGAAAGCCCTAGAAAAAGAAGAAGCAGATACACCCAAGAGGAGCAGACAGCTGGAAATAATCAAACTCAGGGCTGAAATCAATCAATTAGAAACAAATAAAACTATTCAAAGAATCAATGAAACCAAGAGCTGAATCTTTGAGAAAATCAACAAGATAGACAAGCCCCTAGCCAAATTATTAGAAAGGCAGAGAGAAACTATCCAAATCAGGAAAATCAGAAATTAAAAAGGGGGCAAAACAACAGAAACTGACGAAATCCAAATAATCATTAGGTCTTACTACTGAAGCCTATATGCCACAAAATTTGAACATCTAAATGAAATGGATGATTTTCTTGATAGATTCCATCTGCCTAAATTAAGTCAACATCAGGTAGAAATATTGAATAGACCTATATCCCACAAAGACAGTCATCAACAGCAGTCATCAACAGCCTCCTTACCAAAAAAAAAAGCACTGGACCAGATGGTTTTAGTGCAGAATTCTACCAGACATTCAAAGAAGTCCTAACACCAATTCTCTGTAAAGTATTCCACAAAATAGAAATAGAAGGAAAATTACCAAACTCATTCTATTGAGCAACAGTCATCTTGATACCTAAACCACACAAAGATCCAACAAAAAGAGAACATCAGACCTATATATCTTATGAACATTGATGCAAAAATACTCAATAAAATACTTGCAAACCGAATCCAAGAACACATAAAAGATATCATCCACCATGACCAAGTAGGCTTCATCCCAGGCATGCAAGGGTGGTTCAATATACGTAAATCCATCAATGTGATCCACCATATAAACAAACTGAAAGAGAAAAACCACACGATCATCTCCCTAGATGCTAAAAAAGCACTTGACATCCATTCCTGTTTAAAGTCTTGGAGAGATTAGGGATACAAGGAAAATACTGAAACATAGTAAAGACAATATACAGCAAGCCTATAGCCAGCATCAAACTCAATGGAGAGAACCTTAAATCAATCCCACTGAAATCAGGAACAAGGCAAGGCTGCCCACTCTCTCCATGTCTCCTCAATATAGTAAGTGAAGTCCTAGCTAGAGCAATAAGACAACTAAAGGAGATCAAGGGGATACAAATTGGAAAGGAAGAAGTCAAAGTATCACTATTTGCAGACGATATGATAATATACATGAGTGACCCCAAAAATTCAACCAGAGAACTCCTTCAACTGATAAACACCTTCAGTAAAGTGGCTGGATACAAAATCAACTCAAAAGAATCAGAAGCCCTCCTGTATACCAAAGACAAAAGGGCTGAGAAAGAAATTAGGGAAACAACCCCCATCACAATAGCCACTAATAACATAAAGTACCTTCTGGTGAGTCTAACCAAGCAAATGAAAGACTTGTTTGAAAAAAACTTCAAATCTCTGAAGAAAGAAATTGAAGAAGATTTCAGAAGAGGGAAAGACCTTCCATACTCATGGATTGGTAGGATTAACATAGTGAAAATGACCATATTGCCAAAAGCAATCTACAGATTCAATGCAACTCCCATCAAAATACCAACACAGTTCTTTACAGATCTTGAAAGAAAAATTCTCAACTTCATATGGGAAACAAAAATCCCAGAATTTCCAAAATTATCCTGTACAACAACAGATCATCTGGAGGTATCTCCATCCCTGACCTCAAGCTGTACTACAGAGCAATAGTAATAAAAACTGTATGGTATTGGCATAGAAACAGAATAGTGGATCAATGGAATTGAATAGAAGACCCAGAAAAAAAACCCACACACCTATGGAAACTTGATTTTTGACAAAGAAGCCAAAACCATTCAATGGAAAAGAGACAGCATCTTCAACAAATGGTGCTAGTCCAACTGGATTTCTATATGCAGGAAAATGAAAATAGATCCATATTTATCACCCTGCACAAAACTAAAGTCTAAGTGGATCAAAGACCTCAACATGCAACCAGACACACTAAATCTGTTAGAAGAAAAAGTTGGGAAGAGCCTATAACTTATTGGCATAGGAGATTACTTCCTGAATAGAACAGGAACCGCAAAGGCTCTAAGATTAACAATAAATAAATGGGACCTCATGAAACTGAAAAGATTCTGTAAAGCAAAAGACACTGTCATCAAAACAAAACAATAGCCTACAGACTGGGACAGAATCTTCTCCAACCCTACATCTGACAGAGGGCTAATATCCAGTTTATATAAAGAACATAATAAGTTAAAAAGCAACAAATCAAGCAATGCAATTAAAAATGGGTTATGGAGCTACAAAGAGAGCTCTCTGCAGAGGATTGTAGAATGGCAGAAAAACACTTAAAGAAATGCTCAAAGTCCTTAGCCATCAGGGAGAAGCAAATCAAAACAACACTGAGATTTCACCTTACTCCCATCAGAATGAATAAGATCAAATACTCAACTGACAACACATGCTGGAGAGGTTGTGGAGAAAGGGGAACCCTCCGCCATTGCTGGTGGGAATGCAAACTTGTACAACCACTCTGGAAATCAATTTGACATTTTCTTAGACAATTAGAAATAGTAATTACTCAAGACCCAGCTTTACCACTTTTTGGCATATATCCAAAAGATGCTCAAGTACACAACAAGGACATTTGCTCAACCATGTTCGTAGCAGCTTTATTCATAATAGCCAGAACCTGGAAACAACCCAGATGCCCTTCAGTCAAGGAACAGATATAGAAATTATGGTACTTTTACACAGTGGAATGCTACTCAGCAATTAAAAAAGAGGAAATCATGAAATTCGCAGGCAAATGGTGGGACCTGGAAACAATCATCCTGAGTGAGGTATCCCCAAAGCAGAAAGAAACACATAGTCTATACTCACTTTTATAGACCTATAAGATAGGCTAAACGTACTGAAATCTACACACCTAAAGAAGATAAACAAGAAAGAAGACCTGGGGTAAGATGGTCAGTCTTCACTTATATAGACATTTGGGATGGACATTGAATGTTGGAGAAAACAAGCAACAGGACAGGATCCTACCACGGCGGTCCTCTGAAAGACTCTATCTAGTAATGTATCAAAGCAGATATTAAGACTAAGAACCAAACCGTCAGCAGAGTGCAGGGAAACATAAGAAAGTAGGGGAGTTAGTAAGACTTGGAGAGGACAAGAGCTCCACAAAGACCAAATAGATCAAGGCACAGCGGTCTTTTATGAGACTGTTTCTCCAACCAAGGACCATGTATGGATATAACCTAGAACCTCTGCTCGGATATAGTACATGGTAGCTCAATATCCAAGTGGGTACCCTAGTAAGGCGAACATGGACTATTTCTGGAATGAACAATCATCCTGAGTGAGGTATCCCAAAAGCATAAAGAAACACAAAGTCTATACTCACTTTTATAGACCTATAAGATAGGCTAAACATACTGAAATCTATACATCTAAAGAATGAATTTTATGCAAGGGGGAAAAGTGTATCATAACTAGTTTATCCTACATTAAAAAGGTATGAATTTAAGAAAATAATTTTAATCTGAATATGCTTTTTTACTTCTGTAATTCCGGCATCAGGGAGGCAGAGGCAGATGGATTTCTGAGTTCAAGGCCAGTCTAGTTATAAAGTGAGACCAGGACAGCCAAGGCTACACAGAGGAACCTTGTCTCAACAGACAAAAACAAAAACAAAACAAGACAAAAAGAAAAGAATTCTTCATTTTGGCAGATATAAGCTGCTATCTTGTAAAGCATCTGTTGGATGGGATCTTCTGTTGTGTATATGTCCATCTTATTGTTTCTCTTTTCAGGACTGCCTTTTTTTATAATCCCCATGGAGACCTTAAGGGTGGGTATCAGTAATTCTGTCTCCTCCCACTTATTTGAGCATCTTGAAGGCACCTAGAAGGCCATTTTCTCAGAGGTGGTGATACCCAGCAGCTCTTAAAGCCAACCTCTCACAGATAATGAGCTGCTCTGATTTCAAAGACAGTGGATTCCCATCTCCCAGACTTTTAGGGATTGAAATATGAGCTTATCTAGGCATCTGTAGTGGGTCAGTAAAGAGAGGAGAGAACCTGTTTGAAAGTTAGGAAGGAAATCTTAGAATAAGTTGAGGCTCCATCAAACTCAAAGACATTCCCTTTGACAGAGAGAAGAGAGTGGTGTCAAGGGGCCATAGATCAAAATATAGGGACTCAAATCTGCAATTGAGACTTTTCCAAAAAGTTGGACTAGAAAAAAAAACAAAACAGTACAAAGTTCAGTTTGCAAGGAGTCAGAGCAGAGAGTGCAGACGCAGGATGGGGCCATTCCAGACAAAGAGTGCAGGAACTTTTATAGCTTCTTTTCTACTAATCTATTTTATGTTTTTGTATACTCTGTGCCTTTTAGAAAGCCAGTTGAAAGAGAGGGGATACTTCAAAGTGAATGAAGGTCCTTGGTTTCTTTGCAAACAGACAAAGTCAATCATTTGAGTTACTTGGGTAGCTTCTTGGTTTTTATGAACTAAAATCTTCTGTGAATGAGAAGACAGGCATGGAGAAAAGAACCTCACTGTTGTTAAAAGCTTATTAGAAATTGCCCATAAAAAGGTTAGTTGAATAATAAAATGATTAGTTCAATAAATCTAATGTTATATTCATTAATAAATCACAAAATCAATTCTACATATATTGAAATTATCTTCAGATGGCAAGTAAGACACTTTAAAAGAAGTGAGGCAGCCTGCCCCACAGCTCCTTGTAATGTGTCTTAGAAACTGTGTACATGACTTTGTCTCATGCCTCAGGCAGAACCCACATAAGATCAGTCTAATTATAAGAAGCTGAGAAATATAAATGCAACTCCAGATTTTCATGTGTTTAGCTTGTATACAGACCTTTTGAGAGAAAGAAAGAGAAGCTTGGCATTGGGAGACAGCTATCTGTTCCTCTTCCATAAACTAAAATGTTCATATAAATATACCGTTCAATAAAAAATTGACTGCAAGTAACAATCACAGCAAGGATCCTTAATAGCAATGCTTCCCAGGCGGTGCTATAGCTGACCATGGCCTCTGTGTTTAGTGGCTGCTATTGGAAGCATTTACTAGATACATCAATATTAAATATAAACTGTTTTTGACTAAACACAAAAGGCAGTTGTGAAAGAAACAATGATCTGTGAGGGATATTGAACACACTGTGAAAGGCAAAAGGTTGATCATATTGTGAAGAAAAAGAATTTCATCCAGCAGGAGGTTTTGAGAGTAGGAACTTCATGTTCAAATCCTAAAAAGTGTCCCAATGATCCGCTTTTCCAGTAAAAAAAAATACATACTGGCAAATGCAAAACATGAGTTACAAAAACAGAAGACATATGAACTTTTCTCATTTTCTATATTAAAGCGTTAGAGACACGGTAGTCATGGGAAGTCTCCAAGGAGCAATTGAGTCAGCACTCAGCTATTACATTGTCTATCTGGAATACATGGTGTGTATATGTTCTTCTTATATTCTGGAAGTGACAAAGTCAGACCTGGCTATATTCATACTATAATGAGACCCATTTAAAATTGTTTCCCCAGCATAAAGGGTGACACACATTTCAATCATAATCTCTTCTTATACAGTAAAATGCAAATTTATTAGGAAACATATTCAAGATGATAATTTTATTCTAAAAGGCAGTGATTTATTGTCCTAAATGGTATGATGCTTAAAAAGCTAGCACTGAACAAATGGGACTCTTGTGAGGGATGTATCAAAATTTCTATACAACATTATTACTCACATAGGAAAAAAGCATTATTCCATTAGTAGCTTTAACATAATTTCAACGACATCAGTAAAATCCGCTTTTAAATGAGTGTAGGAATACTAAAATGAGGCTTAATATATAGAAGTCTATGAATAAAATACCATTTCTACTAATTTGAGAAACTTAATTTCAAAAAAATACTTGAAATTTTCTTTTCTATTTCTTTTCTTTTCTCTCACATAAGTTAATTAGAAGAACAAAAAAGGGGGAAATGCTTTGTGTTTCTTTTCCTTTTTTCCCTCTGTTTCCTAGAAATTCTGTAAGAAAATATATTAGGCAATGCTTAAAAACCAGCTATAAGATAGACCCAGGAGGTTATAGAGTTGTTTAATGAGCAAAGGGTCAGATAAATATATATAATTAGTTAGTTTAGAGATATTGAGAATGGCAAACATCTACACTTCTCATACAACCCTGTGTACATATGTTCTCCAAAATCTTTCATGAAAATTATTTGAGGATTACTGTTTATACTTAAACCCATCACATTTGTTCAACACGTGAATATGTAGGTATGCTGAGTTTTGTTGACATTTAGTCCATAAACTAAATCATATATACTATAAATTAATAGGAGAAGGATTAATAACAGCAAACAAATGAATGATAACAATTGCTGTGTCAAAAAAGTTGCTGTGCCTGGATAAGCTAGGGTCAGAGGGAAGGGGAGGAGGGCCTCCCCTATCTGTAGACTTGGAGAGGGGCATGGGAGGAGATGAGAGAGTGGGATTGGGAGGGGGCTACAGCTGGGATACAAAGTGGATAAACTGTAATTACTATAAAA
>CM053764.1:117661875-117706344 GCA_028658305.1 Pachyuromys duprasi
GGATTCAAAGTACCTATCCTGTGATTGCGATAAAAATAAATAAATTAAAAAAATAAATAAATAAAGTGCTTTTCCAAAGTAAAATAGGCAAGCGGTGCACATGCTCATTCACAGATTTACTGAACATTTATTGACTTCTTTCCACAGGGGTCTTATAAACAAAATGTTTTCCAGTTGACAATCCTCTGTGTTAGGCTTTGCATTTTGAACTGACGGATGCCTTCCTGCATACATTACAACTGGTTGAAAAGTTACCCCTATCTTTTTTATTTAAATAACAAATATTTTTGAAATATATATATATACATATATATATATATATAACTAATTTCTCATGAATTGAACTAATTTCCTGTGAATAGCTGTCTAATTGATCAGACTCCCTATGACTGCTTCCTTATATGCCGTGGCTATGTTGTTTTTCTTCCACTTTACACAAATAGGTGTCCTCAATAAGATTTTAAATAAAATCTGTTTGAATTGTATCTTTGATTTATGATCTCTGATTCCTTGGTATATAATACATTTATGGTGTATTGAGTGTGGTATGAGGTAAGGTATATTGATGTGTGAGTTTGGATTGCCACATCTTAAAATTTTATCTTTTATAACTCTTGCCACACAACTTTGGAGCCATATATCTAGCATATTTTTATCTATATGTTACACTCTTTATATTTCTTGCTTCCATACTGATGTAACTGTCATTTTTCTACTTTTGGAATCCTACAAGCACTTTATGACAAGTACTCTCCATGTTAGCTGTTTCCTCAGACTTAAACTGTGTTGAATGACCCGTAGCTTTGGGTGGCAAACTAATTTGTGTTCATCTAACAACTGATATACTTTCCTAACCTGAAAACAGACAGCAAAGGCCGTTTATGTTGAAATCTGTCCATTGGGAAAAAAGGAAGGTACATGTAGTAGAATTCTATTTTCTGTCTAATTTCTATTCCTCAAGAGAGAGTTGCCCTAAAGTAATTTAAAGTTTTTGTTTTGTTTTTTGTTTTGCCCCAAACTGTAATATTTACATGACCAAGTCCACAAATCATAATGGAAGGGCAAAAACTGATTAGAGTCAATGAAGTTTCTACTCATAGCATTATCACATGGATACAAGAAGATGGGGTTAACACTATACTATTGTCCTTACACCTTTCCCATTACAACCCAACTTCCCCCAAAATCAATACATACATCTAATATTGCAAGTTAGTGATTTTATTTTATTATATTTTTATGTGGAATTTGTCTGTGGAACTCAGGGTGGTCAGAAATTCATCATGTAGTAAACTCATAGTAAGTCTTTTGCTTTAGAAATTCTTATGAAAGAAGGGGGAGATAGAAAGACTTGGAGGGAACAGGAGCTCCACAAAGATAGCAACAGAACAAAGAAATCTGGCCCAGGGGTCTTTTCTGAGACTGATACTCCAACCAAGAACCATGCATGGAGATAACCTAGAACCCTTGCACAGATGTAGCCCAAGACAGCCCAATCTCTAAGTGGGTTCCCTAGTAATGGGAATAGGAACTGTCTCTGACATGAACTCAGTGGCTGGCCCTTTGATCTCCTCCCCCTGAGAGGGATCAGCCTTACCAGGCAACAGAGGAAGACAATGCAGCCAGTTCTGATGAGACCTGATAGGCTAGGGTCAGATGGAAGGGGAGGAGGACCTCTCCTATCAGTGGACTGGGGTAGGGGAATGGGAGGAGAAGAGAGAGACAGGGCAGAATTGGGAGGGGCTGAGAGATGGGTCTACAGCTGGGATACAAAGGGAATAAATTTTAATAAATATAATAAATAAATATTTTTAAAAAGAATTGGAAATTCTGAGATTTTATCTACCTGATTCTATTTAAACAGGTTACTTTTTCTTAGTTTCTCTGAGTTAAAGTTTTATCATTTCAGATTCTAGACCAGAGATAATTTCTATATATGTGAATCCATTCTATTTTCCTGCTGTATGAATATATTCATATTTTCAGATCACTCATATACTAAAATTATTAATAATTTTCTTTATGTATATTTTGTTTGTTCCAAATTTTAGCTAATATGAATATTCATGCTATGAATAATTTTAATGTACTATCCAAAAATATGCTCTTCCACTGGGCATATGACTAGACACGGAAGCCCCTTGTAAATTCATGCATATCTGTTTTTATCTGTATCTGCAACCCTTCTAACACAGTAGTAGACTCATTTCAGTCTGTATTTTACAGCCAAACTTCCTTTTTTTTCTAAGTTTTATTTTTTCTTCAAAATTTACGAATTGTATATCGCGATTGAAGCCCCCTCTCTCTACTATCCCTGTCCCATACTCCCTCCCTCTTCCCTCTATCCCCTTCTCCTTTAACACTGAAAGGGGGAGTTCTCCTCCTCTGACATCTGCCCACAGCTTGTCAGGTCTCATCAGGGCTGCCTGGAACTTCCTCCTTCATGGTCTGGTTACCAGGGACGAGTGATCGGAGAGTAGGCAACTGAGTCCATGATAGAACAGCAAAATTTCTTCATCAGAGATTTAAAATACTTTAAGAAAAAAAAAACCTGCTAAACCCAGAGTTCGTGCTTGTTCGTTTCTTTAGTCATGTACATGGTAGACTATCAATTTCTCAATGGCTTTATGCATTCAAACACAAGTCTTGCCTCTCTAGACATCTTTAATTATTAACAGAACTATCATAGCTCTGAACTGTGTTTCAACCTCCTACCTGAGAGATAGCTATTCTTCCCAGGGGAAAGAACCTTAAAAATTGTTGCTGGAATATCTGAAAAATGAAAACCTTGTTACACCCCCATGTTATGTGTGTGTGTGTGTATGCATATATATATTTCTGTAAATCAATTTACCTACTCTATACAATAACCCTCAAAGACAATGTTGTTTTTTTAACAGTTATTCTTATCAAATACTTGAAAAAAAACATAAAAGCATCTCCTAGAGAATTCTTACGAGTTGACTGGCAATTGTTCTAAAGTTCTGCTCTTGAGAAATCTGAAGTATCTCCCAATGCAAGTAGTGTTTGGAATGGAAGGAAAGAGGTGTACTGGAAAACATTTCTGTCAAATGAGCTGTGTGTGCTGAGCCTCTAGTCTCAGGTGACTATTAAAGCTATGTGTGTTACCTGTTCATGTAAGCATTTTGAAACAAGCACTACTGGCAAGCTCCTGCAATTCTTTTTCATTCCTGATGGCAGATTGCTCCTACTCCCATGACTTACAATTTTCACAGCTCTAGAATTGGACCTAAGCATTGACCTAAAACACTATGGATAAAAATCTCATCTTAACTCCCAAGCTTGTGTTGTTGCTTCATCATTTATAATGTCAGTTTACAAACATAAGAATCTACTCAATTCTCTTATAGCCATTGAATATATCAAGATGGAATAAGACCATCAAGCATAAGTAAATAAAGTTGGACTAAAAGAAAGAACATAATTTTTTACTAAAGATGTACTAAAGGGGTATTTATTCTTCCAAGTATTAGCATCTTGTTTTTTTACAGCAATGGGAGAGAGTCTCTAGTTACTGAGTACATATGTCTAAACCTTCATTTATTTATTAGACAAATACATAGTAAGCATAAGTTTCTACATAATATTTTTGAAATCATCAAGTTGTTTGGATGAAAATGAAGTTTCCCGAATCCATACTGTATCAAGATACATTTGGATTTGTTTTTATTTCGGTGAATATTATTTTTGTGAATATATTGTGAAAAGAAATGTAAGACTTTCATTTATTTGCATACAAAGCATCACACTTGTTTAAATTTGTATAGTATCCAAAAAAACAATTAAAGGCATGATCCAATTATAAAGATGTAAAATATTCAGGGTGAGGTGAAGTTGAGTGAGTCTTATGCCTCCAGCTGAGTGAGTTTATGAGTTTACCACTTGCCTAGCGATTACCATAAGTGCTCCCCACCACTGTGAGGGAGAAAAGAAGCTCCTGTAGCTGCCACTTTCATGGTATATGTTGCTATTTTATCCAATCTACTCCTGTAAATGACTTCTCAAAAAAAAAACTTAAATACCCACTTCAAAAGCTCTTCTCAAAGCAAAGTACCAACTCATCTTTGTTTCCCAGAATTTGATGTTTCAGCTGCCAAAATTTTCCAAAAGATAGAACAAACCTGCAGAGAAAATAGGCAATATAAATAAGTAAGCCTAGCATTCAGACTTATATTCAAACAGTTTATGATCTTGCTTAATGTTGGCAGCATACATTTTAAATTAATTCATAGACACTTGAACAACATAAACATGTTACAGGAATGCCAGTAATTAAGCATAAGTAAATTGAATATATATGTCTGATTACAATAATTTATGATAATGGTGTTGACCATTATCTTTTGAAGCCTATGCAGAACAACATCACTTTTGCCTGACATTATGATAACACATTATATGTCAGAAACGGGGTAAGATTTAGGACATTTCAAACCATTCTAATTCCACTGAAATCAAGGAAAATATCTACATCTGAAAATCCACATCACAGTTACTCCAGCTCTGACACCAATCACTGTTCCTTGGGTGGGCTGTATCATAATTTCCAATAATAACTAATGTCTTTGGAGGTGATAGACTGAAGTACCTTTCAGAGCTAGCATTAACCTACCTATAACAACAGCCTGCTTTACAGTGACTCCTCCAAGCACTTACAGCTGGGTTTTTAACAATAGAATTCTGGAATACCTATTGTCCTTCACATAGTTTTACATGTTCCCATAACCCACAAAGCTACACAAATCAAGGACTATCAAACATTAGGTTCTGTATCTGTCATCCATCTCATTAAGTCACACAAATCCACTTGACTTTATGTAAAGCGCAAGACTGATGATGCTCTCTCTCACCGGTACACATGATGGAAGGTCTAATTCTCTTTCTCTCCTTCCTCTTTCTCACTATTGGTTTTTAAAGCTAAATATTTTTTAATATATTTTTGTTTATTATAATTTTTCACTTTATATTCCAGCTGTAGTCCTACCTCATCTCACTATTCTTACTTTTATGCTATCTTATGTTTATTTCTGCTGCTTTTCATAACTAAGAGACATAATCCTGTTCCTCCACTTGCCACCAGCTTAAGAATGTTATCTTTCGATATCTATACAAATAATTTTAGATCATGTTTTTATTTTTATTTACTATTAAATATAACAATTTTCATATTAATTTTGTCTTTGCAAGCACTTTGAAATTGAAATAGTGCCATAGACTGTGTGTATGTGTCACACCAGAACCTGAACGATTTTTGAGTTCCCTAATACATAGGCATAGAAACAAGGGATAGGAAAATGTGACTTTTGTATGTGGAATGGAGAGATATCTCAGTGGTTAAGACTTTTGCCTGTTCTTCCAGAGGACTCAGGTTCAATTCTCAGCACCAACATGACAGCTCACAACTGTCTGTAATTCTAGTTCCAGAGGATACATTACCCTCACACACACATATATGAATGCAAAATATTAATGCTTGTAAAATAAAAATAAATAAATAATTTAAAAGAAGAAAATATGATTTTTAATTAGGACATGTCACTGATATCTCTTAGACAATATCAGCGAGAAATAGACCCAGGTACGCAAATTCAGTACCCGGTGTATTTCTGTATATTTTGTTAACAAGCTTTGGAATGTCTTCAGCAATAGGATCTTGTCATTTAGTTCTGTCAAATAAGTACCAAAAGCAGGCACCAGGCAGAGTCTCTGGAGCCTCTTTGACCAACAACACATATGGAGGTATTTACAAATGGAAATGAGTGTATGGCTTGGCATTGCTTGACTTTCAGGCATATCATTGTGTGGCCATACAGGGTATCTTACTTGTTACTCTATTTTATTATTACATTTTAATTGGGTGATAAGACAGTAGGTAATGTGATTTGTTCATACCTTTAGTTGCTCTTGACCTTCTCATCCAGCTCTCTCATCTTCACTGTCTCCCCTCACTGATTAAACCTTCTTTGTCCAGATGATAACACACTTACAAAATGACTTCACTGTCACTCATATTAGTTAAAATATAGACAGTTACTACAGTGTGGGAAGGATAGCACAACAGAGGGTCTTCTTACCATTTCAGTGGTAAGATTCCAAGCACCACAAAGGACAGGAGGGACGGGTGTTGCTGAACTCATATTGCTCCATCCCACCACAATTTACTAACATGTAGATGAGTTGTTCTGGTCCGTGTATCAGAAGAGGTATATATGCGCATTATCTGCAACCAGGGAATTAAATATCCATATTCAGAGTTTCATCCTAAGGTAAAACTTGCCAAATCATATATTTTCTTTCTTTATATTCCTTCAATTGTAAATAATTAAAATAAAGTGCAGGAAGGGCTAAGTGGCGGCTCAGTGGTTGGAGCATTGTTGCTCTTGAGGGCCCATGTTGATGTCTCAGTATATACATGGAAACTCACAGTCGTCTGTGACTCCATTGCAAGTGCAAGGTATCTGAACTCTCTTCCTAATTCTACTGGTACCAGGCACACATGTGGTACAAAAACATACATATATGCAGGCCAAACACATATATAAAATTTAAAAATGTGTAAATATATATGTACATGTATGTATATGTGTATAATTGTGATATATATATTTATATATATATAAATAAAATCAGGGAATGAGGAAAAGAGTGAGTGTGAGGAAAAAAATAAAGATCTTCCCAGCCTTCAGAATGTGGCACAGACAATTGAGATATAGAGAAGCCTCACCTTTGGAAGTAAAAACCATCACAACTATTTCAGGAGAATGGACAATAAAGGAACAATTTGAAATTTTGCTAAAGTGATTCAAGTACATTAAGACATTTTAACAAATTCTCACCCTGGGCCAAAAAACTTTCCACACAATGAGTTTCAAAAGAACAATTAAAGACAGATTCAGCTTCCTTTGTTTTATTTTTTGTGACTCAATCTTGTTCAAAATATCTTTTAAAATAGTCTAGGGGAGAGTGTTAGAACGTGTGATGCCAGAAATGTGTCACTGTAGAATGTTACATGTGAGCCCTTCAGATATTAGGAACTAGATTGAAACATATAGACTTTATGTAAGAGGGAAACGGTGAGGAAGCATGGTTTGGAAGACTGGGGAAATGGCCTTGCGGTTTCTAATGTAAAGGCAGTGGATTCTCAAATCAAAACCAATAGCAAGACTCCTTTAAGTTCACAAGGAAAAAACAAACATACAAAAAAAATTTAATGTGATTAAAAAGTATAATATTATAGTTTAGTCTTTGCTGAAATTGAAGATCTCTGAAATAATTAAACACACACATGACCTCTCTACAAAGATCTCTCTGTAGTACCCACAATGAAGACATATGCATTCATGTAATATTTGATCCTCCCCAAGCACTTAATGTAAAGTTAGAATCATATATTTTGTTCTTCATATTATAAGTCGGTCTTGCAAATTACAAGCATTTTGTTTCTTTTCCTTTAAAAAAGAAAACATTCTGAAAAGACCAAATTCTTAAAATTTATATTATTTCCCTGACCACTTTCTTTACAGTAGAGCAATTCCAATATAAGAGTATAGATGCATTAAGAAAATGCCAGTACCATAAATTAAAGAAAAACATGAAAGAAATTGACAGGAGGGCAGGAGCCTTGGCAAACAACTCCTGAACATGCTGAATGTCTATCTCACATTTTATTCTGGTAATAAAGAATTATTGCACACAGGTAATAGATGTTAAGAGTGTATTTTTTTCTAGGTAGTGCTACCCATAGTACTCTCCTGCTCTCCTATCTTGTTACAAAACTTCTCTTTTTATACATTGAACATTGCTTTTCTGTCATCTCACATTGACTGTGGGTTACACAGTTATCACACATTTCTCTCAATTTCTTCATGGTTACACCGACTGTTTTGAAATGATATTCAAAGTACTGTACATCAGTAATTTTAAGTGAAGGATATCCCTAGTAAGAGGAGCCAGGGCTGCCTTTGACATACTTTTTATTCCTCCCCCATGGCTGGGATCCCTTGGCAAACCACTGTGGAAGAGAATGTGCTCAGTCCTGATGTGACATAATATGCTGGGGTGGGTTATTGGGGGGAGCTCCCCTTTTCTGAATGGTAGGGCAGGTGAGATAAGGGAAAGAGGAAGAAAGTGTAGAACCTGAAGGAGAGAGGGGGGGCTCTGCTACTGGGATATAAAGTGAAGAACTAGATAAATTTATTTTTAAAAAGTAGGATATTCAGAGCAATAGTCAAACATGTAAAGTTTGTGCTTCTTAATGAATAGCTGAAGTTAATTATTGGCTTTATATCAACTCTCCGTGTGACCTTTAGAAATGGTTAAAATATATTCCCTCCAGCTCTCTAAATTGATGTCTGGAAAACTTAATCTCTCTTGTACTCATAGCTGATAAAATACTGAGTAGGTCAGCACTTGTAGAACTAGGCCATATATTTTAAGAATGTTTAGTGATATAGTTACGGTTTTCCTTTCATTTCCAAACCAGTAACAGCAATGAGGCTATATCTTCAAACGTTTAGTGACTGAGTTATCCCTCAACACATGGAAACATAGATACCCTTTGGATCTAAGTAATTCTTCCATGCAAACCTGTAACCCTTACTCTCATTTTTCATTTAGGATTACACATGATTGTATGCTATTAATTTTTAAGTAATTCATTCTCTTCATTATAAGACCTGGAAATTAAATACACGCCTTCATATAAATTACAGAAACAATAAAAAGTTTATAATTTTTTAAACACAGAAACAATGCAAGCACTTCCCATGTACCCTTAATATTTTGTAACCCTTATGTATAAATGTTAGTTTGAATTTTATTAACTAGAATCATGTTGCCTGTTATTTCATAAAAGACTCATCCTAGTTATTCTAATGGTGTTGCAAACAAAACATTAAACATTTTAGGTATGATCTCTGCTAAGTGTTGTATAGTGTTTTCAATTTCTATTTCATACCTCTAAATTGTTTACAAAGCAAAGATTATAAATAGTATCTGGAGAATAGTATTCAACATGTAATGAATTTATAGAAAGTTGAAAGGATTTTTTAAACTATTTACCCAAGATACCTAAAGGATAAATTAATGTGAAAGTTATATGCTTTGAATGTCTATTTTTGTATTTAGCACTAATCTTTAAGACCTATTTTAACTATTTTATTATACCTAGATATAGTATTTATAAAATTTCACTTTAGTAATTCTTTTCAATCAAAATTTAAACATTATTTACTGCCAGGTTATTCATAGATTTTTGAAAATGTATTCTCTGAATTTCAGAGAAAATAGAAGTTATGATTTTAGTGAAACGGGAGACTACATTCTATACTCATTAAACTAGAAAGAATAAAATGATAAAGACAAATAAGAATGAAGTTTGGGAAAGGGAAGGAGGTAAAAATGAAATAAGTGAGAAATTAAGAGAAAACCTAGAACCCCTGCACAGATGTAGCTCCTGGCAGCTCAGTATCCAAGTGGGTTCCATAATAATGGGAACAGGGACTGCCTTTGACATGAACTGATTGGCCTGCTCTTTGATCACCTCACCCTGATGGGGGAGCAGCCTTACCAGGCCACAGAAAAAGACAAGGCAACCACTCCTGATGAGACCTAATAGACTAGGATCAGAAGAAAGGAAAAGAAGACCTCCCCTATCAGTGGACTTGGGGAGGGGCATGTGTGGAGAAGGGGGAGGGAAGGTAGGAGGCTGGAGGGAACTACAGGGGGGATACAACGGTGAATAAAGTGTAATTAATAAAAAATTTAAAAACACACACACAAGACCAAGAAAAAAAAGGATAGAAGAAACAGAGGTACAAAGGGGGGAAAAGGAAGAAATAAAGAAGCTGAAAGAAAGGAAAGAAGAAGGGAAGAATGGAGGGAGTGAGATGGAGGGAAGAGAGGAAGTGAAGAAGGAAGGAAGAAGGGAGGGAATGGAGGAAGCGATGGAAGGAAGAAGACAGGAAGTAATTAAAGAGGGATGAATAAAGAGAGGGAGGGGAACAATAAAAAGAACAGAAGATTGGAATGAGGGTACAAGAAAGGGAGATACAGGGAGAAAATTCTGAAACAAACAAGGAGAAGAAAATGGCATGTCTTCAACAAACCCTCAAGTCTCAGGGATTTATGCAGAGATGAAGATAGAAAGATTATGACATCCAGAGGTGGTAGAGGTCTCCAAAGAAACATCGTCCAGTACAAAAGGATTGATGAGTATATGAACTCATGGGGATTGTTAGAGCACACGCAAGACCTTCACAGGTTTACACTAGGCAAAATCTCAGCAGTGATGAAGGTAAGAGGACACCAAATCTCACCCTAACATGAAGCTATTTGAAGATTGAAACTTGCTGGTGGTGTGACTGCATGTATCAACCACACTCCAGGGAGGCTCTATGCCTGAAAATAGTTGGCCAACGCAAGTGGATACCATGGGTGTTTTTGTTTGGTTTGGTTTGGTTCTGTTTGTTTTGTTTTGCGTGTGTGTGTGTGTGTGTGTGTGTGTGTGTGTGCATGTTGCTTTTTGTTTTGGCTTGCTATTTTGTTGTTGTTTTATTGGAGTTTCTTTTTGTGTCTTGTTTTGACATTTATTTTGTTGTTGTTTTTGTTTTGCTTTGCTTTTAGAGAAAGAGATTGGGAGAACACTAAGTTGGGTGGACAAGGAGGTAGGCAGAGGGATCTAGGAGGAAAGATGAAAAAGTATGATCAAAATAGATTGTATGCAAAATAACTTTTTTAAAAAATGGAAATGGGAGGTCCTATGTGATAAAGGCTGTTGACAATGGTGATATATTATTACTTCAAAATCTGTCTAATTAGAAGCTCATAAACAAGTTTTTAAGGCATATAATTAACAAAGTGAAGACCAAAGTAATGAAGGAAGACAGAAATTTATGCTGCTCTAAAGGATTAGCAAGTGATCATTTGAAACTCATAACTGTAACACTAAAATAAGAATGAAATATCAACAAATTAATGGGATATTTAAGACTTATATTGGATTAAATTTTAATTTCTAAAATGAAAGAAGTTCATCCCACCAACCCGTATCTTATCTTACTTCTTATTTTTCTACATTTGTGGCTGCTTAGCATAAACTCAGTTACCAAATCTACTGGGTAGACAGAGCTATGATCTATCTCACCCATCAGATCAGAATGGCAATACAGATTTTAATCCAGGAGGATGTTACCCAGGGGAAAAAGTGACTTTTCATTGCTATTTAAAAAGAAGTCTGATCACATTACCAAGTGTATTTCCCACAAACCAGAGAAAGGAAAGCTCACAGTGAACACCTGTCTTCATAATTGTCTGTGAGAGGGTCTTGGCTTCTGCTAATTAGGATGAGGAAACACATTCCAAATAGCTCTGTTTCTGTATTCGAAAATGATCAGTGAACCTAAGACGATTCAAAGGGACTTCCAAATGCAAATGTCTCAATTAAGGAAGACAGGATTCCAAGAAAGATAATAAGCCTTCCATTGATAAATCAGCTACTAAAAATATTCAGTTTTTAGCACTGTGTTTTGAAAGTGCTAAAGAGTATTATCATCATTCCCTTGGATGACAACTGATCCAGATTGCACTGAGTATGCTTCTATCGAGGTGTACAGTTTAACTTTGATTTTGTGTTCAGCATATTACAATTTTCAATTTTCCAATTGCCATGATATCCCAATTTGAGACATGCTGCCAAATTATGATGGGATGGAGCAACTCTCTGCAAAATAACATTTTTGAAAATTAATTAGGCATTGAGATAATGACCTATTTTTTTTTCTTCCTCGGGTTTCTTGGTTGCTCAGAAATTGTGTGTGTTTCTTTTTCCACTAATAGAGCTGTGGCTTTTATGAAACAACGAAAGAACTGATTCAATTTAAGGGCCTTTTGTTTGTAAAGGATTGTCTTCAATTGTGAAATTAAGAAGGCTTTGCTCAAAACTAACAGTATTTTCCATTTTTATATGGTTCATGTTTATAGCAATGTGAGAAATCTCAAGATTTGACTGGTCAGTAAGGAGTTTTCTTACCAAAAAAAAAAAAAATGTTTATAAATCGATTCTTCAGGATCAAAATCAGGAAACCAACATGAACCAGTTGTGAGTTTTCCCTTCATCAGTGAGGGTAGCCACAAGGAGAGACTTCAACATCATTATCGCCCCTCCTCTAGAACCTCAGTTGTCTAGCAGAACTCCTATATATATCAAAGCTCACATGTCAGAGATGACAGGCTTTTTTAATTATGATTGAATTTCTCTCGGAAAGGCACATTGCCAGAATTAATCAGGAAGGGTAAGAGGAAACATTTATAAGCTAAAGGGGATCTCTCTTCTATCACACCTGATGAGACCTGATAGACTAGGATCAGAAGGAAGGAGAGGAAGACCTCCCCTACCAGTGGACTAGGATAAGGGGAGGAAAAGGAAGGATGGGATTGGGAGGGGCGGAGGGAGGGAGCTACAGGGGGGATACAAAGTGAATAAAAGTGCATTTCATAAAAATTAAAAAAAATACTCAAAAATTATGGTCTGAGCCTAGAAAGATGATTCAAGAGTTAAGAATCCTGGCTGCTTTCAATTCCCAGACTCTCATGACGGTTCCAAACTGAATTCTAGGTCCACAGTATCTTGCTCTCTTTGGGTCTCTGTTACCACCTGGTACACACTTGGAACATAGTTACATATGGAGATAAAACACACATACACATAAAGTTAAAGTGTGAGTGTGTGTGTTTGTGTGTGTGCATGTGCGTGCACATGCATGAACATTCCCATTAAGAATCAAAGAGAGGTCAGGATAAAATTTCAATGTGAGAACCTACTGAGAGTTTCTCACTGAGATCAGGTTTACTGATTTCTCCTCCTAGAGACTTCACACACTCCTGGCCTCTCTCAGTTTTGTGTTGGTGTCTGACATAGACTTGTGAATATAGAACCCTATCTGTGTGCAAATGCACTAGATTCTTATTGGAAAGTATTTAAATTTATGTACATATCAATAGGACACTGACAGCCATGAACATCCTGTGTAGGCTATAGAAGCCTTGGCCATCCTGTGGGTCTAGAAGCCTTGTACATCCTGTGTACGGTCTAGAAGCCTTGAACATCCTGTATAGAGTCTAGAAGCAAGCTTGCATCTTTATTGGAAGGGAGATCTGCAGTCCTGGGGAGTCAAGCACAAAGAAGGAAATGGGGAGAGTCTTTTGTGGATGTTTTCCTCAAGAAGAGTAGTTGGCTGGAGAGTTAGACCAGGTGTGTAGTATGATGCCTGGTGATTCCATGAGTAGACAGGACTGAGCATGGCTTCATGCTTCTAATTCAGTGGTTCACAGAACCATTGTTCACAAGCCAAGATTTTCATAGCACTAGCCAGACACATCTTCTGAAGTTTAAATTGAATGTTCTTGAGAATGCTATATTGCATGAGAGAATTGTACAGCCATATTTTTGACTTTTAATAAGTATATAATTCTAAGCTAAACTTGTCTTCCTCATTTCATTGGGTGAACAAGCACTTGCATGTATGTGTTACACTTTCTAGTTCTTTCAATGTTTGCTCATATCTTAGAGTTCTCTCACCTCTTCCTAACTCCTCATTATCTTCCACCTTCCTCATTCCCAGCCCCACTTTTCATCTCTTTTCTCTAACATGTCCATGTTTCTTTCTGGTTCTGCCACTCCTTCATTGATTCTCTCTCTCCACAAACTCACACACTAATGTGTTTATGCATAGTCACACATATATCTAGAAAAAAATGGTATATCTAGATACAGATATAACTAAATAATGCCGAGAGAACCGTGGATATCAATATACTTTGCATTCAAATTACAGTGTTCTGCCCATCTGAACAAATTATATTAGATTGTCTTTTCAATTTCACATATTTCTTTGACCTAATTGAGTAGCTATACTTGAAACACCCCCATTTTAACAAGGAAGATATCTTAGGTCCAAGTAACTAAACACACAACTATTAAACCTGTGGTTTAAGCAAATGGAATGAAGCTCTTTTGTTAGTTACCAAAGGATGTAGGGGTACCACTGAATACTTCAGGGGCAATGAATTGGTAAAACAGTAATGCAACCATCCAAATTCAGGAGAGAAAATATGCCTGCTTTTCACTACATAGCAAAAGGCTCTTGTTCCCTTTCTAAAACAAATTCAATGATTTGACCCAGAAGCACCTCTGTTTAATTTTTAGATGTCCATGTAGATGTTAGGTAGATAACAGCCTGCAGAAAGGGTTGTAGGCTGAGGAGTTGTCACCAGGCTACTAACACCAGTTCTGACTTAGAAACAGATTTCCACGTTTTATTATTTTACTTCTCTCCTGTAGAGTTTTTTTTTTAATTTGCTCTACAATTTTTGACTGATTTGGACCCTTTAACCTACTCCAAGAGTTCACAGATGATGTCGATTTTAAATTTTAACAAAACTTATATCAATGTTTCTTTATATTGAACTATTATTAATATGTCTAATTACTTATAGCATTTCCACTCACAGTAACATAAGTTTTAATAGTTATTTTGATAAATAACTACAGTATATAAATATGTTTTGTCAATAGTTTAGTATTAATAAAGTTCACTATATACACATGTGTGTGTTTATTCATTACTTCTCCCCAACAACAACAACAAAAAACAGGGTTATACGAGTTGTTTTGATTAGACACTCAAATACTGGCATGTACCAACCACTGTAGGCTTAGATTTTTCACTAAACCTATTTCATTTAGGGTTCTTAAGCACCTACCTTCTTTCCTCCTTTCCAACATCCCCCCTCACAACCACGGGTAGGAGATTAGCAGAGAAAAGGGCTATAGACCTCTTTTATCTGCTTCCTGCTAATTAGGGTTGGTGCATCTTTAGGGGATTATAAGACTCAGACATTAAGATACCAGCAGTCCAGTGCAAAGGCCAACATGGATCAGCAACAAAAAGTCATGAAAAGCCACAACACTGAGTTGGGTTTCCTAGAGAAGCTCTCTGGATAATTTCTTTCTGTGAAGTCAAGTATCCGAAGCACTAAGATCAGCGCAGCAATGTAGATCCACAAAAGCAGAGTCTCACTCTGGCTGGGCCTCTACCTTTGTCCTCTCCTCAAAGTCCACCTATGGATGTTCTCAGCTGGCCAAAGTCGTGCCCCTCACATGAGAGAGCAAAATGTCAAGTGCAGTCTCACAAGCCAACCCTAGCGAAACATCACATGCCCAACCTGAAGCAAAACAGCACATGACAGAATCCAGTGTTCAAAGAAACCAGAAATATCCACATTTGACCTGTTTTTTTCTGTATTTGGTTGTGTGTGTGTGTATAACAATGAGAATTAAAGAAAAAAAGGCCACTATTTTATAGGCATCAATGGCTGAGACTTGAGAGGGAATCTAGGGAGGAAATAGAAGAGGAAAATATAATTATAATTTCAAAAAATTAAAAGTAAATAATAAACATGATGTTTTATTAATTTTTAAGCAGGTTAAACCATCACTTCAATAAAACAGTCAAACTGTTAACATTATTTTCCAAATAAGTTAACAGATTATTTCTAAGATAGTCTGGCTTATTATTGTTGCAGTCAATAAACTTCTGGAAAGAAGAGTGGAAAACTTTTGTATGCTTATGTATAAGAAGCTTAAGAATAGCTCATGAAAGTCTCAACATTATCCAAAGTGCTTGACAAATGGAATTAGAGCTTTCTGAAGGCACAAAATGCAGACTTTATATGATGATTTAGCATTTTAATTTGTATCTTAACAATAGTCTTCAACATAATTTAATGCTCATGGTCACATGACTTTCTTCTTAAAATACCAAGAACTTGTGGTTTTCCTAGGAATGGGAGAGAAGGAAAGTTAAAGGGAGGAGAAAGAGGGGATTGGAGGACAGGAGGACTGAGAGAAGAGGTGAAGCTGAGAAAAAGAAAGAGAAAAGATAAGAAAAAAAGAGGAAAGAAAGAGGGAAAAGAGGGTAAAAGGTCCTGTTGAAGGCAGGGGAAAACATGGCCTGCCCATTGATTAGGAGGTGAATAATTACAATGACAACCAAGGAAATTCTTTTCTCTTGAAGTTCATGTATAGATTTTGGGTTTGGTGTCTTGTGACGGGATTTTATGTCATCCAGGCTGCCCTCAAGTTGACTTTGTTGACACAAATCTGAGGCTTACTTAACACATTGCCCCTCCTGCATCTACTTCTACAGTGTGCTCATTACATTCACCACCCCAGTACTCACTGAAAATACTTAAAAATATCATTTCTATATTTCATCATTGAAATACCTAATTTAAAATAATTTCACAGTTAATGTTTCTCTAACTTGACTTATTATAGTGCACGTGAGAATCTCTTGAATGTTCACACAACTTACTCTGTGAGCCAAAAACTTATAAGGCAAAGCGTTTCCTATGTGAAGGCAGTCACTTGTGGGTTACATGGGACTTTGTCTCGATGGCTGGTCTTTTCTCAGTACAGTCCATCTCCATTAAAACTATCCTTTCCTTCTCTTGTTTCTGAAAATGCTTTGGTTTAAAAGGAAGCAGTAAGTTATACTTATTCCACAAGTCTGACCATATTCTTTTAAATATTAAGTTAACATTATAAACAATAAAAAAGAGCTTAAAATAAGATTCAGTTGTATATTATCCTACTCTTAAATGAGATGTGCAGGGATTGGCCTTCTCTGTACATGGTATGATTGATCTATGGTAGTATCTATAAAGCAAATAAATATATTTAAATTTTCCTTATGAGATTATGCCTTAAATATTATTTTAAAATGTTCCCAACTATGTATGAGCAATATAAGTCAGCTATTTAAAGAAACAAATGTTTTTTTTTCTTTTCCTTTTCATGACTTCAATAAGCTAGTGATTAATGCAGCACAAATATTATATCATATGTCTGGCAAACACATACCAATGAAATTACTCAACTGAATTTGTAACATGCAGTTTCGGACAAGTTGATTTATATTCACAATAAGCCTGTGTTTGGTAGGAGAATTATGTAAACCATGGCTGTAGAATCTATATGAAGACCCAGTGTTGGGCCTTTATTCAATTACCTGTTAATTTCAACTGTGAGTTCCACAGACTGAGGTGGAGCAGAGAAGGGAAAGAATATTGCCTGGAATTATGACACTTTCCGTGATAAATGTAAATGGGGACATTTGGGAACAGCACCGGAAATCCTGTTTCTGCACCTTTATTCATTTTTGTGCTTATTTTTATTTTCAATATATTTTTCAATTTGAAAATCAATTCAAGGTAATTAAATTTATTGTTTACTCAAAAAAAAAAAAACCTATGGTAACTGTTGGTACCAGCTATCGGTCCCTCCCACAGTAGTCTGAACCTTACTGCACACAATTGCTTCAGCATAAAGTTCTTGCTGATGGCAAATGAGACAAGAGGAGCAGGTGAGGAACACCAGTACAGATCACACTGTGGTTATTAGAGATCATTCCCTCCATATGCGGCAAGCCTTTACAAAAGTCTTAGCCCAGCATCCACCAGATGTTGAAATGTGGCCACAGGTGATGTGCAACCTTTCGAATAGAGAGCCAAGTAGAGAAATTTCAAAACATCATATGAAAAACATTGTGGCTTCATTGCCATTTGGAAGAGACTTGCAGAAACAAATATTTCTTAAAGTGACCTTCTTATCATTTCACATATAACTGGCTAATTATTATTAATGAAAAAGAGAACCCATACTAGAACTGAAACATTCAGCTTGACACCCTCCTTAACTCTTCTTTGATGTTAAGGTAGAGAAACCTCTGTACATATTAATAAGTAGTGCATGCTTTATAAAAGGAGCAATTATAAAATATAATAGGTTTGTTTTATACTTGCCTTGCTAGCTCAGTAATTTGTGACGCTAAATGCTGCCTGAGTTAGTGGAATGGATATCATTACTTGATTTTTATATTAGCTAGGAATGTCTTCATCGATTACTTCGTAATAATTAAAGAAACTAAAACAAAATAAGCATCTTATTTGAACCTTACACACACAACCAGGCAACTGCTAATAAACATTTCTATTGCTCTGAAATATTTTCTAGATTTGACTGCTTTATATTTTCCAACAAGTCAATGGTTACAGGTTAAATATTTAATACCTAGAAATCAATCTTAGTTTGCCTGCTCAGTCCATAGCACTGAAAGTAACATAAAAACAGCAATACATCAGCTTTTGTTTGGGTTGAAATATGACATGTTAAAGGGTAAATTCTTCTGGAAGTGTTTATCAGTTGACAAGAAAACTTTCCTTTGGTAATTTTGCACTTTGTGTTTAAAATTTCAATTTTCATTTAGTAAGAAGTCAAACCCTTGTACACAGAAAAGCACATAAGTTATGGGCAGCAGCACATCAATATGTAAGGCTTCTGGAGTGCACACCCTGTGGATCTTTCTTCACATAATTATTAAGATAAAAATAAATAGCCACAGATGTTTTTTGAAGTGCCCCATCTTTAACATGGATCAACATGCCATTCACTGACCACCATAGGGTAGGAAAATCTACTTACAGAGAGAACTCCCCTTGGTCCCCAAAGCTTACTACATTGTTTTATGAGGAAAATATGCCCAAGTGGCAAGGTGCCACGAGACAATTGGGACTTCAAAGCATTCCAAAAATTGTGCTACCAGGCTGTAGTTCACATGGGAAGACAGAGCACTCCTTCATAATCTGGAGTGATAGCTTAAGCAATGTGGAGGCCTTCCAGGAACATGTATGAAATCTTCGTGGTAGTTCATCTTTACTCTGATACCCAAGCTGCTTTGAACTATGTGTAGACATGTTAGGTAGGGGGAAAGATGTGAATTTGTGGTGGTTCCTGTTCTTACCAGAGCCTCATCCTCGAGCAAGCTCCAGGTTGAGATCACAGTTATTACTGAAGGCAAAGCTTACACAGCCTTCTGTAAGTTATTCAACCATTTATTGTTATTGGAACATTTACTGAGCGGTAAGGCCTAGTTTTGCCACCTGACAGCAGCTGTGGGTGGAAGAACAGCCTGCTGCCAGCCTGGCACCAGAGCACTGCCCTAAGGGTGTGCTGCAATACCCCACTTGGATGACCAGCACCCGACTTGGGTAACTCCAAATGCAATATTCAACTTTAGGATTGCTCTTTATATATTAAACCCTTGTCTTCTACAAAGGGTTTAATTTCACTTAAAATTTAAAGATTGACATGTCAAGAAAACTTACATGTCTAGTAATTATAATTATGTATGTGTACACAAGTATACATATACTGTGGTCATTATTAGTCTTTCATAATTATTTATGTATATGTATGTTTATACATATGTGTAAGAGACAGAGGGAAAGAGAAAGTGTACATGTTATGTATGTATGTACATGTGCTTACGTATATGTGTGAGTATATGTATGCATTTATGTGTTCATATAAATGTATATCTATGTACACATGTGTGTTAATACTTGGTAGGATCAGTTCTTTGTAAGACAAATTTTCTGTCATATAACATTCAAATAAAGTATAAGCCATCATTATTCTAGTTCATCATTAGACTGCCTCTAATTTACAAACCCTCAAAACAGTGAAAGTTGTAAAAGAAGCTGCTATAGAACCAGATATGGTGGTAAACTTCCCAAAAGGGTTATACAGTCTGCTGCTTTAGTTTTCTGCTTTCTGTGTACATGTCTATTTTCAAAGAGCATTGATGAGGGCTTCTCCTGTCTACTTCAGCTACAAAATCCTTATGGGGACACTCTTTCAACAAATTTCAAGCAGTAATTCAGTCTACATCATAGCAGAAAACATCGAGTGGAAGATTAATCTCTGGAAGTTATTTAGAGTAATATCCTTCATAGTCTCACAGGTCAATAGTTCTTCCATCAGTCTTCATTGTCACTTCCTGTACACTGTGATGGAAGGGATGGTATCCCCCAGGGATTCCAGGCTCTCTACATTTGTCCCTATGCTCTCAGTGTTATTTTCCCTGAATGTTCTCTGCTCTGTGCTCCATTACCTCATTCCCCTACACCGCTGTGCATATGCTTTGCTGTTGAGTAGGGACAAAATAAATATATGGAGGAGGATCTTGGAAAACTACACCCATTCCAGGGATGGCTGGGTGACAAAGATCAATAGAGTCCATCATAATGACTTCTCTGGACCCAGAATATCATCATGTTGCTTTCTATTAATGATTAAATTGAACTCCTTCCTCAAAACTACAAGGTGGTGTTCCCTTTTGTTATCTCTTGCAGAGCATGTGTGTGTGTGTGTGTGTGTGTGTGTGTGTGTTCTTTAAAACAAGCAAACAAGGAAACAAAGAAACACAAATAAAATAATCCAGTAAGTTCAGCATAAATAATTTGAGGCAAGTCAGAAGACATGGGACCTCATGTCTCTGCAGACAGATCATGTTACAGGGTATGTGCAGTCATAAGATGTTCAACCTTGATTTATCTTTTTTATGAAAATATTTCTAGTGTACACCAGTCTAAGCCACTGTGCAGAAGTAGGCAGCAGCTAATGGTTCGTGGTGTCAGTTTACATGTCTTGAAATACATATTTGAAATTTATGATGTCCTTGACATCAGAGGGCATTGTCTGTCTATTTCTTCTACAGTTTTGAGTTATTTGCATTTTAATTCCCATTTTCTCACAAAATAAATTAATAATTAAGATAGCTGTCATGTATAAGATCACTTGGCTATTATGTTTTATGCAGGTCCAGAGACCTTTTTATTATGAAATGCTAAATTTTCTTTTAATAGGAAGTGAGAAAGCATATATTGGAACAAGTGGTCAGCAGTTGTCAGAAATAAACAAAAATAAAATGAGAAAATTTGGGGATGAGGAAAACATTTTTTAACCAAAATATGAACTTAAGCTTTCAATTTCATAGCACAGCATGGAAAGAAACATAATTTTAAATGAAAGAAAAAAATATAAACAAGTAAGAGTTCTTTCTTTCATAAAAACTTCTTTATATTGCAGCATTCTG
This sequence comes from Pachyuromys duprasi, assembly GCA_028658305.1. Taxonomy (NCBI): domain Eukaryota; kingdom Metazoa; phylum Chordata; class Mammalia; order Rodentia; family Muridae; genus Pachyuromys; species Pachyuromys duprasi. Next base: position 117,682,893 of record CM053764.1, read on the forward strand.
CAGGCAGAAGCAAGCAACGCTCAAGATTAAGAGCAACCTAGGATAAATAGAAAGTACCATACCTGCCTAAGTAAAAAAAAAAAATCATTCCAAAAAGAAAACAAAACAAAGAAAAATCTAAATGATCCTGGAGTATGGCTATATCACAAGACAGAGTCAGAACAATAATACCAGAAACTACACTTTCATTAGTGCTCATTGACTTCAACAGCTGATAAAATTTATGGATATATTTTATAATTTTTCCTCATTAGGTACATATTCCTAATGAAAGATTTTGAGTATCAGATATTAAATAAACAGTACTAGACTTTAATACAATAAATTCTGACATCCATGTCATGTATTTGATCATCCCTCACCCTTCACCTGGCCTGCTTCTTGTTCTCCAATACTTTCCACTCTGCTCTCATGCCTGGCTTATTTCACTTTACATTATAATCTTTGTCTCCATTCATTGGTTTATAATTGTCATGTTTCTGTGTCCTCTAAAACTGTGTAATACTCAGTACCACAATGTCATTGTTCAACAACTGACAGGCACCTGGGATAACTCGGCTACTCATCAGTTTTGAGCACAATAAGCACTTGAAGCAGGCATCCGTATTGTTTCACACACTTGGTGATAAGTTAAAGAAGATTACAACTAAATCATATTATGACCCTCTTTTTAATTTGGTAGGAAACTTTAAACCTGATCTCCCTTTTGGCTGTGCTGGCTTATAGTCAATGTATGCTGATTTCTTGTCTACACACCCTTGCCAACATTCTTTTTTTTTTTTTTCCTGGATTCCAGCCATTCCCCTTTAAGAATTGCTTTTATCGTTTTTTTTTTCTTGTTTTTGTTTTATTTTGTTTTGTTTTGTTTTTGTATGACATGTGTGATTTGTATATATGAAGTTGGGAGGTTTTACATCACCCTAATCCTAGGATATAGACAGTTGTGATCTGGATGAAGTAGGTATTGGAAACCAAATTCTGTTTCTCTACAAGATTAGTAAAGATTTTAAGCTCTGGGCCATTTTTATAACAGGATTAGGTAGGGTCTCAACATGATTTTGATTTGAAGTTTCCTGAAATAATTATTATGGGCCATTTATTCTTAAGAGATGTGTTGATTTAATTTGTTCACAAGATTTTTTAAACTTGCTCTTTTGGTGTTAAATGTTTTTGAGATCTTTATATATTCTGGATATTTATTGTGAAATGAATAGCTAACAATATTTTCTTTTATTCTATAGGCTAAATCCTTTCTATTAACTTTACATAGCCTTTAATTTGATAAAACACCATTATCAATTTTTGCTATTATGTACTGAGCTACTGGGGTCTATGTCTTAGTCAAATAATCATTGCCAATTTTTATACCATACAGAGTTTACCAACTGTTTTTATCTAGTAGGCAAAATTGCATGTCTTACATTAATGATTTTAGAAAAAAATTATGTTTAAAATGTCGTGGCTATTTGGATTATATCATAAAGCTTTATTTCCTCATCTATTTTGTAAAATTAATTACAATTTTGATAAATATTTTATTAACAATTACTACATGTGCCTCTAGTATTGTTAACAGGATTATATATAATTAGAAAAAAAAGTTAAGAACTTAAATTCCAGAGTTACTTTGCATATGAACCTGAGAATTTAGCTCAGTGGTAGGGCACTTGCCTAACAAGTAAAGGGTATGGGATGAGTCCCAAATACCCCCCAAAAATATATTAATCTGCATTAAAATTGTGTATTTAAATGTACTGATATTAGTCATAATTGTGGTAAAGGGAATCATTCTAATGTTTATTTATGTTATTCAGTACCAACAATTTTATCAAAAGAAATTATAATACTCTGGGTTATTTGATAAGTATCTTAGTGTAATATATTTATTTTTAAAAATTAAATATTTATTACAACGACCATGCATGGAGATAACCTAGAACCCCTGCACATATGTAGCCTATAGCAGCTCAGTGTCAAAGTGGGTTCCCTAGTTATGGGAACAGGGACTGTCTCTGACATGAATTCAGTGGCTGCTCTTTGATCACCTCCCCCTAATGGGAGAGCAGCCTTACCAGGCCACAAAGGAAAATAACACAGCCAGTCCTGATGAGACTTGATAGGCTAGGATCAGATGGAAAGGGAGGACTTGGGAAGAGGCATGAAAGGAGATGAAGGAGGAAGGGTGTGGTTGGGAGGAATGAAGGAGGGGCTACAGCTGAGATACAAAGTGAATAAACTGTAATTAATAAAATAAATAAAATTAAAAAAATAATATATAAAATAAATATATTTTATAATATTTACAGTTGCTACAGGTAGATTGAACACACATGCATGTGTACTTCTATAGTGATAAGAGTTTTTTCAAGTAGCCTGGTTTAATTTAAAGACAACATAATTTATAATCCAGAATACTTTTCAAAAAAAACTTTTCAGCTACAATTCCTGAGGTAAAATTATGATATCAAATAAGATGACCATGTGCAAAGTGAAATAGTCCCATGTTTGAGGATATTTCCACTATAAATGCCATAATGAATGCTAAATAATTAATTATGAAACAAAGTCCGAAAACTGTAACTATTAAAGCATTTTATTTAATGTTAGGTAAGTGAGCTAAAGACTAATTGTATTCTACATTTATGACTGTTAGAGTTCTCAAAATTTAGAGGCTCTTTAATTGTGTCCACTGTTTTATTTATTCTGCCCTTTGACAATGTCATAGTCTTCATATATGCTTGCTCATTTCAATTAACAGTTGGTTTTTATTCAGTCTCTGCTCCAGGAATTTGAAAAATAATAAATAAAATTAAAATCCATCTATGGAAAAGATTGCTTCTCATTGGCCAGTTAATTAGGTGAGCAATGGAGGCTACTCCCATCTTCACCAACAAGAATTTTAATATCTAAGTGAAAAGAAAAATATATATATATATAAGTATTTTATGATAAGCTAGGGTCAGATGTCAGGAAAGAAGGACTCCCCCTTTCATTGGACTAGGAGAAAGGGCTGGGGAAGCGGGAGGGAGAGAGGAACCAGAAGGAGGTGAGGGAGAGGTCTACAGTCTGGAAATAAAATAAATAAATTCTAAAAAATAAAATACAGAGTTAACACAACAAAATCTTACTACTTTCTTTGAACTACTTGCTTTATTTTACTTTATTAGATAAACTTCTGCCTAAGCTTCAAAAAAAGAAAAAAGAAAAGTCTTTCAAATGCAGTTGAAATACATAACTATTGATGCTTATAAGGAGAGTATTTGGTAGAATGATTGTAAGATGCAGTAGAATTTACAGTTATGGACGATTTGGAGAAACAAATCAGCCAATATTGCCTGCATGCCTATGGCTTCTACCTGAAGCACTGGACTTACATTCATTTTTTTCTCATAAGTTCTCAAATTTAGTAGACAAAGAATTCTTCTCCCTAAAACTAGATTTTATTCAAGTCTTGTATGTAGTGAATCAGAGACATAATTGCATACTAAAAACCTAGAAAGTTATTTAATTGTATATAATATCTTAATCAATCACAATTTTTGTTACCAGACCAAGCCCATTAGCTCATACTGCAGAAGCTAACACCCAGGAAAAAAAGGATGTTGGGAAAGAAGTGAAGTTTTCTTCATGGCTAAAATCATTAGGAAAACATCATGAAGTGATGTTCCTACAGAAAACAAATAATATGAAAGGGCCTTTATAAAGATGAAACAGGTACAACAAGCGAAGAACAGGTTGAGTTCTCCATGCTGCTCTGGCTCTTCAGGATGTGTGTCTCTTCTTTTGGCCACACTACTAGAACCTTGCCATCCAGTCTGAACTATGACTGTTTAAATATCACTTTCTGTTGTTAAGACTCAGAGTATGCTTTGACCTAATTGATGAGAGAATAAATAGGGTTTTTATACTTCCCAGTGTTATCTGAAGGTGACCACATACTCTGAATTTAGTAAAACTAAACAAACACACTATATAAGTTAACATCCTAATTACTGAGAGGCAGCTGTCAAGAAGAAAGAAGAGGGCTCTAAAGTCTTCCTTTTAAAGAGAAGTCACAGAGGAAAGATTTGCTAATGATACATTATGTAGCAAGATGGCGAGGATGGAGAAACCGTTTCAAAGGGATTGGTGTTTGAGGTGATTTACACACTCTGCATAATTATGAATACTCTATTGTGCCTGAAACCAATAGATCAAATATCTGTTTCATCCACAAGAAGCCCTGTAAAGTGTCAAACGCTTCATTTGACCCTACCCTAAGTGTCTATGGTATTCTTGATAGACTATAAAATCTCTTTACAAAATGGAAATACTACAGAACTTGCTCTTTGTGGCTTTATGAAAACTGAGTAAGCATTTGCAAAGTTTAGAATCTCCTAGACTACAGTACGTACCACATACATGCTCTAAGATTTTCTCTAAAGGAAACGGTTTTTCTTAAACTCTCATTTGCTCATTCACTACTTTCATTCTGATTATCATTGGTCCATTGTTAATTTCCATTTCAGTAGGACTTAAATATTTTAAGCCAGTTTTCTTTTTCCGTACGACTTCTTCCTTTTGAACCTCTGTCATTCATCTAGAATTATAACAAAGAGGACTTCATTGCTGAAAGTCTGGTTCCTCATGTCAAGAATGTGTCCTGTTACATAGTTTAGAGACTCAAGCAGTAGAGTAAGTACTGGATCAATAAAGCTTGGCTTGGTTTCTGAGCAGGGGTCAAGGGCCATACTTATGCAGATGTGAATCTTGATGTTTTTGGCCCTGCTTCACAGTGGATCTGTCTAGCAGCATCTAAGCACTAAGGGTAAAGTTATTTGAAAACTGATGGAGAAAAAAGCAAGAGTTGTGGAAGTGAGGAATAAGAAGGACATTGGGATGCGCCTCTCTATTGACATTTCATTGACAAAGTGGACAGAAAATGTCTTTAATGGATAATTAGGCTGAGTCAATGCTCTCCTGAAAGAGACAAATCAAACAAAACCATGTGTAAATTTCACGGGAAAAGAGTAAGACATTTTTGTTAATTCCCCACCCTAGTGTAGCTGTAACTCTCAAGACGAGATGTTTCAATAATTACACATATCCCTCTCTTCAAATATTAGGCTATTAAGGGAATGGACCCCAAGAATTAATTGTTCTCCATCAACTCTTTAGTTCCAGAAAAGATTTCACATTGTTTTGGCAACATTATTAGACTACCTTACAGGAGATATTGGAGAAGAGCCAATAACGGCTCAGAGGTGGTTTGGAAAACACTCTGACCAGTGCTGCTTAGCTGTGTATACCCCCTACCCTCCATTTCATCCTTAACTCATATCAGTACCACTAAGATAGATGTAGTGAAACTGGACCCATATCTATGCTCCTCTGTTTAATGAAGCTACATTATCTAATTTTCCTTTTGCTGCCTGTTATTAATACATGTCTCTTTGGTAGTATATTAGGACTAGATGGCTGCTTTATATGCAGGGGCCACTGAAGCCTAGGATTTGACTTCTAAAACTCTTTATATTATAACCCATTTTATCAATCAAATAAATTCTTAAGTTTGTACCTTGAGAGACATGTGGGTGCTTTTATGGGAAGAATAGATTCTAAAGCCAGAACACTAGGTTTCAACCCATACACTTTGATAAATATTCTGTTGCCTAAGATCACAGGACCCTTCATCTACAAAATAGAATTTGGACAATATTTAGTGATGGATCATTGTGCTATATAAAAGAATCAACATATGTGGAAACCTTAGTATAATATTCTGTAACCAGGCAGTTTCTAAATAGTGAAAACATTATTGATATAACTTAAAATACAAAGGCAAAGTTTTTCTATTGCTATTTTAAATTATCTTAATTATAATTAATGAAACCAAATTAAAGAATTTTCTTTGAGTTTTTCCATAAATATTAAAAATCATTACTTAATTCATGGGCTGGCAAGAAATGTCTAACATAAATTTCAGTTCTTTCTCATTATTTTAAAAGTTCCTGGTGAGCTTTCCCATCCTTAACTCTAGAGGTATTTCATCCATTGCCTTTGTTCTTTTCATCCTAAATCATTTCATTAGAGATAAAGTCCCCAATCTATTCCCTTCACTGCTACAATTCATGATGTGTTGCACTTGCACAGAATTCTTGGCCCAGCTTATTGTGTCTGCTATGTTGTTCCTTGTCTCAACTGTTCCTTCATTCTCGTACTTGTGTGAGCTATTTTTATATAAGTCTTCCTAACTCTCACATTGCCTTGGTCCATGAGACTCCACTAACACATTGCAAAAATTGTTGGCTTACACTGAATCTCCGTTCCTACCACAGTGCTATCCACAAAGTCATCACCCAGGGCCATGCGATTATCATCTCTCACATGAACTGTTTCAATTACTTGCCAAGGGTTTTCCCAAGATAAAATCTATTGATTTTTATACCTTACATGCAAGTGCCAGAACTCTCTTAATAAATACCGATTCTATCCAGCTGACTATCTGTATAATAATCTTCCAGACTCAAAGGGAAGTTGGATAAAGGTCACATGCTGTTTTGTGCTCAACTCCTGACTCCCATAACATCTCCATATCAAACCCGAGTTCTTTATACCCAGCTTCCGAAGACATGGTGGCATACCATAGGCACCTCTTGCTCACATTCTCTAACCCCAAATCAGGCACTTATCTCTTTTATCAAATGTCAATGTTTAACTACTTTCTTTGTGCAGAAATAGGTCCTTATTTACCTGTTAACAGTAAAATCTTTCATTATGCAAGACATTAGGAAAATAAGTTCATTAAACTGCTTAAAAGTGGGATTGGGAATTTAGGTGAGTGGTTGAGAACTTGCTTAGCAAGTACAAGGCCCTGGGTTCTGTTCTCAGCTCTGAGAGAGAGAGAGAGGGAGAGAGAGAGAATATTTAGAATTGTTTAACTCCTAGATCAATATGAAGAAAATTAGCTTATAATGCATGTAAATTCATATTTATAAAACACAATTGAAGAAATTATACATGTGTTTTTAAAAGATATAAAAACAAAACCAGAAGTTAGGTACTCTGCGTTTATGTACTATCTGCTAGACGCCCATGTGATCAGTAACTGTATGAACTTTTTTGACTTATTTATTTTTATATTAATCACAGGTTATGTACTTTGTATCCCAGCTGTAGCCCCCTCCCACATTCCCTCCCACTCTCCCCATCCCTCCCTCATCCCTTCCCTGCTCCTTTCCAAGTCCACTGATAGGGAGGACTTCCTCCCCTTCCATCTTACCCTAGCTTATCAGGTCTCTTCAGGGCTGGCTGCAATATCCTCTTCTGGGGTCTAGGAAGGCTGCTCCTCCCTCTGGGGACAGGGGTCGAATAGCCAGCCATTGAGTTCATTACAGAAATAGTCCCTGTTCCCCTTACTAGGGTACCCAGTTGGATATTGAGCTACCATGGGCTACATTCGAGCAGGGGATTTAGGTTATATCCATACATGGTCCTTGGTTGGAGAAACAGTCTCATAAAAGACCCCTGTGCCTTGATCTATTTGGTCTTTGTGGAGCTCTTGTCCTCTCCAAGTCTTACTACCCCCACCCCTTCTTTCATATGATTCCCTGCACTCTGCCAAAGGTTTGGTTGTGAGCCTTAATATCTGCTTTGATACATTGCTAGGTAGAGTCTTTCAGAGGCCCTCTGTGGTCGGCTCCTGTCCTGTTGCTTGTTTTCTCCTACATTCATTGTCCATCCCATTTGTCTATCTCAGTGAGGATTGATAATCTTACCCCAGGTCCTCTTTCTTGTTTATCTTCTTTAAGTGTATAGATTTCAGTATGTTTAGCCTATCTTACCGGTCTATATAAGTGAGTATATACCAGGTGTTTCTGCTTTTGGTATACCTCACTCAGGATGATCATTTCCAGGTCCCACCATTTGCCTGCAAATTTCATGATTTCCTTGTTTTTATTCATCCTAAATAATATTTATTTGTGTTTCATTGCTGAGTAGTATTCCATTGTGAAAAATACCACAATTTCTGTATCCATTCCTCAACTGAGGGACATGTGGGCTATTTCCAGGTTCTGGCTATTACGAATAAAGCTGCTACAAACATGGTTGAGCAAATGTCCTTGTTGTGTACTTGAGCATCTTTTGGATATGTGCCTAAAAGTGGTGTAGCTGGGCCTTGAGGAATCACTATTCCTAATTGTCTAAGAAAGCACCAAATTGATTTCCAGAGTGGTTGTACAAGTTTGCATTCCCACCAGCAATGGAGGAGGGTTCCTCTTTCTCCACAACCTCTCCAGCATATGTTGTCCCTTGAGTTTCTTAATGCACATACTTGTTGTGGACACAATCAAAATGTGAGGGTGGAAAAGAGGCTAATGTGACTGGAAAGTCTCCATAGTATGTGAGCTGTGCTGCTTCAGGGGTGTGACCTCATTACTTGCATGGACCTGTGTTCCATCCCTGGCCTCTAAACATCAACTTAGGCTGTCTTCTTTCATGTGGTAATGACAAAAGACTGTGCTTCTACTAAAACATTTATTACCTGTGGTTTTCGATTGTACTTCCTTTGTGCATGATACACAAGGACTTTTTGCATCTTTTGAAAGTCTGTTCCAACACAAAGTGATGCAAGCATCCATTCATCTACCTGTACCCTCCATGGTGTCCATATACTGTGGGCAAACAAAATACTTGCTGGATTAAATGTGATTAGTTTGAAATAACCAAGAGTATTACTAATAATCTCATCTTTTCCACTTTTAGTCATTGATATTGAGGTCAGAAATATAGTAATTGTGGCAGAGATTAATTTTAGTGGCTTCTATATTTAAAACCTAATTAACTTTCATAGGAATTAGTTGAAAAAACACTAAGATTATATAAAGACAATTATAACTTTTTATATATAATTTCTATAAAATAATGGTAATGAACCAAAGTGGCTATAAAAATTAATGAATAATTAAAAGACTACTATTTCTTCTAATAACAGTAATTCAAAGACAACATCTGATGTAAAATATTTCCCTAGGAGAAATAACACATTAATCATGTTTAGTATAATTTGAATAATTTGAAATTGCCATTATTTCCAAATTTCTAACATAAAAATTCAGTATTGTAAAAATCAAAGATTTTCTTTTTGGAAAAAGTATTCCTTGAAATTTACCATGCTTTCAAACTCAAAATACAAGTGAAAATGACCTTGAACTACTCTTCTGACCATTAAATTCCAAGGTCAGTGGTTACAGACATGTACCACCAAGGTCAGTTTTACATGGCAATAAAGATGGAACCAGGGGTTTTTGCATATACTACCCATTCAATCTAATATTTTTAGCCTATTTTTCTTCAGGTCTATTTCCAAAAGCAAGTATGAATGCACCTTCAACTTTGTCCATACTCCATCATTCAACTCTTTCTAGCAATATTAGATGGTGGAAAGTTGGGACCCTGAAGGGTACAGTTTCACCAAGCCATGATGTCTGCTGAAGAGAGGTAAAAAAAAACAAAATCAGGGAACAAATTTATAATACATCTCCTGAATTTTTACACAATGAGCAATTTCTGGATGTAGTTTTTGACAAATGCTACAGTAAAATATCTAGGTCTGAGCTTAATGTAGTGGTGAAGACGGTAACACAACCTGCCAGAGGTAATATAGTTAGATAATGTACTGTTTCTTCAGAAAGACATGTTGAAGAAAGTGCCTGCAGCACACAGCTGTAGTAATATAACCTCATTTTTCACGATTACGAGTAACAAAAGCCTTGTTTTCTTTTCTTGTTCCATGAAAACACAGCTTTCTTTCCTTTCAAATTTTATTGAAGAATGGATATGAAACCTATGAATGGGATAAAATAGAGTATGAAAATATATGGTTTTAAAGATGACTTGTTTTAGAAGTTTGGGAGATGGCTCACTGGGTAAGAGCATTTTCTGTTAAAGCAAAAAGACCCAAACTCAAATCTCAGAATCCACATAAAATTTCAGGTATGTCTAAGTCTGTTCCAAATCCAGCACTGGTAGGATGAGCTAGGGTGGGGAACACAGAGACAGGCAGATCCCAAACCTCACTAGCCAGGAAGTCCAGCTGAACAGGCAAACTTCAGATTCAGTGAGAGATTCTACCTCTAAAACTAAGGTGAACTGTACTAGAGAAATACACCTAATATTCTCCTCTGTCCTACCCATGTGTGTACATAAGTATTTACACCTGCATATGTATATGTATACACAAGCATGTGCATCACACACACACATATATGCGTGCAACTTGCTTGTTCTGATGAAGAAAGTACCAGATGAATACTGGTGAAAGCCTAGAAGCCTGCCCTGAAAATATCACATGGGTTAGAAAGAAACAACTATTGTGCCCTTCAGCCAATTCTATATTAATACTTTTATTCCATGCCAATTTCTTCTATACATGCACATAGGTGGTAGATTTTTAATAGTAATTATTTCATTATAATATCACTTACATAGCATATGGTCAAACTATTTAGGTAGATTAACTCAATGGGTTTTAAAATTTTCACAGATATCAGATATCAACCATTGCCACAGTCAGTTTTAAAAATTTTTCATTACCTTATCCTCTACTGATTACTTTCTTTATCCACCTCCACACCTAAATAACCACTTTGTTCCCTTCGATCATCATAGGAATTGAATCCAAACAAGTGTTTAGTGACTGAATCCTTTTCTTTATCAAGCTTCAGTGTTTATTCACACCACAACATCTAGCAGGACTTCATTCCTTCTTATGTCCAAATAGTTCCCCCTCATAGATACATGACTTTGTTTATCCATTCATCATTAAGGATATCGGAATTGTTTGTATCTTTTGGCTGAAGTACACAGCACTGATTAGCATCCTTATCCATGTTTCTGTATCATGTGTTCATACCTCTTGGGTATATACTTCTTAGTAGAGCTATTGGGTTATAAGGAAACTGCTTTCATTTTATTATATAACTACTGAAGACTAATACATTTATCACCAGAGGTCCCACTTATAGACTGACACTTGATAAAAGAGGCAGTAACATATCAAAGATCCCTTAACTCTCTTTAAGTGATGCAACCGAATTGAAAAGAAATCCATTTTTCCTCTGCTTAGTGTTGTCCTTTCTTCTTTTACATCTGCCTCCACTCCAAGGCTCTAGCTCCTGAAAGTTAATATTTTTACAGTGGATATATATGATAATAATATTACTTAGCTTGGTAAAGATAAAAGAGCAGGATTAATTTCAGAAAAAAATAACATTTATTTAGAAAGCTTTATTGGTGAAACAAACATCAGTGTGTTGAATTAAAGTGTTCTGTGAGACCTAATAGAAGATAAACTATATCCCCTTGAATTCATAACAAATTAGGAAAATATGTGCAGATAATTTACAGGCGAAGCACTGGGATTCTCTACAGGGATAGCTTTCTGCATGTAGGTAGCGCTTGCTGCATGTTGGCCTGTGGCTCATCCTGACTTTCATGATTAGACACTGCAGGAAAGACCAGGATGATGTGTTTCTTTCATCTCACGCACAAGTTACTTAGGAAAAATGGATCTCAAAGCTGTGAATCTCAGACTGTGTCCTAGGAAAGCCATCATGGCCTAAAAAGTCAGGTTGGACTCATGCTGCATGGGATCTCCCAGCGTATTAAGGGTTAGAACATGGTAGCAACTTGTATTCTCAGTCAAGAGTGATTTAAAGGCACAGATAAAAATAGCAAAATTATCAATAATTTTATGATAAATTGTTTTGACATGTATAGATGTGTCCATGCAACCCAAGGATATAGCAAATGAAAAATGAAAGTAGAGAGGAGAGGATCAAAGAGGGTGGTTTGAAGAAAACATGGCCTTGCTTTTCTGACTTTAAAGATAGATCCAGAAGGCCAGGCTCATAAATTTAACTCCTAAAATCTTGAAAAGAAAAATCCATAATATAATCTGCCTGTAGGACTTCTAGAAAAAAACTTTGCCTTTCAGTCCTGTGCTCCAGGAAGACCATATTCAGAACTGGTGTCTCTGTAGGCCAATGGTAAGGACATGTCTTTGGTACAAGACATGGCTGTCTCTGCCAGTAACAAGGGAAGCTGGCAAATGTGTTTCTTTTCTTTTTCTCTTGAGTATAATCTGTTTTACCACAGCCGTACAACTTATACATATTGTGGGAGTTCATGCCTTTCTCCTAAAATGAAAATAGGGTGTTACTTATATTTGATCTCAGTGCTACAACATAACACAATCACCTAGGGAAGGCAGCCAAATCTAATATGTTTATATAAATTGGATTAGAAGAGATTATCTCTGCTTAAACACCAAAGAGAAGGTAGTGCTAAGCAATTTGTGAATCTTCAAAACCATCCTCCCCTCACAATCAGCTGCCTGTAAACAAATTTTCCTACTCTCTACACACAAATGTATTGTGTATTGCTCTATCAGTTTCTTAATATGGAGGAAAGGTTTCCCATCACTTTCTCATTCCCATCTCCAAAATATAATTCTTGCAAAAACAAAACAAAAACAAACAACATTGTCTAAATATAACTTTAGCTAACATTTTCCCTGGGCCTCTTGGTTTATGCTTTTGTATAGTGGCTTATAATCCTGTTTTCTTGATTAAGAATTTAATTAGGAGAGTGGTAAGATGGCTCAGTGGTTAAAAAATGTAGATCAGCCTGGCAGAGGACCTGAGTTCAAGCCCCAGCATGCACATTAAGCTGCTTACAATCAGTCACCTGTAATTCTACAAGAACACCCTATACCTCCTGCCTCATTGCACTCACATGACCATACTCCATACACAAACACATAAGTAAAATAAATTAAAGAAACATTTTAAAAACCTCAAATCATTTTTTGGGAAGTTTTAGTTCCTGTGTTTATTTTAAGCACACTGTTTATGTAAAAGGTGTACTCTTCTAGAACATGGCAATTTTCTCACTTTTCTAATCTCTTTGTTGGTTGTTGGTTGGTATTGTTTTGTTTTGTTTTATTTTTCTTGTGCTGTACTCCACAGTTTGTAAAATTAACTGAAATTACACAAAATATAGTTTAAAAGTAATAAATTGATGATTGCATATTTAAGAGAGCACTGCCTGTTAATTGGAAATTAATTTTATCATTGTTAAAAAATGAAAGTTATGGTATAAGCAAATTGACATAAATTTAAGTAATATTTGTCATTTAGAAAACAATTTTTTGCTGCTTTATTCAACACATAAAGTAAATAATCTCTGCATCATTCCATTGGCAGTTTCCAAAGCAGACATAATGAAAAGTGTTATCAGAATAGTGAATATTCTTGGAAAGCTTCAAAACTTCCATTAAAGTCTGCTTTACATCAGAGTATAAAAATGTTAGGGCTGGTGTCTTATGTGCCAAAGGAAGGATGCACTTATGCCCATTTATAAATTATGATACCTATCTTCAGGAGATTCATTCACCACAGCATTTGGAAATTGCTTCAGAGTCTAACAAGGATTCCTACTGCTTTGTTACAGTTAAAACAAATGTATATGGACATAAAGGGTAAAAGCTCAGCACTAATAGGCTTGCTTTGTATAGGTAATCTGTTCTCCAAGCAATACTGTGTTGGAAATAATTGACATGTAAGATGAAGATTATGAGTGAGGAAGTTACAGGATGTTGCTTCTAAAAGCTTTATAGAAGATGAGTTTTAACAATCAAATGGTAGTATGAAAAGCTCCCACAAAATATTTATCTACCAGATAATATTTTTATCAATTATTATAGAGCTCCTATGAAACAGTAACATGAGTATAGTATTCCCTAAAACAATACCCCTTTGGGAAACTGATGTGAGGATGTGAGGGAGAACATCTGTGGACCACTTTAGCATCCTCTCTCTTGCATTGTGGGTGAAGACTGACTCGGAGGTTGGCTGTTGGTATCATGCATGTCTGTTTCCTGTCTGACTAACCATCTGTGTAAATGGGATGATTTTAAATCTGTCTGGAAGTGAAATTCAGTTACAAGGTAGGAACTGTTAATAGGAGTGAACAAATGGAAGAAAAGGGTGTTGAAATGTGAAACATAAGCCCAATTCACCTTAAAAAAAAGAAAGAAAGAAAACCTTGTTTCAGCCTGATATCAACCTATTGCTGCTATAATTCTTAATTTTTACAATTTAATTTTAATATATATGTGTACCTACACGAGTTTCTGAGAATCACTTGCATGGGGGTGTCCATGGAAGCTGGGAGAAAAGACACGGGACTGGAATACAGTGGCGTGAAACACACAGCAGCGATTCTAGAAAGAGAACCCAGGTGACTGGTAAGACCTGCAAGTGATCTTGACTACTGAGACATATTTCTAGTTTTAGTGGCTAGAGTAAAAAAAATTCTTCTGTTGACAGTTTACCTGTGAGTCAGAAAACTGCCTAGGCTTGATGCCTAAGCTTCTAAGGTTACCATCATGTGATGGGCATATGATCTTATGCTGGCTCTGCATTTTTGTTTTTTGTACTTCACAGAACACTCTGTTGAGAAATTGCTCTCGGCTCCAAGAAAACTACATGTGTTTCAAGCACAAAATAACTATGACTCTATTTGTTCAATTCTAGCTGAGACTCATTGCAGTCTCTAGCAGTTCCAGTTGAACATGGATGATATTGCTAATAAATTTTAAGAAAATCATTGGTGTCTTACTATATCATTCTAACAACAACAGCAAAAAAAAAAAAAAACCTGAGAAAACTAGGCCTCATCCCTTTCACAGTTGTTTATGAAGGGAAAAAATCAAGAGAGAAATATTTACAGACAATGTTGACTGCTGAATTATAATTTGCATTAGTGTATACAATGAGACAATTTAGAAAGTGAGAGGTTTGGGAAGATACACATGAGCTTGATATGCACTAACAAAACTAGTTCTCTGGTAAAATAAACATTTTGGTGAAACTGACTAATTCTGCCTTTTAAGAAGTACACTTTGATTGGGGGGGTGTTTCTTGTAAATAAAATTAATATTAATTCTGAAAATAGCAGCAGGAACGGCATCTGATTGCACAAAAAGTACCAAAATGAATATTTAATGTGCTGTCCACTTAGGATACTCTAAATATGATTACTGGCATTTGTCCAGCTAAAGAAAAAGGAGAGGGGAAGGAAACTGCATAATGCTTATTTTAATTAGGAAAAATTATGCGGTTCAATGAAGCATGACCGTCTGCATAATGAAAGGAAAGCCTCGTGTTTAAGGAGAGTTATTGGTGACAAAAACATGGGCAATATGTCTTCCTGAGAGCCACTATTCTGTCTTTCACTCTTAATTTCCTACAGAGTTTTTAATGTATAAATTAATAGCAAGGAGGAGCATAGAGAGTAAGACAGGGGAAGACTTCTTGTATTTTCTATTCAAGAATGATAGTCATCTATGCAGAACATCTGAGGAAGATCTAATTGGACATGGCAGTAATTATCTCTTCTTGACCAAATGATAGCTATACATACATAAGTGTAAACACCATATACACAGCATATGTGTATGTACATTTCTATGTGTTCCTTAAGAGAGCAAGGAAGACGTTTTCTGGCAAAATCATTTGAATTTATAAGAGGCTATGTGAAACATAAATTTTATTTCAAAATAATAATCAGATTCATTTCCAATGGCCCAAGGGAAGGTGCTTTATAAAACATGTGCTGAGGATTTATGACTTCCATTTTAAATTTGATTTCACATAATTTACATTACATTATCACATGTGTGTGCTTCCTTTCCACATAAGATGGCACCATTATGAACCATTTTAAACAGACTAAATGAAGGAAAGTAAGAAATATTGTATAATGCCTAAGGGGTTATAGTTCTACAATTTTATTTCTGTATCTGAATGATTAGTTAATAGATATCACTCTATCTATACTTTTGATTATGGTGAAAATTAACTATAATGAATACTTTAAAATATAGCTGTTTGGGGATGTTATTCATTTAAAGAGAACACACTATTTCCCAAATATCTCAAAAATTTAGTTTTTTTTTTTTAAATCTAGTATTTGTGAAATGTGGTCAAGGCTCTTCCCGACTTTTACTTCTAAAAGACACATATGGCATATACTCACTTATAAGTGGATAGTAGCAATATAATATAGGATAAACATACCAAAACAGAAAATCTATAGTCCTAAACAACAAAGAGGACCCTAGGGAAGAAGCTGAAACCTCACTTAGAAGGCCAAACAGGAACGACATTGGAAATAGGAGAAGACAAGGAACAGGACATGAGTCTTCCACAGGACACCTCTGAAAGACTCTATCCATCAGGGAATCAAAGTAGATGCTGAGACTCATAGCAGAACTTTGGGCAGAGCACAGGGAGTCTTATGGGAGAAGAGGGAGATAGAAAGACCTGAGGGAACAGGAACTCCACAGGGAGACCAACAGAGCCAAAAAAAAAAAAAAAAAAAAAAAAACCTGGGCCCAGGGGGTCCTGCAGAGACTGATACTTCAATCAAGGACTATGCATGGATAGGACTTAGACATTATCCTTAGTTTCCAAGTAGGTTCCCTAGTAAGTGAGACAGGGACTGTCTCTGACATGAACTCAGTGCCTGGATCTTTGATCACCTCTCCCTGGGGAGTGAAACTTTACCAGGTCACAGAAAAAGACAATGCTACCAGCCCTGCTGAGACCTGATAGGCTAGGGTCAGACATAAGGGGAGGGGATCCTCCCCTATCAGTGGACTAGGGACTGAGCATAGGGGGAGAAGAGAGTGGGTGAGAAGCCTGGGAGGAGATAGAGGGGGCTACAGTTGGAATTCAATTGAATAAACTGTAATAATTAATTTAAAAAATCTAGTATTTACATAAACACATTATAGGCAAAAATATAAACACTGATGAATTATAAACAAAATAAAAATGAGTCTAAAATCATAGGAAAATGAAGGAGTTTAATGAATGCAGAAAATAAATGAAATAAAAATTAGGAAATGACTAAATGCCAAATGCTTTTGAGAGTACAAATCAAGATAATTTAAGGATATTCTGTCTCAAAATAAAAGTATTTTAAACTAATTAATTTTTAAATAATTAAAATTATTTTGAACAGGTAGGGTATGATGACAGTCTTATCCTTACACAAGCTATACCTGACCCAGAACTCAGACAGTCAGCAGCTATTGGCAAGTTGCATAGTCTACCTTTTCAGGTGGGACTTTTATTGCTGTGAAGAGACACAATGATAACTATGGAAACTCTAATACAGAAAAACATTTAGCTGAGGGTAGCTTACAGGTTCATACGTTTATTCCATTGTTATCATGGCAGGAAGCATGGTGTAGAAGGAGCTGAGAATTGTACAACTGTATCTGCAGGCAGAAGTGAACTGTGACAGAGACCTCAAAGCCTACCCCTTAGGGATATGTTTCCTCCAACTAAGCCACACCCACTTCAGCAAGACCACTTCTAACAGTGCCACTCCCTACAGGCCTGTGAGGACCATGTTGTTCAAACCACCATATCTACCTTTGCTTATTACCTAACCATTTCTAAACACCTGAAATGCTATATTCCTCAGGCTTTGTGAGATGTCTTATTCTTTTTTAATTTTTCTCTTTATTATTTTTATTTATTACAATTTATTCATTTTGCATCCCAGCTGTAGCCCATTTCCACCTGGTCCCATCCTGCCTCCCACTTTCTCCCCTAAGTCCCTCACTAATCCCTCCCCTACCCTATGACCCTAGACTATTAGGGCCCAACAGGACTGTCTGCATCCTCATTCTCTGTAGCTAAACAGAGAATTCTCAACAGAGGAATATTGAATGGCAGAAAAACACTTAAAGAAATTCTCAATGTCCTCAGTCATCCAGGAAATAAAGGAAAATTTCAAAAGATTTTAAATTTTATTTTAGTGCATATGAGTGTGTTGCCTACATATATGTAAGTGAGCAATGTTTGTGCAGCATGCTTGGAGACCAGAAGATGGCATCATAAATGGTGGGACTGGAGGTATAGAAGGTTGTGGGTTATCATGTGGGTGTTAGGAATCAAATCTGGGCCATCTTTAAAAGAAGCTAATATTTTTAACTGCAAATAATGACAATTTAACATGAGAATTAAGAAAACCAGAAACCATTTTGATGGGTGTAAGGTGAAATCTCAGGGTCGTTTTGATTTGCATCTCTCTGATGGCTAAGGATGTTAAGCATCTCCTTAAGTGTTTCTCTGTCATTCTATATTCCTCTACAGAGAATTCTGTTTAGCTCCATACCCCATTTTTTAAATTGGATTGCTTGATTTATTACTTTTTAACTTCTTTAGTTCTTTGTATATCCTGCATATCAGCCCTCTGTCACATATAGGGTTGGTGAAGATCCTTTCCCAGTCTGAAGGCTGTCATTTTGTTCTAACAGTGTCTTCTCCTTTACAGAAGCTTTTCAGTTTCTTGAAGTCCCATTTATTGATTGTTTCTCTTAGAGCCTGTGCTGTTGGTATTTGGTTCAGGAAATTGTCTCCTGTGCCAATGAGTTCTAGGCTCTTCCCCACTTTTTCTTCTTAGTGATTTAGAGTATCTGGTTTTATGTTGAGGTGTTTGATCCACTTGGACTTTAGTTTTGTGCAGGGTGATAAATATGGATCTCTTTTCACCTTACACCTATCAAAATGGCTAAAATAAACTCAAGTGACAACAAATGTTGGAGAGGTTGTGGAGAAAGGGGAACCTTCCTCCATTGCTTGTGGGAATGTAAACTGGTACAACCACTTTGGAAATCAATCTGGCACTTTCTCAGACAACTAGGAATAGCGCTTCCTCAAGACCCAGCTATACCACTCCCGGGCATATATCCAAAAGATGCTCAAGTTAACAAAAAGGACATTTGCTCAACCATATTTGTAGCAGCTTTATTTGTAATAGCCAGAACCTGGAAACAACTCAGATGTCCATCAACTGAGAAATGGATACAGAAATTATGGTATTTTTCACAATGGAATACTATTCAACAATTAAAAATGAGGAAATCATGAAAATTACAGGCAAATGGTGGGATCTAGAAAATATCATTCTGAGTGAGGTATCCCAGAAGAAGAAAGACACATATGGTATACACTCAGTTATTTAAACCTATAAGATATTAAAAACATACTGAAATCTATACACCTAAAGACCATAAACAAAAAAGAGGACTCGGGGTAAGGTGATCAATCCTTACTTATAAAGACAAATGGGATGTAGGAGAAAACAAGTAACAGGACAGGGTCCTACCACAGAGGGCCCCTGAAAGACTTTACCTAGCAGTGTATCAAAGCAGAAACTGAGACTCATAACCAAACCTTCAGCAGATGGCAGGGAATCATATGAAAGAATGGGCAGTTAAAATGATCTGGAGAGGATAGGAGCTCCACAAGGACCAAATATATCTTGGCACAGGAGTCCTATATGAGACTGTTTCTCCAACTAAGGACCATGGGTGGATATAAGCTAGAACCTCTGCTTGCTTATAGCCCATGGTAGTTCAGTATTCAAGTGGGTACCCTAGCAAGGGAAATAGGGACTATTCCTCACTTGAACTCAATGGCAGACTCTTTGACCTCCCCACCCAGCAAGGGAGGAGCAACCCTCCTAGGCCACAGAGTATTTTGCAGCCAGTCCTGAAGAGACCTGATAAACCAGGACCAGATGAAAGGGGAGGAGGTCCTCACCTATCAGTGGACTTGGAAAGGGACAGGGAGTAGATGAGGAAGGGAGAGTGGGATTGGGAGGGAATGAGGGAGTGGGATTCACCTGGGATACAGAGTTAATAAAATGTAATTAATAATAAAAAAATAAAAATTAAAAAGAAAGAAAAACAGAAACAACATGAAAGAGATGAATGAGATAAAGGAAAACAATTTCAAATGGTTATGGAGGAATTTGGTGAGAATACAGTCAAACTAGAAGTTCAAACAAACTTTAAATATCAGGAAAGAAAATATCAATATATTGTGAAGGTCTACAAGACACATGGAGAAAATGATTCCATCTGAACAAAGGTGAACTCTGGTAAGACAATTAAATTTCACAGGTAAAGAACTAATTCTTAAGTATTGGTAAGATTATGTTTGTACTCAAAACTACAAAATACCACCAAAATACATTGTACAAAATACAAAATAATTTTTTCTAATTATACTTCCAGGGTCATTCACATTGAGCTAACAGTTGGTTTTATGATTAGGCATATGCCCGTAATCCTATTCCTGGGGGAACAGCAGCAAGAGAGTTTTGGCTTCCAGCCTAGCCTGGGCTACATAATGAAAACCCTTCTAAAAAGAAAACAAATAGAAATACAACAATTATTAATATTTATTGAACAACAATATGAGAAAACTGTTTTAGAACAGACAATACATTATTCATCTGTGAACTGTACTCTTTTAAAAACAAGGCTAGCAATACAATGTAAAAGAAATAATGTTATTTTACAGTTTAAACATTTATAACCTTCTGGTAGTTTCTGTATAGTACAGTATTGGTGTGTTATAAAGTATGTAATATAAATTAGGTTATAAGAGAAAATTTAATTTGATATTTTATAATAGAGTACTGAAGTTTCCTGTAAACAAAATTATTTTAAATTGTGTTGTAGTAGAAATGGACACTTTATCTTCCATATCCCTAAACAGTGTTGATAACCTCAAGTCACCATGTGCTTCTTGTCCCACCGACTGACCCTATGGCAATGTGTTATACCTGTTTAATATGAATGTAAACATGAACACACACCATGCTCTGCACCTACATAACATGTCACAACTCATTGCGAATATGCATGTTGCTACTATAGCACTGGCATGAACTCTTTATCAATGAAGAAAATGAACAGCAGAAAAATGTTACACCCACGTTTTTCTTTTTCTCTCTCTCTTTTTCTTCAGTTGTTTGCTAACCTAGTCCCTAGACTAACCTGGCTTCACACTAATTTCCATTTAATGGGTAAGAGCATCAAATATTTTAACAGAAAACGGATTTAAATATTGAGCTCAGCCTTAATTTACACTCACATGAAATCTGAAAATTCTTATCGAAATTAATAAAAGTATGTTTTAGAGTTTATCAGCTTTCTCTGGAGAGCCCATGAATATCTCATCTTGGTGATTCAGTTCATGATTCTTGATCCCACAGGGAGGAAGGCTCACAGAGAACTAAGCTGGAGGCAGGAAGATTAGAAACTCAAGGTCATAACCATACATGGCCCTCGGCTGGAGAAACAGTCTCATAAAAGACTCCTATGCCCTGATCTATTTGGTCATTGTGGAGCTTCTGTCCTCTCCAAGTCATACTATCTCCCCCTTCTTTCAAATGATTCCCTGGAATCTGCTGAAGGTTTGGTTATGAGTCTCAGTATCAGTTTTGACACACTGCTAGGTATAGACTTTCAGAGGCCCTCGGGGGTAGGCTCCTGTCCTGTTACTTGTTTTCTCCTACATCCAATGTCCATCCCATTTGTCTTTCTAAGTGAGGGTTGATCATCTACAACCCCGATTGAGATACAGCCCAAGGTAGCTCAGTATCCAAGTGGGTACCCTAGTAATGGGAACAGAGACTCTTTCTGACATGAACTCAATGGCTGACTCTTTGACACCCCCCACACACACCTGAGGGAGGAGCTGCCCTGCTAGGCCACAGAAGAGGACTTTGCAGCCAAGCCTGAAGATAGCTGATAAGCTAGAATCAGATGAAAGGGGAGGAGAACCTCCCCTATCAGTGGACTTGGAAAGGGGTAGGAAGAAGCTGAAGAGGGAGGGTGGGACTGGGAAGGAAAAAATGAGTGGGATACAGCTGGGATACAAAATTAATAAACTGTAACTAATATTAAAAAATAATTAATGGCCACACCAGAAACACCAAAAAGCAGTGGAGATTTTATTTCAGCAGAGACACAGGAAAATTATGTTAAAGCTTTGATTATGCAGATATTGGACGAACAAAAAGAGAGACAAAAAGAGGAAATGAACAAGGCCCTCAAAGAAATGGAGAAGAATTTAACTGCCCACAGAGAGGAACAATCAGAGATAAACAGAGGAAACAACCAAAATAGGAGAAACAGTCAATCAGTTGAAGGAAACGGTACAAAGCATGAAAACGGAATTAGAATGTATAAAGAAGACACAAAGGGAGAAGAACCTGGAACTGGAGAACTTAGAGAAAAGATCAGGAACCACAAAGGTAAGCATCACCAATATAATAAAAGAGATGGAAGAGAGAATCTCTGAATTGAGGATACGCTGGCTGAAATGGATTCCTCACTCAAGGAAAAAAGAAAATCGGAAAATTCCCAAACACAAAACATCCAAGAAATTAAGGATGCCATCAAAAGACGAAACCTAAGAACAATTGGAATAGATGAAAAAGAAGACTCCAGGCCCCAAGGACCGGAAAATATTTTTAAGAAAATAATAGAAGAAAATTTTCCCAACTTAAAAAAAGAAATGTCCATAAACATACAAGAAGACTACAGAACACCAAATAGCCTAGACCAGAAGAGAAATACCTCTTGTCACATCATAGTCAAAAAACTAAACCTACAAAACAAAACAAAACAAAAAATTAAAGGCAGCAAGGGAAAAGAGTCAAGTAACATATGAAGGTAGACCGATCAAAATCACACCAAACTTCTCAACCAAAACTATGAAAGCCCGAAGGGCTTGGGCAGAAGTCATGCATTTTTTAAGGGAACACAGATGCCAACCAAGACTACTATACCCAGCGAAGCTTTCAATTGACATAGATGGAGAAAACAAAATTTTCCATGACAGAACAAAATTCATGCAATACCTACACAGCAACCCAGCCCCACAGAAGATACTAGAAGGAAAACTTCAGTCCAACGGAAACAAATACACCAAAGAAAATATGGGATACAGATAATTTCCCAATGAAAACAACAACAAAGACAGCAATGAATCACAGTAAGACCAACTCCACAATAAAAGGAAATAACAGTCATTGGTCACTATTATCTATCAACATCAATGGACTCAACTCTCCAATAAAAAGACACAGACTAACAGATTGGCTGCGGAAACAGGATCCAACATTCTGCTGCATCCAAGAAACACACCCATGCAACAAAGATAAACACTACCTCAGAGTAAAAGGCTGGAAAACCATTTTCCAAGCAAATGGACCCAGAAAACAAGCTGGGGTAGCAATCCTAGTATCTAATAAAATAGACTTTCAACCAAAGTTAATCAAGAAAGATGAGGAGGGGCACTTCCTTCTCATCAAAGGAAAATTCCAGCAGGAGGACATCACAAATTTGAACATTTATGCCCCAAATACAAGACCACCTACATATGTAAATCAAACAATATTAAAACTGAAATCACACATTGATCCCAACACCCTAATAGTGGGAGACTTCAATACTCCACACTCACCAAGGCACAGATCATCAAGTCAGAAGCAAAACAGAGAAACAAGGGCACTCACAGAGACCCTAAAT